>CM035434.1:113270405-113402905 GCA_020310875.1 Ceratopteris richardii
GGATCTTCTCTCTAGGTCCAGGTTATCTCATGATTCAAAGTAAAGAGGTTTGAAGAAAAGGGAATCACCCAAAGTGAAGAATGTCTTTGAAGATCAAAGGTTATCTCATGATGCCTCCAGGTTGTTGCACGATTTGAAGATTGCTACGATATTTGGAGCTACTGCATGATTTTGAAAGATCAAGGATGCGAATTAAAGATCAAAGCCCAAAGTAAAGAGAAGACTGAAGAGAAGCCAAAGGGCATCTGCTCGCACTATAGTAGGAAGTCTATCTTGTATCTATCCGATCTGCACTATAGGGGGATTCATTGTATTAATGAGAGCAATTCATTGGATGTTGCCAGTTGTATTTTCATTGTTTCATTGAGGAGAGGTCATTTTTTTGGCACATCGAGTACTCGTGATTTATTTTTTAGAGAGCATTGCATTTTTCATTCCACATTCATGACGTAGATGCCCTACGACTTCGTTCCATGCGATCGAGCCTTTCTCTTTCGAGGTGGAGGCCTACGACATACGATACAAGACATCCTACCAGGGCGAGGCACCCAAGCATCTAGATGCCGCTCACTGAATAGGGAGAACGACCCACACCACGGCCTTACCCAACCCCAAGCTGATCTCCTTCCTTACGTCCTTCCTAACAACGTACTGTGGAATTTCACTCAGAGCTCACAGCGTGTTGAGAATTTTCTAGAGATAATTTGCACTCTTCAAATTAGATATATGATGAACCTAAAGCAAGGAAATTGTTGAATTTTGATGAGCCATACTGAGAGAATTCAATTTAGGAACATTGGGGTATCATCCCGATATTTCATGAAAAATCTACCTGCATACATGGGTCACTTCAAATCGATTTAGCTCACAAATGTGATGAAAACTGAGATATGCAAGTAAACATGAGACATAGACCTGTACCAGTAAATGAACAGAACTCCAATGTGTAGCTTGAAATGTCAATTTGTATTGCACATATTGTACATGGAATGAATAAGCATGAAGATTGGGAAGGAGTAGCACTATGTGTGCTTCATAAATGACTTAGTGCTTGCTCATAACTTCCTCCATATTACAAGAGATAGTTTCTATCGCTTCTCTTATTGAGAGTTCAACTAATGTCATTACACCAATGATGATCAAGCACTACGCTTGGATGAAAATGCAGCAACATTATAACTTGCCTTATGTGGTGATTTTGGCCCTCTTGGGAACATATAGGGCAAGAGGTGGGTTGCTTGAGGCAGCCAACGTGGCTTCAATATGGGTTGGACCCATCCCATTGTGGTCATCTCCACACATGGTGTCTTGTAGGGCTATGGATAATTTAAAAGTTTTGCTACTGCACTTTATTTGGTGGAAAGAAGAAATATTCCAAACATGTATACTTTTGATGAGGATCTTTCTTTTGTTTTGCAAGAAGATAAACCAAGAATTAATAGAATTGGTTTGCTTGAGCAAAGGCAAGCACTTCCTATTACCCAAAAGGGTGAAAGCAAGTATGATTCAGCTTTGGGTTCTTCAAACCCAAAAGCCTAAATCTTACTCTTCCACCTCTTTCTCTCTTGATGGGTGATCTACAAAAGAACATCATATACTAGTATTATTCAAATCTTGGACATACCATTGATGAATGTAGAAAGCTTGTGAGGCACAATGAAAAGAAGAAAGAATTTGGTATGTCTATTATTGAGAATACATCCAATGCAAAGAATGATGAATTTAATCTTGGTCGATATGTTTGGGCATGTGTTTTTACATGTCATTAAGATTCATCACATTCTACATGTATGATTGTCAATGAGGCTAGTTTGGATTGGTTTTTCGATAATGATGCTTCAAAGCATATCACTTCATGGAAAAGGTAATCTATATCTCTTAAAGATGCACCCAATTCGGTACACGTTTTATGTCCAAATGATGCTTATTATCATATTATGGAAGTTCAAAATATTTAGCTTATGAGTGAAAATGGAGGTATTTTTACTTTAAAGAGTTCATTATATATATGAGGTATCAAGAAAACTTGATTTTAGTTCTTGTTATTGCTAGTGTTACACTTATATGTTCCTTGAGTAGCTTTGGTGTGAACATTTTTCCTATACATGGGCACTTTTTACTCTAGTGCTAGCTAGAGGCTTTTTCCCCATGTTACTACATACATGATTCACTCATAAATGGTGGTACTTTGTACTAAGGGATATTATTGAGCTCTTACTTGAGACTAGTTCTGATCATTGTCAATAGTGAGATCTATTCTAGCCATCCCTCTTGTCTGTGTGTCTTGCTACATTTGTGATCCTTGTGTGTGCTTTCTGTGTCTCTCTTGCACTTCTACACACACCCAACAACGGTATCCAAGTAGGTTTAGCTCCTAGTCAAGTTCTAGTTTTTTACATCATGACGTGCACACACTTTTAACATTGCAAATCGACTTTGAAGCGCAAAACAATGATTTTCGACAGCCAAGAAACATTTCATTAGTTGCACTTGGGATTTTCCTCTATTTCAAAACCATTCATGCAATCAGAATCACCATCAGAGTGACAGATTGTGAGTTGAAATTCCAGCACTCATTTTAGCTTTTGTTGAAGTAAAGTTTTTGTCACATTCTTGTTCTGTAGTGAAATGGAAGGCAACAATGACTTTTTTGGCATGATTCAAGCTGAAGATAAGCTTGATGGGGCCAACTATCCAATGTAGTCTTATGTGATGGAACATGTTCTTGTTCTAAAACAACTATGGAACATAGTGGTAGATGTAGATCGAAGACTTGTAGGTTCTTCTACTTCATAGTCCACTGTTAGAGATGGAGCTTCTCCTTCAAGTACAATGGTTACTCCTTCTCCATCTATAGAGGAGAAACTTAGATGGGATAGAAAAGATGTTCAATCTCATGCATTGATTGTGCTTTCTATGAAGCATCATATAGTTCCACACATTTGTTCATGTTCTACATCAAGATAGGTATAGGATACTCTTGCTTCTTTGTATGCAATGCATACTGAAAATGTCTTGCATACTTGAGGATGTATGTATGGCTGAAAATGATTTTGTGGATGTGTATGTGACATGCATCAATGACTTGAAACAGCAATTGTCAAACATAAATGAGATTATTCTGGATGCATCACTCATTATTACATCATTGAAAGGATTACCAGAATCGTTTCAAAGCTTTGCCACTACGCTTTGTTTGGTTCCAAAAGGTAATCCAAATATGTATGCATTTGATGAGGTTGTGTCTAATCTTTTGCAAGAAGAGCAATCTATAGTAAATAGGAGTGGTTTGATTGAGGGAACACGAGCACTTGATATCACAAAAAGGAAAAATCAAGTATGGTTCAGCTTTGGGTTCATCAAAACCAAAGCCTCAACCTTCCTCCTCCACTCATTCCTCCAATGATGCTAATTTTCAAAAGAAGAAGAAATTCAAATATTGCTGAAATGTTTGTCATACTATTGATGAGTGTAGAAAGCTTACTAAGAACAATGAAAAGAAGAAGGACTCAAGCATGTCTATTGCTAAAAATTCTTCAAATGCATAGAATGTTGAAGCCAACATGGCTCAAAATTTTTCGGCATGTGTTGTTACATGTCATTATGATACATCATTGCATTCTAAATGTATGGTTGTGAGTGAGGCTGATTCAGATTGGTTCTTTGATAGTGGTGCTTCAAAGCAAATAGCTTCGTGCAAAATGTTTTTTATATACATCATTGAATTCTAAATGTATGGTTGTGAGTGAGGCTAATTCGGATTGGTTCTTTGGTAGTGGTGCTTCAAAGCACATAACTTCATGCAAAAGGTTTTTTACATCTTTGATGAACGAAAAGGAGTGAAAAAAAATGCCTCTTATCCTATCATTGAATTAGGAGAAATTGAGCTTATGGCTTCAAATGAAGGCATGATTCTCTTGAAAAATGCATTGTATGTACCCAATATCAAGAAGAAGTCAATTTCAATTTCATTGATTACAAAAGTTGGACTCCATGTAGACTTTCTTGATGATAAGTGTATGGTGTATGATTTTAGTAATGTTGATATTATCATGATGTCCGGTACATTACCTAATGGTTTGTATCCACTTGGATACATACAAGAGGGCTACCTCAAATGCCTTGCTTGCTCATATTTCTTCCATGGCAGAAATGGAGTTGTGGGATGCTCCTTTTGGTTACTTGAAATTCAATAGTTTGCTTTTCTTCCAAAATAAGGATATGTTTATTGGTTTGCCAACACTTGAGTCCATTGAAAAACATGCATGTGAAGGTTGCATTCTTGGAAAAAGGCATCATGCTTCCTTTCCAAAGGATAGTCATGCACACACTACAAAAAAATTGTTGCTTATTCATAGTGATCTATGTGGTCCCATCAAGACTCCATCTTTTGGGATTGCCTTTATATTTTGTTACTTTAATTGATGATGTTACTTGCCATACATGGTTGTATCCTATGAAAGAAAAGAATGAGGTATTTTCTTTCTTTAAAGAATTTTTTGTTATGGCTGAAAATGTCTTTTGAAAGAAGCTTTTGACTCAACACATAGATCATGGTGGTGAATACATGTCACTTGAGTTCAATGCTTTTCTTCATGAAAGAGGAATTTCACACCAATTTATGGTTCCATATAAACCTTGAAATGACACGATGTATGGTTAAAGGAAAGCACCTTTCTGACAAGTTTTGTATGGAAGCAATCATGTGTGCAAAATAATGTGCAAAATATGCGTTAAATCTGTAAGCTACAAAAACATTGAGAGTTATCAATACGTATGAGGCTAAGAATGGACCTAAACCTATGGTTAGTCATATGTGTGTGTTTGGTTGTTTGGCATATGCTCTTGTGCCATCACAACAATGTCACAAGCGTGATGAAAAGGCAAAGAAATGTATATTTTTTGGCTATAATGATCAAAGTAAGGGATATCATTTGTATCATCCATTGAGGAACACATTTAGTGTGAGTTGAGATGTGTCATTTGCTAAAAAATAAGTTTTCTCTCTACTTGAATGCAACAAAAACCACCAATGATCTCACAAGATGTGTTGGATGCACTCATGCCTTTGTTCTAAAGTGTTGCTTCACTCTGGTCATGTAGGCCAGCCAAGTAAGGCTCAAAGGGCTCAAAAGCTCTAGCAAAATAGAGCTCCAAATGTAGAGAGTTACCAACCAAACATGGCTGAAATTTTTAAGCCAAAAATGGTCAAAATTGCTGGAAATTTCCTACCATATCTGATTGAAAATTTGTGTCAAAATATGGTTGCAAATGAGCATGCAATTCAGCCCACAGATGGTATACATTTTGGCAATGTCTTAAATAATGAGTGCATGTCTATCAACACAAAGTATGCAGAAGTGGTTGAAACAACCTTTGTAAGATAAAAAATTGAGTGCACCTTTACTTAGTAGAACAAGATCAAGATCTCGCCATGAACCAAGTGATTTTGTGGATTATTCTCTTATTGCAAAAAAATGTAATGAAGAGCCACTTACTTTTGAAGATGCATGTTTTGATCCACATTGGATGAGTGTTATGCAATCAAAAATGGATTTCCTACATAAAAAATGCTACTTGTCAATTATGTGAATCGCCAAAAGGAAAAAATGCCATTGGTACGAAGTGGGTTTACAAGATTGCGAGAAAGTCAAATGATAGCATTGACCGCGACAAAGCTAGATTGGTTGCCAAAGGATATGCAAAACAATATGGCATTGTCTATGAGGAAATGTTTTCACCTACTTAATGCATGACTACTGTCACGAGGAAGGAGATAAGGAAGAGAGCTCACACAAACACTCTCACTCTCAAGGAGAAGCACACACACAGATTGAGGCAAGGAAGAATGATCTTCTTCTTCTTCTTCTTCTATTACATAAAAAGGAATGTATAAGAATGACCTAATAACAAGAATAAAACAAGTGCAATATATAAAGATCTATACATAAGGAAAAAACCTAATGTCCGCAATGAGTGAGTTGGCAAGGAACAAATGTGCCATCACTCTCGGTAGATGAATCTATAAAGCTCCATAAAGTATCCCTGAGATATATTGGCGTGACCACTATACATGTCAGAGAAACGAAAAACTAGTACGTGTCATCTTGGATCATCACATGTTGAGCTTGATATCTCAACACTCCCCCTCAAGCTCAATGCCATATCCTGTAATCCAAGCATCTCTGGAAACTTCTTCAACTTCTCAGCTCCAAGTGCTTTGGTGAAAATATCAGCAACCTGCTCATCTATTCTCACATTAACAAGATCAATATCACATGCTAATACCTTCTATCTGATGAAGTGATAATGTACCTCGATATGCTTTGTTCTAGCATGGAAAATAGGATTCCGTGCTAACTGTATGCTGCTAAGATTATCGCAATAAATAGTGATAGGCTTTCCCACTTCCACACCTAAATCTGCAAGTAGCATTCTATGCTACTTATGTAAGTATGTGATCTTTCACACACATATCTGATTTAGGGTCTTCCATAGCTTAAAATCAGATTAGGGTTTGCTGATTATCAGTTTCCAACTGATCTTTCCTCTTTCTGTCACTCATATACACTCTTCTACAACCTATTAGGTCATACATCTCATATATATTCAGATTTCATTCCTACATCTGGATATTCTTGTAAATTTTGTACATTCACTCATCCATCTAGTTCTGTTCACATAGAGTGGTTGAGACTTTTTCTCCCACATTGTAAATTGACATTTGTATATATGATAATGTGAGTAAGCAATGGCTTATGTAACACTTTACACATGTTGTCTAATCTTTCTCTATCTTTGTCTCATCATTTGTATGATTAAATGTGGTATGTTCACGTTTTGTCAATATTTGAAGATTGTTGGAATCTGTGTTGTAGATCATGGACCTATGGAACTATGGACATGTGGTATTTGTTATGGTCCTACTATATTTCCAACATTTGGTATCAGAGCTTCCAGGCTCTCAAATTCCCAGGTTCCCAAACTTCTAGGTTTACAACATATGATTTAAGAGCATCTTCTAACATTTGACATTTGACATACACACTTAATGTAGATGAGTGGAGATTTGAGACTTAGACAATTCAGTCACATGCTTATTCATCAATGTGGAGAAAGTATGAAGTTGATGATCTATTAGCAACCGAATACTTTTGGAAGAGTATGAAAATACTTTACAGAAGTATTGCTTGAAGACCGAGACTTGATGATGAGAAGACTTCTTCAAATTTAAGTAAAGAAAATTGTTTGAAGAAGATGAAGGAACCGGATCAACATCAAATCATAGGTATTAGTTTCTACTATCAGATTGTCATTTGGAGTTCATATCTTAGAAGAACAGTTATGAAGAGATTTGAACAACAATTGAAGAAGTGCTTTTATACACTTTCATTCTTTGAAAGTAAAAGCATTAGCTACATCAAAACTGTCAAGAACAAGGAGATTAGATAAGTTTTGATAGATCTCTTTCATGGCAAGAAAGCTCATCTAAGAAGACAAATTTGGAGATGAGATGAGTTTTGTTTTCATCCAATCTTGTGTTTTAAGTTGGTTGGAAGTTTTTTTATCACATTGTGCACCTTAAGAGGTAACTAGAGAAGTAATTCAACATTCAAGGTTGGTGAGTTCAGGCATATCAGTCACATTTGAAGATGGTAAAACATGATTCTATGTTCACTTCCATTTATATACCATGTTTGTTTTGTCTCTTACTCTTAAGCACTAGAGGAAGAGAAAAATTCATTTGAAGAAGTTAAGAATAATTTCTACTTCAAGATGAAGAGAACAAAAGGTATGGAAGAGAAGTTTGAAGATGTTGATATCAATAGAAAAAGAAGGTCCATCAATTCCAAAGGGAAAGTAAGACTTCTATTTTTCTCTTATATTTTTCATATACTTTTCCTACTTTTAATCCTCGACATCCAAAGACAAGTCTACGAGAACATCTTTGTGAAGAAGATAGTCTAAAAACTTGTTTTGTGTTACGCTTGGTCATGTTTTAGTAGGTTTTTGCAAAGAATTGCATTGTTTTGACTCATATGTGTTTAGTTGAAGATTTTGAGCAGGCTGATATGTGCCCTCAAAGAATTCTTGGAGTGTCAATAAAGAGCTACTTGGTATATGACAAGTTGCAAAGGAGTATTTTTCTTCTTTACCTAACTCTTGAGGTAAATAGTATTTGTAGCAGATGTTAAAGACTTGAAGTGAGGTTTTTTAGTTTGGAAAAGTCACCTCATATTCACTTTATTCAGTATATTAAAAAAAGTCAGAATTTTTCAGAATAAAATTTCAGAAATTTCAGTATTTTCAGAAAATTCAAAATTTTAGTATTTTCAAAAAAATTAGAAATTTTAGTATTTTCAAAAAATTTAGGAAAATTTTGGATTTTTGATGTACCAATCAGGTGAAGAATCTACTTTCTATGTTTGTTTTGTTTTTTGGATACATGCTTGTATTCAAAAAGGTGTTCCATTAGATCCTATCACTTGATTAAGAAGTGGAGTTAACCAAAAGAAAGTCAAGGAGATACTTTCACATTTCACCAGGGTAGAATATCAAGATATGAAGTATCAACTTCAAGCTTTTGGAATTCTCAAGGTTAGAGATTGTCCACTTGTGTTTCAGTAGATGTTACAGATTCTTGGAAGGATTTACTTGAATAAATTTTTTACAACTTTATGTAAGAAGCATGGACACTTAGAGACATTCAGGTAGCAAATCAAACATTCAGTCATGGAGGTTTGATGAGAGCAGACTCCATAGGTATTTTGTTGGAGAGATCTTGATAGATCTTATATGATCTTGAAGATCTTGAGTATTTTTGAGTGATGTCTATCCTTTGTTTGTAAAATTCTTAACATTGGAAGAAGTAATTCAAAGATTCAGATTCTGTCAGATTAGTGTTGCAAAGAAATAGAAGAAGATACTTGTTATGTTGCAGAATATTATGAATCCTAAAGTGCTTTCAGCAAGGTTTTTGTTATCATGTAATGGATCAGCTAACCTTATTCTATAATATGGAAAGCTAAGAAATAACAATGGAAGCTATTAGCAACTGTAGTGCTAATAAAAATGGTTAAGATATTTTGTTTCAAATACAGGTATTGATGTTAAGGAAGAAATGCTAAATCATTGAAGATGAGATTTATCGAAAGAAGAAGGACTTCCAAGATTTCATAGTCTGATACACTTTGAAGAATACTAGATACTGGTGTTAAATCATCCAGAGGGGTGATGAAACATGAAGAGTTATTTTCAACCATATGTGAAAGAATGCAGAGTCATACCTACAGGTACTCCTATTTTAGGTATTCCTATATTTCCTTTGTCAATTTCTCTTTATGTTCCAGCTTTGAAAGAAGAAGGAAGAAGGAGAATGTCCGGAGAAATTTCATGTTAGGTGTTCCTTTTTGGGAGAAGGTTCTAGAGTTCTATTAAAGAGAAACTTGATATTTCAGAGAGGTGTGTTTCAGAGGTGCACACATATATGTCTGAAGAAAAGAGGTATGAAAGACTTACAGATAGAACAAGGATGAAGACAAGATGACATCATAGATATGAAATTTTGGTGAGACTCATGAGTTGAGTTGAGTTCAATCAGAGATGAACCAGCTAGTGTTCATAATACACTAAGTTGTGAGTTGTCAATCACAAGTCCCAGGATTCAGTTTCTGATTTTCTTTAGTGTATTTACATGACACAAGAGAAGTACGTTGAGAAACCTTTTGTAAGATAAATGCAAATATGTGGAGCCTAGTGTATTTTTATAGGTTTGAGAAGATAGGAGATAGAAGGTTCAGATTTAGTACATGCTACATATGTTGTCAAGTAGTGATTGCTTGATGTGTACACTATTGTACATCTAGTTTGCATATTTTCTCAGGTATTATGGTTCATATTCAGCAAGTTTAGTTTTTTGAAGTTTGAAGAAAGTCAAATTCAGTTTTGAAGAAGACCTTTGAAGAAAAGGTTTGAAGGTCAATTCGGAAGTACAAGTTTGAAGTTTATGTCAGATTGCAGATGAATGAAATTACATATTCAGTTTAGTTTGAACCAATATGACATTGCAGGGGGGATTCTTGGAAAACAATATCACATCAGTGCAAAATCCATTTAGGGGAAAAACCCTAATTTTGGTACTTAGTCATCTTTAGCACTTTTTTTGAGTTTTTTGCATGGATCTTTAAAACCTATATAAGAGAGTCTTAGGTCACTTGGTTAGACATCACACACCAATTGACAACGCCATATCTTGGTCTCTCAGTAGAGGTGGTAGAGGTGGTGCTCTAGCACACATGGGGCAGCCATGGTGCACTCTTGGAGCATGTTGAGGAGTAGCTATGGAGTTCTTCTTGCAGAAGAGTATGCTCACACTCTTGCTTATGGAGAGGACTTACCCATGAGGAGCTTGGTGGTGTGGATCAGCCATCCACATGATGTATTTGAAGATTATCTTCTACATGAAGATTTCAGTTTACTTCAAAGACATTGGATGGTGGTTAACATAAGATTTACATCTTATGTTAAGAATTCAGGTACATATTCTCTTTATGCACATAGGTACTACTTGGATTTTATGGAGGCACTAGCATCCATATTAAGAGGAGTCCAGCATATCTAAAGGAGAAACAATACATGCATGCTACATGCATTCACATGAGGTGTTAGAGAAGGTGTGTTCACATGAGTATGAGGATTTCTGATAGCAACTTGTTAGCATTCTATGCTAATTCTATAAGTATGTGATCTTTCATACACACATTTGATTTAGGGTCTTCCATAGCCTAAAATCAGATTAGGGTTTGTTGATTATCAGTTTCCAACTGATCTTTCCTCTTTCTATCACTCATATACACTCTTCTACAACCTATCAGGTCATGCATCTCATATATATTCAGATTTCGTTCCTACATCTAGATATTCTTGTAAATTTTGTACATTCACTCATCCATCTATTTCTACTCACATAGAGCAGTTGAGAGTTTTCACATTGTGAATTGACATTTTTCTATATGATAGTGTGAGTAAGAAGTGGCTTACGTAACACTTTACACATGTTGCCTAATCTTTCTCTATCTTTGTCTCATCATTTGTATGATTAAATGTGGTATGTTCATGTTTTGTCAATATTGGAAGATTGCTGGAATCTGTGTTGTAGATCCTAGACCTATGGAACTATGGACTTGTCGTATTTGTTATGGGCCTACTAAATTTCCAACAACTCTTGTAAAGAACATTTTGCCATTGTGAGAATTGAAGTTGAATTTCAAATTTGCCTCTTTCATGGTTATTATCTTCTTCTCCAAGAGCTTGTGCATGTGTAGTATGCTTTAAATGTGTGTGTAGGATTGTTATCTACCACATCCCTTGACGTTTGAACTACTGTAGTGCGTGTGTGAGACTTGAGGAATTGTGGAGCAAGTGTTGGTGTTTCCCATCATTCACTATTTTTCTCGTAACTTGAAGTACATCTGTCAACTTCAACTAAAAATATGACGATTCAATGCGTCTCATAGAGAGCTTCGAAATGAACCCCATGTTGACCATATTCGAAGTCGGGAGCTAAGAGAAACATTCAAATTTGTGCTTACTGCTATAACACGTATCAGGACATGCATTTTCAAAGGATTAGTGAGTCGGAGAGGTAGTTGAGACAAGTCTCTTGCATTGTAGCATTGACACTTCACTTCCTGTCACATGTGCAGATGTCTTCATACACTTGATATGTCAAATCTCTTGGATTGATAATTAAACGTGTATTAATCCACCATTATATGCACTTGGGTTGATTGAGATATAGTCTCATCGACACAAATCCATAAGGCTTTATGACTTAGGTACACACATTTTTGGCGTTGTTGCTAGGGATTAGCCCAACAAAGGTGCCTTCATTATGGTTATAGCTACGGAGTGAATGAATCATATGTGTATAGGTAATTTCAGCTAGTGGCTAGTCATCAAATACTTCAGCACTTGTCACTTCACACTTTAGGAGTGTGTGTAATGAGTTTCTAGGACTAGGAGTGAGGGAGTGGGGAAGAGTTAGGGTTTAGATGAGAGGGCTAGAGTTAGGATAGGTAAGATACTACAAGAAAACTCAAAAACGAAAAGAGGAGAAAAAGTAGTTCTTCTTAGTTCAGGCACTTGGTCACCCAAGGCCTTAAAATCCAAAAACGCTCAATTTCCATTCACTTGTCTAGAGAAAGTATCATGGGAGAGTAGCATGCAGTATCATGAGGCTGGTATCGTGGAGAACTCAGAGCGTAGCAGTGGGGTGAGGACAAAACTTGGAAGAGATACTCTTGAAGGTGAGCACTTTAACCCTATAACCTTTGAAAATCAATAAGGCACTCAGAAACATGATTTAACACATAACTGGTATTGCGGGGTAGGACAGAAGAGTTGGAGTGAGTTTTTTGTGTTAGTTAGTGAGCCAAAAGGAAGAGGTGAGAGATAAGTACACCTTGCACAAGAAATTTTTAAGATTTGGTCTCATTTGGCTGTAGTATCACGATTGGTTGAGTTTTGGTATCGTGATGCAAAAATTCCCTAGTATCGGGATATTCACCAGGTATCGTATCATGGGCACCTCCTTGAGGTATTGTGATACCATCCAGGTATCGTGTATCACCAAGTTGAGGTATTGTGATCGCAGTTTAAGTGGTATCATATCGTGCACCTTGTGGTGTCATGTTGTGATCCACAAAACGATATTGTATCGCGTAGCAGGAGGTATCATGTATCGTTAGTCTAGAGGTATCATATTGCAAAGCACTTGGTATCGTATCGTGCCTTAGATCTTATGGTATCGCATATCATCTCTATAGAAGTATCCTACCATGAGACAGTTTGGTATCATATCGTGAACTAAAAGGGGTATCGTATTGTGACCCCTTCTAGTATCGTATCATCTAGATCAGTATCCTATCGTGAGAGAGGTTGGTATCATATCATGAACTAAAAGAGGTATCGTATTGTGACCCCTTCCGGTATCGTATCATCTAGATCAGTATCGTATCATTGGGTATTAGGTATCACCCTTAGTGGTATCGTGTATCACCCTAGGTTGTTATCGTGTATTGGGGAGATCAATAGGTATCGTATCATCCTCATTCCTCTATTATGTGTCACCTAGAATTGGTATCAGCCAAACTAGTATCTTGTATCGTGGTTAACCCTGGAAGTGAACACTAAGAAACACAAAAACATTGGGAAGAGAATAAAGAAACTATGAGACTTGAGCGCTGAATGAATTTGATAGACATTACGTATATCCTCCTAGGGAACAAGGCAGAGAGGTTTTTAGGTACAACCCTTACCCAAGACCACAAGGAGTCCCCACAACATACAAACAAGGAGGATATGGACAACCACAACCTATGTTAGGACAACAACCACCCCATCCACAAAATTTAGTGCTAGTTAAATACACTCAACAAGAGGAAAATTTGGAAAGAGTTATAGTACCAACTACACCTTTAGCTAGTAGAAAACCGATAAATCAGAAATATGAGCAAGCCTAGGGAGAATATTATTCTTATGACACTAGCCTGATAGAATATGACCAAACCAATGAGCAACAACACTACAACAATGATGGGTATAAAAGCTCTTATGGATTAGAATATGTGAACCTGATGTATACCATAGTTAAAGCACAAACCCCAATGAGACCGCCTACTAGACCACCTACACCAAGAGGACCATGCTATAGATGCGGTGGAGATCACTTCATAAGGGAATGTATTATGCCGTACAACCCACCACCCCCTAGAACATGGGAAGGATATTGCAATGATTGTGGCAAGGAGCATTTGTATAGAGATTGCTCAAAAAACCCCAATAAGGTTCATAACACTACCCAAATTAATGTAATAGAAGTTATTGAATCATCCAGAAGTAATAAATAATACACAATGCCAGTAAAAGCCATTACTCTAGCCTAAGCCAAGGGACAAGTAGTAAAAAAAATAGATTTTGAACCTAAAACGAATAAAAGTTTAGGACCTAAGATCCAGATAGTGGAGGATTCAAAAGACCTAGGAGGAACTAATAAAACAAGGGAGATGCAAAGGTGGAAGACTAGAAGAGAAAAACTCACGAATAAATGGTTGAAGAAGAAAACTCAAATGCATCACTCGAATCCTCAACTGAGAACTTGAATCCTGTCTCAACTGGTGTGGAAACTGGCTTGCAATCCTCAAAGTCAAAACGCTGAAGTAGTTTGTCAACATACTTTGCTTGATGCATAACAATTCCCCCTCAACGGATACAAATTGGATGCCAAGATAGTAGCTCAAAAGACCAAGATAAGTGACATCAAAAGTATGCTGCAAATCAGCCATAAGAATGTCAAGTTTTGCATCACATGACCCAGTCAAGAGTATGTCATCAACATAAAGAACAAGCACTATAAGATCAGCCCCATTTTTGCGTACATAGAGTGTGCTTTTAATCGGACTACATGTGAAGCCAAGAGCAATCAAGTGCTTATGTATTTTGTCATACCATGCACGTGGAGCTTGCTTGAGACCATACAAGGCTTTCTGCAAGCGACAAACCATATGCTCTTTCCCGTTCATAGCAAATCCAGGAGGTTGCTTCACATAGACCTCTTCTTGCAAATCTCCATTCAAGAAGGTTGTTTTTATGTCCAATTGATGCACTTTCCAACCTCGATGGGCAGCCAATGCAACCACGGTACGAATGGTAGTCATGCGTGAAGTAGGTGCAAAAGTTTCCTCATAGTCAATGCCATATTGTTGCGCATATCCTTTGGCAACCAATCTAGCTTTGTAGCGATCAATGCTACCATCAGATTCTCTCTTAATCTTGTAAGCCCACTTTGTACCAATAGCATTCTTTCCTTTTGGCAATTTACATAACTCCCAAGTACCATTCCTATGTATGGAATCCATTTCTGATTGCATAGCACTCATCCATTGTGGATCGTCACATGCATATTCAAAAGAAAGTGGCTCTTCATTACATGCTGTAGCAATAAGAGAATAATCCACAAAATTACTTGATGCATGGTGAGAGCTTGATCTTGTTCTACCAAGTAAAGGTGCACTCAATTTGCTGTCCTGCAAAGTTTGTTTCAGCCACTTTGGCATAGATTGTGCACTCTTGATAGACATGCGTTCATTATGTAAAACATCTTCAATATATACATCGTGCGTGGGCTGAATTTCATGCTCAGTTTCAACCATATTTTGACGCAAATGTTCAGCCATATATGGCTCGAAATTTCCAACAGTTTTGACAATTTTTGGCTAGATTTTTTCAGCCATGTTTGGCTGGAAATTCTCTGCATTTTTAGCTCTATTTGGCTGGAATTTTTCAGCCCTTTGAACCTTAGTTGGCTGGTCTACATGGCCATAGTCAAGTGCACCATTTTGGAACAAAGGCATGAGTGTATCAAACACATCTTGTGAGCTAACTGTTGGCAGTTTTTTGCATGCAAGTAGAGGAAAAACTGAATTTTTCAGCAAATACCACATCTCGACTCACAATAATTGTGTTCGTCAATGGATGGTACAACCGATATCCCTTACTTTCAGCACTATAACCAACAAATATACATTTCTTTGCCTTGTCATCAAGTTTGTGACGTTGTTGTGATGGCACAAGAGCATATGACAAACAACCAAACACACGCATATGACTAACCATAGGCTTATGACCATTCCAAGCCTCATAAGGAGTGATGACTCTCAATGCTTTTGTAGGACAGTGATTCAACACATAATTTGCACACATGACCGCTTCTATCCAAAACTTATGAGGAAGATGCTTTCCTTTAACCATACATCGTGCCATTTCAAGTAGAGTTCTATTTTTACGCTCGGCAACACCATTTTGTTGAGGTGTATATGGCACCGTACATTGGTGTGAAACACCTCTTTCACGAAGAAAAGCATTAAACTCATGTGACATGTACTCACCACCACGATCCGTGCGTAGAGTCAAAAGCTTTTGTGAAGAAAAATTTTCAGCCATAGCTAAAAATGCTTTGAAGCAAGAAAATACCTCATTCTTTGCTTTCATAGGATACACCCATGTATGGCGAGTAGCATCATCAATGAAGGTAAAAAAATATACATGCTTCCCAAAAGATGGAGTCTTGACCGGACCACATACATCGCTATGAACAAGTTGCAATTTTCTTGTAGTGTGTGTATGACTATCTTTTGGAAAAGAAGCACGATGCATTTTTCCAAGAATGCAACCTTCACATGCATGCTTTTCAATGGGCTCAAGTGTAGGCAAGCCAATAACCATGTCCTTCTTTTGCAAATAGAGCAAACTATTGAAGTTCAAGTGAGCAAAACGAGCATGCCAAAGCTCCATTTCAGCCATGGAAGAAGTATGAGCAACTAAGGCATTCGAGGCAGCCCTCTTGTATGTATCCATGCGATACAAACCATTACATAATGTACCGGACATCACGATAACATCACCATTGCTGAAATCATGAACCATACACTTATCATCAAACAAAGTGTATATGAAGTCCAGCTTTGGCAATCAACGGAACTGAAATTAAGTTCTTCTTTATACCGGGCACATACAATGCATTTTTCAAGAGAATCACACCTCCATTTGCAGCCGTAAGCTCAATTTCTCCTACTCCAATGATAGGATAAGAGGCATTGTTTGCACACACCACATGTCCTCCTTTAGGTGCATCTTTCAAAGAGGCAAAAAATCTTTTGCATGATGTTATGTGCTTTGAAGCACCACTATCAAAGAACCAATCCGAATCAGCCTCAGTCACAACCATACATTTAGAATGTAAAGAAGCATCATAATGACATGTAACAACACATGCCCAAAAATCTTGAGCCATGTTAGCTTCATCATTCTTTGCATTTGCTGAATTTTCAGCAATAGACATGCCGGATTCCTTCTTCTTTTCATTGCGTTTAACAAGCTTTCTACACTCATCAATAGTATGACCGGCCTTCCAGAAATATTTGCATCTCTTCTTCTTTTGCAAATCACCATCATTAGAGGAATGAGTGGAAGAGGAAGCTTGAGGCTTTGGTTTTGATGAACCCAAAGCTGAACCATACTTGCTTTTCCCCTTTTGTGAGATAGCAAGTGCTTGCGTTCCCTCAATCAAACCACTCCTATTCACTCTAGATTGCTCTTCTTGCAAAAGAAGAGACACAACCTCATCAAATGCATACATATTAGGATTTCCTTTTGCAACCAAACGGAGTGTAGTAGCAAAGCTTTGAAAAGATTCCGGTAATCCTTTCAACAATGTAGAAATGAGTGATGCATCCGGAATAATCTCATCTATGTTTGCCAATTGCTCTTTCAAGTCCTTGATGCGTGTCACATACACATCCACTGACTCATTTTCAGCCATACATACATCCTCAAGTTGCTTCCTCAAGTATGCAACACGTGCTTCATTACGCACGGCATACAAAGAAGCAAGAGTGTCCCATGCCTGTCTCGATGTAGAACATGATCGAATGTGTGGAACTATATGACGCTTCACTGAAAGCGCAATCAAAGCATGAGCTTGAGCATCTTTTCCATCCCATCTAAGCTGCCCTATGTAGGTGAAGGAGAAACCACTGTACTCAAAGAAGAAGATCCATCTGTGACAGTAGACTATGAAGTAGAAGCACCTGCCGGTCTTCGATCTACATCTGTCACTATGTTCCAAAGTTGTTTTGCAACAAGAACGTGCTTCATCATGTAAGACCACATCGGATAGTTGGTCCCATCAAGCTTATCTTCAGCTTGAAGCATGCCAAATAAGTCATTGCTGCCCGCCATTTCACTAAGGAACAAGAATGTGACAAAATCTTCACTTCGACGAAAATTGAAATGAGTGCTGAAATTTCAGCTCACAAACCGTCACTCTGATGGTGATTTTGACTGCACGAATGGCTTTGAAATGGAGGTAAAACCCTAGCGCACCTGGTGGAAATGTTTTCGGGCTGCTGAAATTCACAGTTCTATGCTCCGAAGCCGATTTGCACTGTTAAAGTGTGTGCGCACCGCGACGCAAAAAACCGAAACTTGAGAAGGAGCTGAACCTGCTCTGATACCACTGTTGGGTGTGTGTAAAAGTGCGAGAGACACACAAGAAGCACACACAAGGAGCACAAATGCAGCAAGACACACAGAAAAGACGATGGCTGGAATAGCTCTCTCTATTGATCGATGAACTGAACTAAAGTAAGAGCTGAATAATATCCCTAAGTACAAAGTACCACCACATATGAGAGAATCAAGTATGTGGTAACATGGGGAAAAAACCTCTAGCCAGCACTAGAGTAAAAAGTGCCCATGTATAGGGAAAAGGTTCACATCAAAGCTACTCGAGGAACACATAAGTGTAACATCAAGAATAGTCAAACAAGGATCAATTCTAGCAGAACCAGAGCTAAAAGATTTGGATATCTAGTTAAAGGCTTATCAGTCTAGAGTCGCGACCGGAACGAGCATAGAGCAACATGAAAAACTCTATCCACAAGGAGAGTTAGAGAAGGAAAGAGTAGCAATATGTAGGAAACTCATAAAAATATCTCAAACCACACTAGAATGTACTACCCTAATCCTTTCGGAGACAAGGATACCTAAAAGCCAGTTCGAAAAATGTCTAGAGAATAACAATTGAAAACCAGTAAAGGCCCAAGAAGAGGAGAGTAGTGAAAATCACCAGCAGAACAACAAAGAAGAACAGATCTCAGTGATTCTAGAACTAGAGGCCAATTGGCCACAAGACTTGTGGGCCAAGATTCAAGGGGAATGGTGGAAAAAGAATGAGAACTCTCCACCACCCTTTGAAGAATTAGACACGTGGGAAAATCAACCTTTGCCAAACTTAGAAGAAGCATATCAAAAAGTGTCCAATTTAGAACAAAACAGAGAAGAATCCAATAGCATTTCCATGCTACCCAATTATATGGGAGAATACGAAAGAAGGTCAGTAGTATTCCATGCTCCTACAATCCAGGGCAAGGAGGAAAGGTCACAAGATAAGACATCACACAACTTAACAAAGCTAAAGAAAATTAAGATTCAATGTTTATTGACAATAGAAGAATTACGACGAGGTAAACCATGATTATGGAAGAAATTATTTGGACACTTGAGAATAGAAACTAGAGAACCCATGAGTGAGAAGAAAGAAGCGCAAGCTCAGTCAGCCATCCAAATCCCAATCGATAAAGTTGGATAATTTAATGAGGGAGATGAAGGAAATACATGCCTACCCATCACTTTTAATGGATATATGACTAAAGCCATCCTAGACACCGGAGCTGGTGTAGGCACAACTACCAAAGAGATTAGGGAAAAATGGGAAAAATCAGCCCTACGACTAACGTGCATGAAACTTCAAGTAGCAGACGGTCTTGTGGAGAGGCCATTAGAAATAATAGAAAAAACTAAGCTGACCACCTACGGACTAGAGTTCAAACATACTATGGCCATATGTCAATTTGGAAAACCCAATAATTATGAAATGATTTTAGGACGACCATTCATGAGACAACTCAGAGTAGTGCAAGATTGGGGAAGAGATGCACTATATTTACAACACCAATGGACAACTACGAAGATAAATTTACACACCTTTTTGTATAGGGATGCACCCCCATTACAATGGAACCCAATCCACCAAGAAGAACACGATATGTCCATACATAGCACAGGATCTAGTGACCAATCATTAATGAATGAAGACATTCAGCTATGGATGTGCAAAGAGGCCAAAAGAGAAGAAAACAAAACCCAGTTATGGCCAATAGGGCATCAAAATTACCAAACCATAGATGAACCAGCATACATGCCTCAAATCTTCCTAGATGAAGCATTGGAACCACACGAATAGCACAAGGAAGAAGAAGAAGTTTGAAGCACAACACATAATACTAAATGTATTACCACTAGAATGTACAAAGATAAGTAGCCCATTAGGGTAATATGCATATATACAAGCTCAAGGAAAAAAACCTCCTAAAGAGGGATAAAAGTGCCCCGACGTTCCTAGTGTGTTCACACACATCACTACCTAAATATATCAACAGATACTAGAAACATTGCATTGTTCAATTATGGTAGCCAAACTCTATCAAAGTTGGAAATTCTGTATAAGTGGATAGCTCACATAGGTGAAAGAGCTTTGAAGCAAACTAATAGGGAATAGAGTGTACTTGGTCTACCAAACATATCCAAACAACACATGATCTACAAATGTAGTGCTTGTCAATTCGGTAGGTCACACAAGCAACCATTCACAAAGAAGGGATACATTCATGGAGACCTATTGGTGCTAAATCATATCGATGTATGTGGATCAAGCAAGGAGTCTTTTATCTCTAGATGTAGGTATTATGTGTCATTCATTGATTATTGTAGCAGATGGACAATACTATACTTTATGAAGCATAAAGATGAAGTATTTTTATGTTTCTAGAAATACCTAGCACTCGTAGAAAATCAAACAAGTAAAACTTTGAAGAGACTAAGGTCAGATCGAGGGGGAGAATATTTCTCCCATGACTTTGATTCTTATCTCCTAGAGACAAGAATCAAGAGAGAAATCAAAACCAAGTATAATCTAGAGCGAAATGGAGTGGCAGAGAAAAGAAATAGGACAATTGTGGAGGCTTCAAGTTCAATGCTAAATGAGAAAAAAATATAAAGTTACTTGTGGTTAAAGCCTATATCCATAGCCACATACTTGATCAATAGACTTCCATCAAAAGCATTGGATGGGATGACACCATATGAAGGATAGAATGGAAGAAGACCTAGCCTTGATCATTGCAGGATCTTTGGGTGCATAGCATATACACACATACCTTCACAAATCAAAGACAAATTAGATCCAAAGGTAGAGAAATGCACCTTTATTGGTTATGATCATAATAAAAAAGGTTATAGGCTATAATCCCCTTTTTTGTGTATTAACTTGATAATGCCATTGTTGAGACAAGTCGGAAGCCCGCCAAATGTGAGCGCTTCTTTCCAGACCAAACAAAGAGGGGTGGTGACCACCAACTTGAAGGACTTAAATAACCTATTAGTGAGCCCATCCGGGCATGGGCTTTTACCACAACGGAGGGCATCAATGACTTCAATGATTTTGGCTTCTGAGATTGGGGCATCAAGCAGGGAAATGAAGGTTGGGTGGGATCCTATGAGAGAATACCCAAGATGTGGCTACGATGAAGTCCCGTCTCTAGTGGGAGAGGAGGGTCCAGGTCCCCAGGAGTCTCGTAAAGAGCCCTTCAATGATCCCAAAATTATCTTCTTCCATACTACATACAGTGCCATTTGAGTTTAGCAATAGGGGGATTTCTCTATTTTGTTTCATTTTAAAGATGCGGCACATCTCTTTGGTGGGTTTTTTGGCTTTATCAGCCCACCACTCCTTGAAGAAAATTTGCAAATTTTTCCTTTGTATTTCTTCCTCTTATCTTAGTAGTGCTCTGATTTTTTCGTAGGCCTTTGTGGGATTGAGCTTTTCCTTTGTTCACTTCCTCCTCAAGTCTCCAGAGTCTATGATATAGAGCTTCTCTACGTGCCCACCGAATAGTCTCGAGCAATTTCCTAGATCTAATCATGATCTTCTGCGACTTTTCGACCGCACGTCTCTAGCACTTGGCTGGGCAAGAGCCAGAGCTAAACACCTCCTTCCACATGTCAGCAATTTCGTGATGGACGGAGGGGAGAGAGAAGGAGGTCATGTAGGCATGGAACCAAGGAGACTTATGGATCCTAGTGGAAGGTTGGAAAACAATAACAATCAGGTAGTGATCAGAGATGGCAAGGTCAGTGCATTGCGAGAGGGAAGGGTGGCCCCACTAGTGCATAATGTTCTGAGCGATGTTGTTATCAAGTCTAGCTTTCCTCAGGTCCTCACCCGCTTGGAGATTTGACCACGAAAAGCCATTTGAATCTTTGAATTTGTCCAGATCCAAGTGCAGCTTGGTTTTGTCCCACGTTTCTTTCTCCGAACTATTGATGACCCGGACCCTACTGTTCCATCTGTCCAAAGGGTCCTCCACCATGTTCAAGTCACCACAAATTAGCACCTTGTGGGGGAGTGAGTTAAATGAGGCCCAAGTGTTAAGCCTCTCCATCCCCCCGTTAGGGGCATACATAGAAACTAGAGTAAAATGAAAAGGGGCACCAAAGGAAACATCAATCCATCGATGCCACTCATCTTCTATGGAGTTCTCAAGTTTTTCAAAACAAAACTGATTAATACCGATTACCATCCCACCGGACCCCCGTGGGTGCGACGTCGAAATCCAAACATGGGACGAGGAGACATGTCTAAGCCATCTCTAGAGGTCTGCACCATCAATTTTAGTCTCTTGAATAGAGATAAATTTTGGGTTTAGGCTAATGTCGTGAAGCCATTGACCTATGATGGTCACTCTTGAGGGGTCGGTTAACCCTCTAGCATTAAACGAGATGATGATCATTGTCATAAGATACCCTCTTTGTGGGAGGGGCCTTATCCTTTCTCTTCTTGGATTCGTCTTTCTTTTTCGTCAGGAGGGGGTCCCGACTAAATAATATGTTCTTGTGAGGGCTTTTCCAAGGAAGCTCAACAGGTTCTTTCCCCTTGCAGGATGCCTCCTATTGGAAAAAAACTGGATCAACCAAAATTTTTAGATCAGCATAAGTCGACCATATTCATGGTATTTCCTTTTTCTTCTTTGTTCATGTTATTTCGATGCAATTTCTTTCACTTTTTTTCCTTGGAATGTTCTCTTACCTTGCATTGTTATCCTCAAGCATGTCCTAAATATTCTTATGTCATTGTATATCATGTTTTCAATGACATAATATAATTCAACGGAACACAGACACACACGCAAACGAATAATAGAGAACCTATTACGGTTATATAACTTATAGCTTTCGGGTCACAACTATGCTAGACTAAAGCAACTATGCTCACAACATGTACAACTTGTAGAAGTCACAACTAAAGTCAATAAGTATGAGCTTACTATGAAGCTGACACCTAATCAACCTACCTCACCAAAGGAACGACCAGAGGCAAACGATGTGGCTCCGATCTTTATTGAACCAAGTTTCGAAGAAGAATATGAACCTCAATCGGCTATTGGAGGTAGATTCATCAAGGATGGTCAGGACAGCTTTGAGTTGGAATGTGATTCCTAGATCAAAAAAGTAGAAGAACTTGAAGTGAACCAATTTGCTAGCATGGATGCATAGCAAGCAGTTATGGCTCTAATAAAAGAGAGAATACTAAAGTCCATATACTTCCAATGCCTTTCACCTCAGATGCCTATTCACTCGGATGAGATTCAATATTATCCATTCCTTATGTTGTATAAAGGCTACTACAAAGGAATCAAAACGATAGTAAACAATCCACCTACATTCACCGCATAGTTTGAACTCCGAGATATGCTAGAGTCAGCTCACGAGCTCACGAAATTGGAGGACTATCTTGGAATGTTAGAGACATGGAATAAAGCACCACTTCACATTATATACAACTTTTGCTATGGACCAGTTCCCGGTTGAAGAAATGGGAAGTCATTTGCTATCAAGGTAAAAAATAATCTTCAAATGCATAGATTAGCTTAACCACACCTACCTCACACAACCGCAAAGTCCACAAAATTTCTCGTACATGCTCTTTATCAAGAAGATCCTAGATATGGCATGCCAAATGACCATGAAACGTTTTTGACATGATGTGTACCATCTTCAAAGTTTTTAGAAAAGCTATGCACATGGCGATATAAATACCTTAGGATTCAAATGTGGAAACCTTGACTTAAAATATAACCTACGTACTACCACTTCTTCAAGAAAGGTCTTGTACACATGGAAAAATTGAATATTTAGAACATTATCGAATTTTCCACAAGGAGACTCCCTACAAAATTGAATGGAAAAATCTTGAAGAAGATCTGACCAAAGGCATTTGGATCATAGAGCACACAATTACCCTCGAATTATTTCAAAAATACATCGATCACTCTCGACAATAGGGGTCTATAATAGAGAAGAGATGCAGGACAGAGCGGGGGGTGTTGTGCATGGTGAAGGTTTAGGTACAAATTCACGAAAAATGCAACATAGAAGAAGAGGTAGTATGTACAACAAGCCGCATGCTTCTTGTCAAAATAACGACAACCAATATTACTCTCAAAATAGTAATTTTTATCACAAAACAATTGTTAAAAAGCCGAATTGTGTAAAATTATCTCCACTTTGTCCGTAACAAAGATTCTTCAAGATTTTTTTTAATATAAAGGAAGTTCGGCCTTAGTCTATTCTCTCGGACTTGTATTAAATAAAAGGAAAAGAAAAGTACAAGTGAAGGGGACTAGTGCCCCACGGGACCCCCCAAGTCCCATAGACAAGGGGTAGATCTTACAGAGACTAGTTGGCATTACAAAGAAATTTAATCACCTTTGCATCACCCTCATGTGGGGCCCACTTAGGTTTAAGCTTGTTATTGATCAAGCATAGCAATTTATGATGCCTGAAGTGTGGTTATTTCTTACAGTTGGTGATTCTACAACCGAGAAGGAACAACAATTTCTCAATCGACCACTCTTTGGGGGAGTCGCCAAAGTTATAAGCATATCTTTTCTCCCAGATCTTCCAGAGGACCTCCCCTCTGATGGCATTCCAAAGAGTTGTCGAGCAGCTGATCGCTTCTCCCAGCAAAGCTTGTTCCCAGCTGATATGCTTCTGAAGTCTAATTTTCTTTTCGACAATCTACCAAATCCTGTTGGAGTTGGGGCAAGTGAAGAAGATGTGAACAACATCTTCAATGGACCGGTAACAGTGCTTGCACCAAGGGGACACCCCATAAATTTTTCTAGCCTTTAGGTTGGTCCATGTTCCTCGATGGATAAGAGGACAGACTTTTTGACTTCTATGAGAGGGTGCCAAAGAGCCATGAACTTCATATCCAATCGTAGTTCTGTCCACGATCGGCACCACTTCTTGTTGAGGTTGACCTCATAATGTTTCCTTTGATTTTTGAGATATTCAAGATTTTTGTTAGGCAATTACCATTGTGCCATCTGAGACCTAGCAGGCATGGCAAGTTGTGCCCCATGAGAAGATGAACTTTGGAGTGGTCGCAGGCAAGAAGTTTGCTTTGTAAAATACTCCATTCTTCATGGGTAATGTTGAGGCTAGGGTCAATATCCTCGAAGTTTATCCAATGGTTGGTGTCTTGTTTCCAGAGATGTTTCCATTTTCTGAAGCCCTTTTTCTAGAACCTCTTAGCACTTTGAATATTCCACGATTCCACATTCCTGGTGCCATGGATCGAAAACCAGATAGAGTCATTCTATCTGATACCAGCTACCCACTTCCAATCTTCTTTCATTCTTATGAAGCTTTTGACTTTATTCCAACTCTTCCATAGGGAGCACACAAGATTAGAACCTTTCAGGAAAATTGGGATCGGGGAAAACAAAAGCATCAAAATGTTAAGATTCTTCCAATTCGAGAATCCCATAAAAGTCAACACGTTCTTGTTTTTTAGGATCAATTTGGCCCACGAGGTCTCCGAGTTGCACCATGCCTTAATCATCCATTTTGCTGCAAGCTTGTTAGCCATGCACCCAATGTCCAGAATACCAAGGCCCCCACTATCCCTTTTTGGAGATGGACCATTTGATTTTAGGCACCCCCCTCGTGTTGTGGTCTCCTATCCAAAGGAAGTTTCTACAAATGCTTTCCAGCTTGGAGAGCTCTTGCTCTTTCAGTCTCCAATAACAGAGGAAGTACATGTTCGATGAAATAAGGAATGTATTAATAACCATTGCATGACCCGCCAAAGTGATTTGCATACTCTCCAATAGTTTACCTTGCTTTTGAGTTTGGCTAGGACCCAGTTCCATGGCTACTCCCACGAGAAATCAAAGCCCAAGGGAATCGCAAGAAGCCAAAAAATTTGGCTTCGGGGAATGATTTGGTAGCCATGATCAAGAAGAAGGTCGGGTTGGACCTCAATGATAATTTTGAAAGTGGTCTTTGAGTGATTTATTTTTTATCTAGAAGCCTCACAGAAAGTATGCAGGCACCTCCAAAATGTCTCTAGGGTGGTGTAGTCATTGTGGACAAACGTGTTCATATCATCGGCAAAAGGTCTCATGGTGATCTGGTGATGGTTATGGGGCAACAGGAGGCCTTTGATATTACCAACTTCCACGTGTTGCTCCACCACTTGGCTAAGTCCTTCCATGGCAATGACAAAGAGAAGAGGAACCAAAGGGCGCCCTTGTCTGATCGATCTTTTTAATTTGATCACCTTCGAAAGCTGGCCATTAACATTAATTTGAGTCAATGTGTTTCCCAAAAGGGTGAAGATCATCTTAGTGAATTTTTGGCTGCAACCGAGATCTTTAAGTGATTGCGAAATATAGTCCCATTCTATCCTGTCATAAGCTTTGTCAAAGTCCATCTTGAGGAAAACCACATCTTGTCTTGACTCATCCGCGAAGTTGAGACCTTCCCAAATATCAATTATGGCTTCCAAAATCGATCTTCCTTTGGTGAAGACTTTTTGGTCCTCACTTAACCAAGCACTCAACTAGCTAGAAATCCTGTTGGCTATGACTTTAGTAATGATCTTATGTCCTCTTTGCAGCATCATAATCGGACACCGGTTCTAAATTTTGTTCTTTTCCCCCTTTTTTTTTGCATTAACTTGATAATGCCATTGTTGAGACAAGATGGAAGTGTGCCAAACTCAAGCGCCTCTTGCCAAACCAAATGAAGAGGGGTAGCAATCACCAACTTGAAGGACTTAAAGAATGCATTAGTGAGCCCGTTCGGTCTCGGGCTTTTCCCTCTAGGAGGGGCATCAATGACTTCAATGATTTCTTCTTTCGAGATAATGGCATCAAGCAGGGAGCGAAGGTTGTGTGGGATCCTATGAGAGGATACCCTAGAGATGGCCACCATGCAGTCCCATCTATGAGGGGAGAGGGGAGTCTAGATCCCAGGACTCTCCTAAAATGTTCTTCAATGAATTCAATATTTTCTTCTTCCATCTTGCATACATTACCCTTTGGGTCTAGCAATAGGGGGATCGATTCTCTGATTTGTTTTCTTTTAAGAATGTTGCACATCTTCTTGGTGGGCTTATTAGCTTTGCCAGCCAACCACTCGTTAAAGAAAATTTGCAAATTTTTCCTTTGAATTTCTTCCTCATATCTAAGGAGCACTCTCATTCTACGAAGACCCTTCTGGGATTGAGCCATTCCTTTGTTCACTTCCTCCTCAAGCCTCCAGAGTCTTTGATAAAGAGGTTCTCTACATGTCTGCCGAACAGTCTTGAGCATCTTCCTCGTTCTTATCATGATTTGCTGCAACTTCATGAATGCACATCTCTAACCCTTGGTTGGGGACGAACAAGTGGCAAAAGCCTCCTACCACACTTCAGAAATTTCTTAGTGGATGGAGGGGAGAGAGAAAGAAGTCGAGCAGGCATAAAACCAAGGAGCCTTATAGTTTTTGGTGGGAGGTTGGAAAGAGATAATGATCGGGTAGTGATGAAGGATGGCGAGGTCGGTGCATTGCGAGAGGGAAGGGTGACCCCATTAATGAATAATGCCCTGAGCAATGTAGCTTCTATCAAGTATAGCTTTCCTCAAGTCCTCACCTGCTTGGAGATTTGACCACAAAAAGCCATTCGAATCTTTGAATTCGACCAGATCCAAGTGCAGCTTGGTTTTGTCCCAAGTTTCTTTCTCATGACTATCGATGATCCGACCCTTGTTGTTCCATCTATGTACCAGGTCCTCCACCATGTTGAAGTCATCGCAAATTAACATGTTGTGGGGAAGAGAGACCAAGGAGGCCCAGGTGTCCAGTCTCTCCAACTCCCCATTTGGGGCATACAAAGAGACTAACATGAATCGAAAGGGGGCACCAAGGAAATGGCAATCCATCTATGGTTCTAATCTTCAATGGAGTTCTCAACGGCAGCAAGTAGAAACCCACTATTGCTTTGTCGAGTATAGAGGCTGAGTATAGAGGTATTGCAATGGCAACATGTGAGGCATCATGGCTAGAGATGCTACTTGCAGATTTCGGTGTGGAAGTGCAAGAGCCTATCACCATTTATTGTGATAATCTTAGCAGCATACAATAACCACGGAACCCTATTTTCCATGCTAGAACAAATCATATCGACGTACATTATCACTTCATTGGAGAGAAGGTATTAGCAGGTGATATTGATCTTGTTTATATGAGAACAGATGAGTAGGTTGCTGATATTTTCACCAAAGCACTTGGAGATGAGAAGTTGAAGAAGTTTCGGGAGATGCTTGGATTACACGATATGGCGTAGAGCTTGAGGGGGTGTATATCAAGCTCAACATGTGTTGATGCAGGATGACACGTACGCATTTTTCGGGTCTCTAACATGTATAGTGGTCACGCCGGTATATGTCAAGGATACTTCATTGAGCTTTATTAGATTTATCTACCAAGAGTGATGGCACATTTGTTCCTTGCCAGCTCATTCATTCGCGGACATTAGGTTTTTCCTTATGTACTGATCTTTATATATTGCACTTGTTGTATTCTTGTTTTTAAATCATTCTGGTACATTCCTTTTGATGTGATAGAAGAAGAAGAAGACTATTCTTCCTTGCCTCAATCTGTGTGTGCTTCTCCTTGAGAGTGAGAGTGTGTTTGTGAGCTCTCTTCCTTATCTCCTTCCTCATGACAAGTGGTAGAGGAGGAGAAAAAGGGAGGAAGCAATCTCAAAGCTCCTCACGTTGTTCTATGTGTGGACTTTAGTAACCCAAGGGACGAGAGAGGAACATGATACAATAGAGGAGGATATGGGGTAAACAACAACAACAATGCTTACAATGGAAATAGGAACTTCAATAAAAACAATCAAGGAGGTTAAAAATGAAGGAGAGAATATAAAAATTGTACTAATGATCAATCATAAGAGGAGTCTGTTCCACTCATAAAAATGACTTTGAAAGAAGGTAAGTGAGATGAGCATGTAATCTATATTGATTCTAGATGTTCAAATCATGTAGCAAGAAATGTAGCACTACTTTCAAATTTGGAAGAACTCAAGAAAAATCATTACATTTGAATAGGAAATGACAAAAAGCACCTTTTTGAGAAGAATGTAAATGTACAGACATTAAATTGCAAGATGAATTTATTGAGTAGAGTTATCTTTGTACCTAGAATCACTAAGAATTTTATAAGTGTAGGTGAAAAGATAAAAAGGCTATTCACCTTTGAACTCCAAGACATAAAGAGCTTAGCATTGTTCAATTATGGCACATAAAATCTATCAGATCTAGAGGTTTGTCACAAAAGGTTGACTCACATTGGAGAGAGGTCCTTGAACAAAATTATTAAAGATCAAAATGTATTGGGACTTCCAAATATTAGCTTTCGTGAGTGTCGTAATTGTTTGAAGATCTCGGATGACCATATTTCATATGCAACTGAGTCCTGCTCCTGAGTCTATCAAGGCATCTATCAATTGGTACTCTGTCTTGCCAATCCCTAGGTTTAGGTAGGGTTTAGATATGCTATGATTCTGCCCATTGGAATGATGAACTTGGTAGTTGGCCATGGGAATAGGCTCTTCACCTAGTAAGTACCGTTCATCCCTTTACCTAATACTATCTTTCCGTTTCTTAATACGTTCCAAGGCTTCTTGCCGTGCCTCCTCTCCAATCCGCTCTTCCTCTTTCTTCCTATTTTGCATACCTACGAGACGTGTTAACATTTGATCCGTCAATGGCTCCATAAACTGTTTCACTCTACATCCACTTATGTAGTTAGGAAGAATATCTCCATCGAGAGTGGCTAGATTAACTGCTCCGCTCATCGAGATCCTATTAATGATTAGAGGTCCATATCCACGTTTTTGTAATTTCTTGGCATGTTGCTTCAAGGTGTAGAAAAGGACCAGGTCTCCTTGTTTTAGTCATTTTTCTTTTATGTGTGCATCATAATATGCCTTTTGTCTTCTCTTGGCCGCATAGATTCCTGCGATAGCCTGCAACCGAGTTTCATGCAGTTTCTTGATTTGGTCTAGTTGTTGGGATAATTCATGTCCGGTCCATTCATGCTGTCGAGCTACTCTCAAAGTGGGTATCAAAAAATCAATTGGTAGAATTGTGTTCTCTCCATATACTAGATTGAATGGTGTAGTTCCAATGGCAGTCTTGTACATGACTCGAAAGGCCCAAATTGCATGACACAATTGTTTGTCCAAGTCAGACCTCCCATTATTGACAATCTTAGTCAATACTGTGCATAACACCTTATTGGAACTTTCTGCTTGACCATTGGCTTGGGGGTGGTATGGGGCTGATTTTTTATGGATCACCAAAAACTCATTCATTAAAGACTCTATTACTTCATTAATGAAGTGCGTTCCTCGGTCACTCAAAACCTCAATTGGTAATCCGAAACAAGTGAATATATGCTCAAAAAGAAACTTAGCAGTGGTTTGAACATCGTTTTTTCTAGTAGCCTTTGCCTCTACCCATTTTTTCAAATAATCGGTGGCTACTATGATATATTCGGCATGTGACCCTTTGGCAGGTGGGTTAATGGGTCATATGAAATCAATACCCCATTTAGAAAAGGCTCTGGCGCAAACCATAGGTCTCAATGGCATGTCATCTCTCTGAATCGGGTATTTAGCCCTTTGGCATGTGTCGCAGCTTCGTACATAGGTCTCGGCATCCATATGTAAAGTTGGCCACCACAAGCCTGCAAAGAGGATCATTTTCACGGTCCTCTCGGCTGAGAAATGACCTCCTGCCGCACCTGCGTGTGCCATCTCTAATACGGGTAAATATTCTCCTTCATGCACACATAGTCATAATTGGTTGTCTTTTCCTCTCCTAAACAAGTGTCTTCCCATGAGTACATAATCCTTGCTCATTTCCTCTAGGGATCATTTTCTTGCCAAGCTAACTCCTTCCTCATGTTCTCTTGTCTTTAGGAATTTTACCAATGTTTTGCTCTAATTGGGTGCTATTGTTGAGAAAGGTATGGATGTATGATCCTCAGGGATAGTCTCCTGGCATTCTGTGCAGTTACTCACATAGTCATGGATATCCTTAGGCATGTCAGGCGAGTATACTCCTAATCATTTTAATTCCCTAATAGTTCCATGAGTTCCTTTGTGTGTCCTCCATTTGTTTACATGAGCTTGTTCAATCAGCTTCAATTGTTCATCTTAATCAGCACATCTTAGTAGTACGCCATTGGGTTCCTTATAGTACACACTTCCCGCAATAATGTGCAAATTCCTTGACTGTAGAATTTCCTTTTTACTCTCTTTATTGATTGAGTGTTGTGGGCCATGAGTGAGTATCAGAATTAGTTTTTCTACCCATTTTGGACACACTTCCAGGTTAAATAGGTAAGTGTCTGGCAGATCGTCTGGTACTCCACTTGGTGGTTCTCCATGTGTTAACCTAGAGAGGTGATCTGCTCTTACATGGGTATTTCCCTTTTTCACTATTACCTCGAAGTCAAACTCCATCAATAGTAGAAACCATCTTACCATTCTTCCCATGTTACAAGGCTTATTGACTAAGTACAATAATGACTGATGATCTATGAAGAACTTGAACTTGTTGGCTAAGAGATAGTGTCTAAATTTTTTCACTGCATAGACCATTCCTAATCCCTCTCGCTCTGCAATTGTATAGCTCCTCTGAGCTTGATTTAGTTGCCTACTTGCATAGGCAAATTGGTGATCTAACTTTCCTTCATCTGCCGGCTGAGCTAATATGCATCCTACTGCATAATTTGAAGCATCCACGTGAATATGAAAAGGCTTGTTCCAATTTGGTGTTTTTGGAATTGGGGCTTTGCTAAGCCGCTTCTTTAACTCATTGAATGCCTTCTCGCATTCCTCTGTCCATGTGAATTGATTCAAAAGTCCATACAAGGGTTTGGCAATTATGGCATACATGTGGATAAATCGACGGTAGTATCCACAATATCCCATAAATGCTTGCACCTCTTTCACATTCTTCAGTCTAGGAAGCTCCAAAATGACCTTAATCTTGTCTTCATCTGTGGATATTCCATTTCTAGAGACTATGTGTCCTAAGTTCTTCCCGTGTCTTACCATGAAGAGACACTTCTCAGGGTTCAGGCAGACTCTATATTGTTGGCATTTATTAAATATCTTCTGCGATTCAGGAATGTGGTTTTATCTTTGATTTGAATATGTGTATAGGTCATCTACATACACTTCCATGCTCTTCTTTAGGAATTCTTTGAAAACATGACACATCAATCGTTGGAAAGTAGCAGGCGCGTTAGTCAGTCCAAAAGGCATCACTCAGAAGCATAGACTCCCCATTCAATCGCGAATGTGGTCTTATGTTGATCCTCTGTAGCTATGGCTACTTGGTTGTACCCAGAGAATCCGTCTAAGAAGCTATAGACTTCTTTTCTTGCTACTCTCTCTAGTAGATGCTCAGTGATGGGTAATGGGTAGCTGTCACGTATAGTAGCTGCATTGAATTTTTTCAAGTTAATGCAAACGCTTAGTTTTCCATTCTTCTTAGGCACAACTACTAGTGGCGATACCCACTCGGTATGCTCTATTTCATATATGAATCTTGCCGCCAGTAGCTTGTCTATTTCTTCTTTTATTTTAGCAGCATAGACCTCATTGTATGTATAAGGGCATTGTTTAGATGGTTTTGCCTCTGCCGTCATTGGTATTCTATGAGAGAAATTGAGGGTTCCACATCCTTGACATCCTTATATGTCCACGTGAATACATCTTGATATTCTTGAATCAATTGTATTAATTCTTCTTCCTCCTCAGTTTTGGTATTCTGTCTACAACTAATGTACACATTGATGTAATGTAGAAAACATGTTATTTACATTTATGAATGCAGGGAAGGTGGAGGATGTAGGGGGAATGGGGAGGGGGAAAGGGGTAGTGAATGAAGTGGACACAAGAGGTGAAGTGGGTGGAGGGGTATGGGAGATGGTGGTAGAGAGGGGGGAGGGAGTGGTGCTGTGGGTGGTGATGTTTCCATGGTGTCAAAAGTGTGTGTGAATGTGTAGATGGGGACCATGGGTGGGGTGGATGTGATGTTCGTGAATATTGTTGTAAATGTGGGCATTGTGATACCTCCAAATTGGGTGCCTTGTGAGATAGGAATCCCCATAACATACGTGGTGAGTGTTGAAGTTGGGGTGGTAGTGTCGTGTGTTGAGGTGAAATGTGTAGTGAGAGGTGGTGAGGGTGGTGATGGTGGTGCCTCGTGGTGTTCCTCTGTCTGTGTAGTGTCTCCTGGTGCTGATACTTCTATGTGGATTTGCTTTCCGGAGTGAAGAGGACGGGTTGGCACGCGTTTCTCAAAGCAATGAACATAAGCCATAGCCGAATGAATGGCCTCATCCAGGCCCAGGGCATCCGCTTGCAGGTGCATGGACTCAATGAATTGTTCATCAACGCCTTCCTCTCCTAACATTTGGTTCATTAGCACCTTCCCTGTTTCGAGCCACAGTTTGTGATGTTCCTGGACTCGCTTCATGGTTTCATACAATCCTTTTATTTGTGCCGAATAGGCTGGGGCACTTGCTAGTTCTGAAGTTTCTTTGTATTCTTGATCATGTTCCTCTTCTACTTCCTCTTCAGTCTCTTCTTCATCTTCATCTACTTCTACTACTTCCGGTTGGGTTGGGGCTGAAGTTGTTGTAGTAGGTTGTGGTCCTTGGGTCTACTCTGCTTCTGTCTCGAGGTTAGATTCATTAATCATCCTAGCGATTTCTTCATCAGTGAGATCATCCAGGGCGTAGCCCTGTGGAAACTCCACGTCAAAGGGAATCAGAGGGAAAACTAGATTAGGTCCTTCTACACTTTGTCTGGGTAAGCGAATTGTAAACAGACGGACATGTCGCGTTTGTGGAGGGGTCACCTCTGGTGTGGTGGTGGCTCCCCTTGCTTGGGCACACGGTAGTGGGACTGTGCTCTCATTTTCTTAGATGGAGGTCCCGTTGTTGATAGCCATCTCTGGAATTCCTGAGCTCTGGACCACACTAGTGCTCTTTGAATAGGCATGTCATAAGCAAAGCACCTGTAAATTATTCTTGTCAGCGCACAACACCCATGAAGCACATTCTTATGTTTCTTATTCCAGTGTTGATGTGCTAGGTGGATTTGATCTATGATCCAGTGTGGTAAATTGATTGTGAGATCCTCTATCTCTGCCAAGTACAAGCTGAACCAGATTCTTTTTGGTGGCATAGTGAATCGTTCTTGGGAGGGTACGGCGAAGTGTTGCATGATCGTTCGTAGGTGGAGGGCGATGGTTGGTGTCATAGCTACCATATCCTTGAGTTTGTTGAGATCCTTGTGCTTCATTCTTCTAGGAATCATTGTTTCTTTTTCAGTGGGGATATGCATACCTTGCATGTTCAGGGCTTCCCGTACTAGGCTGAGGGTAAGCTTGAATCTCTTTAGTTCATGGCGAGGTGTCAATGAGGGAAGCACAAAGGTGCTATCACCTCCCTTGGCTATGCTAGGGGTGATGGTACTGATCAAATAGGAGCAACACAGGAAGTCCGGCTTAGGTAGGAGTGCCCAAAAGTAGCTATCCAATCCTGCTTTGGTCCATACAGATCGCATGAATTCTGCATTCTGGTACTTCTCGAGTTCACGGGTGAAATAATGGTATCTTCCCCATTTACCATTAAACTCAATTTTTGCCTCCAAAAAGTAGGTGCCTTCTCCCAATGGTCCTGCGACATCACTGAACCAATGTGCGTGTTTCCCCACTTGAGAAGTGTGTTCCTCCGAGGGGTCTTGAATGGGAAGTACATGCACAGCTCTAAGTTCTTGAGGCCTCTTGGTGAGTTGTGGTTCGAGGAGGAGGGTTTCAATGTCCACTATCTGGGCGCTGGACCCGGCCTAGGAACTGGTACCTCCTGCTTCTGCCATGTTACTTCTTGTTTGCTGGTTCTGTGAGAATATAGAAGCATGTGTTAACATTGTAATCGACAAGATAGAACAGTTTTTGTCCCCGTTACAACATTAATGTGAGGTTAGTGGGTCAATGAGTGCTTGGTGATTGTGTGTAGTTAATGAATGAATTATCCTATGAGCTCAATGGAAAGATGGAGTCTGAGAATGATGCAGTTAGTAGGTGGAGATGAACTTACAAATGGGAGTCGGGGGGTTTATTAAAAGCTTTAGGCTGCCAAACACAGTGGATGGCTTTTGGTTTTGATTTTGTGGAGACTCTAGAGGGCTTTATAAGAGAGTCTGCTTGGAAATGAGGCTTTTTAGGGACCCATTTACAAGTGATTCTGCTCGTGCTCATGGGCAAATATGCGTTCGTGCATGTTGAATAAGAAAGGGTATCAGTTGTTCGAGTGAGTGAACCATGTTGTACATGGTGTGGTCTGTGTGTAGCTATTTGAGCCCGCAAGCAAGCCTTAGGCACCCAAATTTGTTTGGATTGTGGGTCACCCTTCATCGACTTCTTGGGTACCCAGATAGACTTCACTTTAGTGGAGGACTTTTTGAAAGACTTCTAATTAGTGTTCTGTTGTTGTCCACTAATATGAAGCTGAGCCAGTGATTGTGACTCGACCGCAACAGGTTGGTTGCCTTTCCGCACCCACACTTGTTTTGATGGTTGAGACACCGTGCTTCGTATTTTCTTTTGGCTTCGAGCATAAGTCGTCTGCTTCTTCTACATTTGATCTGCCTTTGGTTGCTGCATCCCTATGGCTTTTGGAAAACAAGGGAGTTCAGTCGTATGCTTGACTTCTTTGTTGAGATAGTCATCCCTCTGCATCACATAGTTTCGGACAAGAAGAGCATGGTCATCTTCATGTGTACTCCTAGAAGGACCAGGAGTGTGTGCCTTTCCTAGTTCCTTGAGTGCCTCATTTTCTAACTCAAGTGTAATGCGGTTCTGATCTACCCAGACCTGAAGAAGTCCACTTCTTATGTTTAGGTTGAGTGCATGATCATAGATCCAGACTTGACCCAAGACAAGAGGTTCAGTGAGATCCTCATCTTGACACACTACTACTTTAACTATCATTAAAACATCATGAATGTAGAGGGGAAGTTCCACCTCGCGCATGCAAGGGGTTTCCAAAGCTCCCAATCCTATGAGATATGCTTCCAGAGGATTGACATTTAAGTTCAATTCTCGACAGTAAGAAAGTTTAACAACACTAGTGGTTACACCTGAGTCAATCAAGGCTCTTACAGTTCGTGCACTCTTTCCTTGTCTTATCTCTAAGGTTACAAAAGGACATCGATCGATTATTCTATGAGAGCTAATACTTGAAACTTCACACATAGCAATATGATATCCTTGAGCTGCATAGGCCTCTCTCCTAGGCCGATCTCTACCCTCTCTTCTCAATTTCATTCTTCGGATGCGTTCCAATGCTTCTGCCTGTGCTTCTTCTTGAATTCGCTTTTCCTCTTCTTTATGTTTATTTGCAGTATTGAGTCGATTTAACATCTCCTCTGTGAGGGGTTCTTGATATAATTTGACTCTGCATCCACTGATGTAACTAGGGAGGACATCACCTTCTAGTGTAGCTAGCTGAACTGCTCCACTCGTTGAGATCGTATTTAAGATTATAGGTCCATAACCTCTCTTCTCTAGTTTCCGTGCATGTTGCTTCAATGTGTAGACTAGTAATAGGTCTCCTGCTTTTAGGCCCTTATTCTTCACATGTGCGTCGAAATATATTTTTTGCCTCTTCTTGGCTGCATAAATTCCTATTGCCGCTCTTAGTCTTGTTTCACCTAGTTGTTCAAGGTCAAAGATTCTAGAGGAGAGTTCATGCCCTATCCACTCATGCTCTTGTGCTACTTTCAATGGAGGTATCAAAAAATCCAATGGTAGTACTGCATTTTGGCCAAATACCATCTGAAAGGGTGTGGCTTGGAGTACCGTCTTATAGGCAACTCAGTATGCCCAAACAACATGGTGTAGCTGTTTGTCCCAATCAGAGCGTGTATTATTCACTAATTTGGTGAGCACATTGCACAGAATCTTATTTGTGCTTTTGGCTTGCCCATTCGCTTGTGGGTGATAGGGAGCAGACTTCTTGTGTATCACCAAGAACTCCTGGAGAAGATTTTCAATGACTTCATTCAAGAAGTGAGTGCCTCTATCAGTTACTAGCTCTATAGGTAGCCCGTACCTTGTGAACACATTCTCAAATAAGAACTTAGCTATCATTTCAGCATCATTTTTCGTTGTGGCTTTTACTTCTACCCACTTGGTTAAATAGTGTGTGGCTACAATGATGTTTTCAGCATGGGAACTCTTAGCGTGGGGATTACTAGGACCGACAAAGTCTATTCCCCACTTTGAGAATGCACGTCCACCCATCATAGGTTTCAAAGGCATCTCATCTTTGCGTATAGGATACTGAGTTCGCTGACAGACATCACACCTCTTCACATAGGTATGTGCATCCATGTGAAGGGTTGGCCACCAAAGACTTGCAAATAGTATAGCCTTGATCACCCGATCTGGTCCAAAATGTCCTCCTACTACACCTTGGTGAGCAGCTTCCAATATCATGAGGTATTCGCTCTAATGGACACATAATTTGAGGTAACCATCTTTACCACGCTTGTATAGATTGTCACCAATGAGTGAGTAATCTAGGGCTTCTTGTTCTAAACTTCTTTTCCTGGCCAACGCCATGTCTTGTGGGAATGTTTTTGTCCTCAGGAAGGCTACTAGTGGTTCACTCCAATCTGGCACTATGGAGACTTGATAAAGAGTGGCATGTTCGATAGGTGGTTTAGTGCAGCAGATCGGGCATTCCTTGCACAACTTGTGGACATTAGCCTCCATAGTCGGCCAGTGCACTCCGAGTCTCCTTAGTGTATGTAGGGTTCGTTGCCTTGAGTAATGTTGTTCTAATGCACCTACATGTGCTAATCGCAACCATCTTGCGTACTCATCGTCTTCCACACAACAGGCTAATATCCCTTGATCTGTATGCTTGTACATACTCCCTGCCATGATATGGTACTTCTGGGCTTTTAATATCTCCCTATCTTGTGTGTTTATTACTGGGTGGTTAGGCCCGTATGTCAACACTGGCAGTAATGGCTTAGCCCACTGAGGTACCTCTTCCAAATTAAACAAGTAAGCATCAAGAAGATCATCTGATACTTCTTGCGGTGCTTCTCCAGATCTGAGACTTGAGAGGTGGTCCGCTCTCACGTGAGTCTTACCTTTCCTCACCACAACCTCAAAGTCATATTCCATCAGTAGGAGGAACCATCTTACTAATCTGCCTGTATTGCATGGCTTGTTTACCAAGTATAACATTGCCTGATGATCAGTAAAGAATTTAAAATTATTGGCAAGCAAATAGTGTCTAAACTTTTTAACTGCATATACCATGCCTAATCCTTCTCGCTCAGTGGTGGTATAGTTTCGTTCAGCTGCATTCAACTGTCTACTAACATAGGCAATTAGAAGATCCATATTACCTTCACCCGTAGGTTGTGCAAGCACACATCCAATGGCATAATTGGATGCATCCACATGCACATGGAAGGGCTTACTCCAATCTGGTGTAGTCAAGATTGGCATTGAACATAATCCTCGTTTAAGCTCATTGAAGGAGTTCTCACATTCCTCAGTCCATTCAAAATTGGTCAAAAGTCCGTATAGAGGCTTTGCAATGATGGCATACATGTGTATAAAACGTCGTTAATAGCCACAATGCCCCATAAAAGCTTGCACTTCCTTGACATTCTTTGGCCTAGGTAGTTTTGGGATTGCTCTCACTTTCTCTTCATCAGTGGATATGCCATTCTTTGACACTATGTGTCCTAGAATCTTGCCTTCCTTGACCATGAAAACACACTTTTCTGGGTTCAGGCAGACTTGATATTCTCTACATTTGTCAAAGATTTGCCTAATTTCAGGTATATGTGTTTGTCTAATGTTGGAATGGGCACAGAGATCATCAACATAGACTTCCAAGTTCTTCCTGAGGAGCTCTTTGAATACATGGCACATCAATCTCTGAAAGGTGGCAGGCGCATTGGTAAGTCCAAATGGCATTACCCTAAAGGCGAATATGCCCCACTCTTTGGCAAAAGATGTCTTATGCTGATCTTCTAGAGCTATGGCCACTTGATTGTAGCCCGAGAATCCATGAAGAAAGTACACTTCCTTGCCTGCTACTCTTTCTAGTAGATGCTTAGTGATAGGAAGTGGATAATTATCTCTAATGGTGGCTGCATTAACCTCCTTCAAGTTGATGCATACGCGTAACTTCCCATTCTTCTTGGGCACCACTACAATGGGGGATACCCACTCAGTGTGCTCAATTTCATAGATAAATCGAGCTTCAACCAAGCGATCTATCTCTTCCTTGATCTTAGCAGCATAATTATCGTTGTATGTGTATGGCTTTTGTTTATAGGATCTGGCATCCGAGGTCATGGGAATTGTGTGTGAACATATGTCAGGGTCTACACCCTTCAAATCCTTATAGCTCCAAGCGAATACATCCCTATACTCTCTTAACAAAGCTATCAACGCTTGCTCTTCTTCTTCTGTCAGGTCATGTCCTATGTAAGTGCATCTCTCCTCTCCTTCTTCTATGGCTACAATGATTTTCTTGGTGGTTTCTTTGTTGTCATAGGCCTTCCCTGATTGTGCCTCAGGTTTAGGCATTCTTATCATGACTCTTCTATCATCTATTTCATACTTTTTAAAGTTTTCGGGGACCTCAAACAAAGATTCTTCTTCCTCTGATGTGACTTCTCTCTTCTTTCTTTTCCTGGCTTCGCTCTTCGTGGGTCCATAATGATTGACTCTAGGTCGGATTCACTTGCATCCTCAAATGCATCAGTGCTAGGTTCGCATTCTTCAAGAACCGAATCACCCATGATTGGCTCTATGGAGAAGATTGAAATGTCATAGCCATCCTTGTCACAGTGGGGTGTCCATTGTTCTTCATTGATGGCTACATCCATTGTTGCTAAAATTTTTTCCCGGCAGTGAGGTTCAAATTCTTTGGCTACTAGGATTCACTTGGGGTTGAGCCATAATGGGAGATACATTCGCCATATGGTCACCACCGCAAGTATAGCATCTTTTTACTGGGGCAAATCTTGGAATTTGTTTACTTGAGACTCCTAGCTTCTGAGCCACTTTCTCAGCGAGTTCCTCAATAGATGTAGACTGCGTGGAAGAGAGGCTAGTAGAACTATCTGAATCTTTGTAGATTTTTGAAAGTTCTAATTCCTCCCCTAGGTTATCCTCGATGTCGATGCACATGCGTACACACTCTTCTATGGTCCTAGGGTCTTTCAAGTACATACACATATGATCTCAACTTTGTACTTAGCAGTCCATCCAAGAATAAAGCCACTTGTTTGGCTGGTGTGGGTAACTCAGGGATAGGACATCTCTCTAAGTATTGCCTAAACCTTCTTCCTGCAAGTCTCACCGTCTCTTGAGGGGTCTGCTTGAACCTATGTATCAATGAGGAAGTATTATGCCTTATGCCACTCTTAGAGAATTCAATAATGAAAGCCTCTAGAAGTTGGTCTATGTTCCTGAAGTGTCTCTCATTTAGTGGTTGAAACCATGTAAGGGCGGTGTTCCTAAGGGTTAGACCAAAAGCATTGTACTGCGTGAATAGGTCCTCAACTTGTTCAGCTCTCAAGACTTGCCTAAACTCGGCCACATGATCATAAGGGTCTCCTGTGCCATCAAAGTAGTTCTTCATGGATTTAACTAGCTGTGTAGGTCTCAAAGTCCTTGTGTGCTCTCTAGGTCTTGGTAGAGGGAATTTATCCGCATTTCTTTGGTTTCTTGGGGCTCTAGGTCTCTCAGTTTCCACTCTATCCATCTTTGTTCTCATCCTTTCTCGACCCAGGGGTTGGCAAAACTTACCTCTAGCTTGTCTCTACTTCTGTCCCTTTGAGTTCCATGAGCTTGGGAGGTTCGAGCTCCTTGGTGGCCATACGAGACATTAGATCTTAGTTGGGGAAAAATAAATTCACCCTTCCAAGTGTAGGCATGCCTACCATGCTCTGTGACCACAAAGATCCTCTCTGAAGTACTGTCTAGGTAGGTCACTTTGCCTGGGCTATCAGGATCTTTGAACTCATAGATTGTGATCATTCCTACCTCATTCAACTGATCACGCTTATACCTCCAAAAGGCTTCATCCTACCTCATTCAACTGATCAGGCTTATACCTCCAAAAGGCTTCATCGGTCTCTTGGTTCAAGAGTAGATCTATGCTCTTGTTGTCTTGAGGAATCCACTCTGGTGTGATGATTCTAGTAAGAACTGATTTGCCTCGAGGGGTTTTAGGCTCTCTACCTAAGTTTCCTTGCTCTAGGTCACCTATGTCCATCTCTGGGATCACATTCCCAAATTTGTCTGTCCTATCTGGGTGGTTGGTGACTACGTATATAGTTCCTTCTTTGTCCAGGTATGCTCCATTTTCAAACTTGACTACTAGATGTTCTATTCCAATGGGTTGATCTGGGTTTTTGATCTAGACCACAGATCTCCCGAGGCCGTCCTCATAGATGCAAGCACCTAATCGGTTGGGCCTAAGGTATTTGAGTTGTGTCTTGTAAGGGCCTTTGACCCTTTGTAAGTATGGTACGCCTGAACTTCCTATGGGTCTCTCCATACCTTGAGACATCTCTGATTCACTAGTCTTAGAGCTAGGGTAGTGTGAATAGTTGCTCAATTGCTGGGCCCAAGACCTAGTAGTATGATTGACACTAGCCTCTGAAGACCTAAGACTCTGTCTATCTCTTCTTAGGTGTCGTCCTGATCTAAGGTTCATATGCCCAATTGAATAATCCCAAACTTCCCAAGTACAAGTTTGTTGCTGAGTTCTTTTGTATTAGTCACTTGTTCTTTTTAATTTTTCTTGGAATGTCACTTCTTGTCCAATCAATCTTCGTCGTGAAGAATACTTAAGTTTTATCGTACTTGAGTTTGGTCGCTGGATTTAAATTCTTTTCCCTTAGGTTGCTTAGCCAATGGAATTTCTATGTACTTGCACTTGAGTGATTAGAGTCTTGGACTTGGTCGTGCTCAACATAACCCTAATTGATCAAAACCTCTATCCGTACTTAGCCTAAGCTATGAGTTGATAGAGGATGTTGAGAATTTCCAACCTTTTTTTTCTCTCCTTGGTTGCCCTTGTGTGCCCAGGAAGCGTGTTCCCAAGCTTGCACTTACTCTTGCTTGGAATGCCCTTCGATGCTCTCAATGGACTTGTAAAAGTCTCAAAGTCAGCTCAAGATTTGAAGTCAATTGACACAACAAAACCTCTTCATTCATGCAATTCAGAGATCAAATTGTTCTTTGGCTTTATGAGAAAGAATCCTAAAGATCTCTCAATTTTCTTCCCTCAACGATCCTAAGATTACCCCAAACGGATTTCGTATGAGGAAGTTATGATTGTTCAGGTTTCTAGGGTTAAAACAGGGTCCAAACAGGCTAACAGTCAAACAGGGTCTTCTCCCACTATTTGTTTATGGCCTCCCTATGTGCCCTATAGCCCAATATTCATGTCCAAAATTAGCCCAAAGTCTTCAATTAAAAACCCTAAAAACTTGGCCAAAATTACCTGTCAATCGCGATCGAGTGGTCAGTCAATCGCGATCGACATGTCGGTCGCGATTGAGAGGTTTGTCATGGCTCTCAGTCGTGATTGATGGGTCAATAGTGATTGACACGTGGCCCGTATTTTGAGTCAATCGTGGTCAAAGGATCGTTGACTCTATCGATCCCGATTGATGGGTCGATCCCGATTGACACGTGGCATGCGGGGTCTGTCCGTCATGGTCAAATAGTCGTTGACTGGGTCGGTCACGATTAACAGGTCCGTCGGGACTATCGATCGCGATTGACGGGTCGATCGCGACTGATGGGTCAGTCGCGATTGACACGTGGTGCACGATAGGTCTGTCGATCGTGGTCAGTGAGTCCTTGACTCTGTCAGTCACGATTGACGGGTTGATCACGATTCAAAGGTCTGTCGGCAAGTGTCCGTTGTCATTTGTCGATGGCGATTGATAGAAAACAGAGGCATATTAAAATTTTAAGCACATATTTAGGAATCTCTAGGCATGCACATCATGATTATGTACTTAGTTTGGCAAAATGTTCACTTTTTTTGTCGGTCATGATTGATAGAGGTCAATGCCTCGAGACCTGCACAGTCAAATTTTTTACCTGTTAGAGCTGGTACAACTATTGGGGATGTCAATTCCTGCAAAAAAAACTCAAAAAACACACAATAGCACAAACACGCAAATGTTCTCTTGCTCTCTCTCACAAGTGAAATGAGGGGGATTGGTATGGGAAGGTGATATGACCAAAAAACTGAAAATGTCACGATGATGGAGATGGAGGTGGGAGATGGTGATGATGATGATGGTGATGAGGATGGTGAAGAAAATAAAAGAAAATAGATAAAAATGAAGAAAATACCTATGACTCCAACGCCTCATATCTACGTCTTACCATCACACGCTTGTCCTCGAAGCTTGATCCCCGGCAACGGCACCAAAATTTGGTGTAGCTCAATGATGAGTAGCACCTCCTTTAATGTCAATCCGGGAAGACATGAGGATGGTATGAATACCTCGAATAGGTGATGGCACAAGTGTGTGAGTGAGAAGCACACTAACATGCACGCACATACACAGACACGTGCACACAAGGCAAGAACAAAGAGAGAGACAATGGAGTTCTTTAGATTACTCAAAAGTGCTCTTACAGTTCAATTCTACAACAAGCTAACCTCAAAAATGAGCTCTCTAGCTCTTTTTATAGTTTTTAACTAGTTTTTGGCCCTATCCAGACCTAGTGTCCAGCCTAGCTAAAAACTAGGTTCTCGGTCCTACTTGGGGGCTCAAATAGAGTCTAAAAAATATGAAAATTGGTAGATAGGTACTTCTAATGCTCCTCAAGCTCAAGGACTCCTTCGCTTGCACAAAATGGAGTCGAAAATATCCAAAAACGGTATTTACAAGGTTAAGGTAGTGATGAAAATCACTGTTCAAATGAGGTTTGGTTGGAAAATTTGGATGGCCTATTTTCCAGATCTTCATTGACTACTTTTTCTGCTTGTGCCTTCTCTCCGCTCTAGCTCCCTTCTTTGGCTTCCTTGTCTTCTGAGTCCTTGGGTGCCTTGACTGTTGCCAACAGAGAGACCCATAGGAAGTTCAGGTGTGCCATACTTACAAAGGGTTGAAGGCCCTTACAAGACACAACTCGAATACCTTAGGACCAACCGATTAGGTGCTTGCATCTATGAGGATGACCTAGGAAGATCTATGGTTCAGATTAAAAACCCAGATCAACCCATGGCACTTGAACATCCAGCAGCCAAGTTTGAAAATGGAGCATACCTGGACAAAGAAGGAACCATATATGTAGTCACCAGTCACCTAGATAGGACAGACCAATTTGGTAACGTGATCCCAGAAGCAGACATAGGTGACCTAGAGCAAGGGAACATAGGGGGAGAGCCTAAAACCCCTCGAGGCAAATCAGTTCTTACTAGAATTATCACGCCAGAGTGGATTCCCCAGGACAATAAGAGCATAGATCTACTCTTGAACCGAGAGACTGATGAAGCCTTTTGGAGGTATAAGCCTGATCAGCCGAATGCGATAAGAACGATCACAATCTATGAGTTCAAAGATCCCGATAGCCCAGGCAAAGTGACCTATTTAGATCACACTTCAGAGAGGATCTTTGTGGTCACAGAGCATGGTAGGCATGCTTACACTTGGAAGGGTGAATTTATTTTACCCCAATCAAGATCTAATGTGTCTTATGGTCATCTAGGAGCTGGAACATCCCAAGCTCATGGAGCTCAAAGGGATAGGAGTAGAGATAGACCAGAAGTAAGCTTTGCCAACCCCTTGGGAAGAGAAAGGATGAGAACAAGGACGGATAGAGAAGAAACGAGAGACTTGGAGCCCCAAGAAACCAAAGAAATGCTGATGATTTTCCTTTGCCAAGGCCTAGAGAACACACTAGAATCTTGAGGCCCACCCAGTTGGTTAAGTCTATGAAGAACTACTTTGATGGCACTAGAGACCCCTACGATCATGTGGCCGAGTTTAGGCAAGTCTTTAGAGTTGAACAAGTTGAGGACCTATTCATGCAGTACAATGGTTTTGGTCTAACCCTTAGGAACACAACCCTTACATGGTTTCAACCACTAAATGAGAGAAATTCAAGAACATAGACCAACTTCTAGAGGCATTCATTACCGAATTCTCTAAGAGTGGCATAAGGCATAATACTTCCTCACTAATTCATAGCTTCAAGCAAACACCTCAAGAGACCGTGAGACTTGCAAGAAGAAGATTTAGGCAATACCTAGAGACGTGCCCTGTGCCTGAGTTACCCATACCAGCCAAACAAGTGGCATTATTCCTAGACAGGTTATTGAGTACCAAATTGAGATCATATGTGTACTTGAAGGACCCCAGGACCATAGAAGAGTGTGTACGCATGTGTATAGACATAGAGGATAATCTAGGAGAGGAGTTGGAGCTTTCCAAAATTTACAAAGATTCAGATAGCTCTACCAACATCTCTTCCAGAAAATCCACATCTATAGAGGAACTGGCAGAGAAGGTAGCTAAGAAATTAGGTGTCTCAAGCAAACAGATACCCCGATTTACTCTAGTGAGATGATGCTACACATGTGGAGGTGACCATATGGAGAACATATGTCCCATCATGGCTCAACCCCAAGTGAATCCTAGTAGCCATAGAGTGAAGATACACCAACCATACTGCACAAGACTGCCCCTATAACAAACAAACTGTGAGACAAAATCACCCTCAACCATATCCACAACAGGGCATGTATCAGAACCTGTATCCACCACAACAGTACGGTAGGCCCTAGCAACCCTATCAGCCACCCTATCAAGGGCAGCAGAGACCTCAACCAGTCCTAGCACAACAACCCCCTGCTCCAGCCAATGTGATTCCTGTAAAGTATGCAGCGGCTGAAGAAAATTTGAATAGAGCTATAGTCCCAGTAACTCCATTACTTTTTGAAAGTGACCCTAGTGACCATAGCTTTGATTCTACACATATTGATAGCCCCCAGGCTTACTACATGTAGTCGCCTGAACATGGTGAGTCTTAGTATAGTGAAGAATCAAGTGAACCTAGTTGGGAGCTAGATTACGCAAATGTCATGTACGCAAACCCCAACTCTAGACCTCAATCTAGGCAAGTAAGACCCCCATTCCCTAGAGGACCATGCTACAGATGTCAGGGAGATCACCTCATTCATGATTGCCCCATGCCTGCACCCACACAACCCCAATCCGTGACAATTCAAGGCTTTTATCAAGGTTGCAGAAAGGAGCATCTCTTACGAGATTGCCCAAAGAACCCCAATAATATGCCAAAAATCACTCTTATCAATATTATTGGGTTAGTAGTGGGCTCTACAGGTGGTGTAACTTCCACTGCACCAGTGCAAGTGGTCACCAGAGCTCAGGCATTGCAGTAGAACCAAGGTTTAGGCCAAGAAAAGAGTGCTGAGGTTAGTGAAACTGAGAGCATAGCCAAGAAACGGACGAGAGCTTGGAAAGATAGTCGGGATGGATGAAAAGACAATGGTCTAAGAAGATGAGCAAATTAGAAGAGAGCATAAGAGAAACAAAATCCAAAATTACTGAACTCACCTCTCAAACAAACTCTCACATACCACCACCAGCTCCATCCCTATCACCACCTCCCAATCCACCTCATACAATACCCCCACCACCTAGAGTAGGATCAGTTTTAGTTGACCCCACTCTTGAAGACATAGACATGATGCTTAAGGCATATCATGCCAGAATCCAAGAAGGGCCAAATGTTACAGATCATGATAGATGCTAGAGACAGAGGTGGACACAACTTCAACAATAACACTAGAAGCTATAATAGAAGAGACTACAACAATTATTCAGAAGATCAACCACGTGAAGACTCATTGCTTCTCATGAATCTAAGCCACAAAGAAGGTAAAGAAGATGATCATTTTTTCTACATAGATTCAGGACATTTGAATCATGTTGCAGGCAACATTGCTCTTCTATCTGATTTGGAAAGTCCAAAGCATAGACATGAAGTGCAAACAGGGGATGACATGAAGCACAATGTGGAGAAGATTGGTAATGTCAAAGCTTCCAATGGCAGGACAAACATTCTGAGTAAGGTTCTCTATGTACCCACTATCACTAAAAACCTAATAAGTGTAGGCCAAATAGTTGAAAAAGGCTTGCAAGTTAGGTTCATCCAACATGGAGCTTTTGTGGAAGATCCATGTCAAGGCTTCAAGAAGATAGCCCGAGGTGAGAAGCATGGTAGGCTCTTTACTTTTGAAGTAGGAGAAACCAGGAACATAGCTCTATTAACCTTTGGGTCTCAAACCCTAAGTGAGCTTGAAGTGTGGCATAAGAGACTTGCTCATGTGAATGAAAGAACCTTGAAGGATATATGCAGGGATCAAAGTGTTCTAGGACTGCCAAACGTATCAAAGCAACACATGATAAAGGTGTGATGCATGTCAGATTGGGAAGGCACAAAGACAACCATTCAACCACAAAGGCTACATCCACAACAACTTATTGGACTTAGTACATACAGATGTATGGGGACCAAGTCAAGAACTTTCATTGGCAGGATCAAGGCATTATGTCTCATTTATTGACGACCATAGTAGATGGACTGTTCTATACTTTATCAAGAGTAAGAATGAGGTGTTTGATTGCTTCAAGAAGTATCTTGCACATGTGGGGAACCATACAGGTAGATCACTAAAGAAGCTCAGATCTGATGGACAGGGAGAATACTTCTCCAAAGAGTTTGATGAGTTCTTGTAGGACAAAGGTATCAAAAGGGAAGTGACTACCAGGTACTCTCCTCAACTAAATGCAATTGCAGAGAGGAGAAACAAGACATTGGTTGGATCATCCCGAACAAGAAGTTGCCACATTATATATGGGCAGAAGCTATTTCAATTGCTATGTACCTTGTCAATAGACTACCATCCAAATCACTTCAAGGTATGACTCCTTATGAAGCATGGCATGGAAGAAAACCTAGTCTTGGACATTGCAAGGTTTTTGGTTGTTTAGCTTATGTTCATGTACCATCACAAATAAGAGGTAAGCTAGATGAAAGGGCAACAAAGGCAGTGTTTATTGGATATGATTCAACTCAGATGGGTTACAGGTTCTTCAATCCTTCAACCAAGCAATTCACTACAAGTAGAGATGTTGTGTTTGAAGAACATAGGTCTTGGTATGATGAAGACAAACAAAAGGTAACACTACCATATGATCTTGATTCTGACTCTCATCAGTTAGGAAGCAAGCAGGATACACAGGTCCATGATCCAAGAACAGATACAGACGATGACCAAGATGAAAGAGAAAAGGATTACAAGCTATGGAAGTCAAGAGGCAAAGCAAAGATGCAAGAGGTTGGAGAATGCTCCAAACAAGCACCTAGAAGATCAGCAAGAGAGAAGAAACAACCAAAAAGGTATGGATATGATTCCACATTTGTTACGAAGCATTCAATCTACTTGGCAAAAGACTCTATTTCAGAGGAACCCTCAACCTATGAAGAGGCAAAGGGAAACCCTAATAGGGAAAAGGCCATGAACAAAGAGATAGATGCATTGAAGGAGATGGACACTTGGGATTTAGTTCCAATGTCACCGAATCAAAAGGTAATTGGTTGGAGATGGGTATATAAAGTTAAAAGAAATTCAGATGGATCAGTTTGCAGGTACAAGGCAAGATTAGCTGCCAAAGGATGCTCACAAACTCATGGTATAGACTATGAGGAAACATTCTCACCAGTTGCAAAGATGACTACAATCAGGACATTGATAAGTGTAGCTGCTGAAAGGAATTGGAGACTCCTCCAACTTGATGTGAAAAATGCATTCTTAAATGGTTGGATAAGTGAAGAGGTATACATGTCACAACCACCAGGTTTTGAAAACCCTAATCATCCATCTTATGTTTGCAGACTTAAGAAAGCATTGTATGGATTGAAACAAACTCCTAGAGCTTGGAATTACAGGTTGGTTACATATCTTCAAGATCAAGGGTTCAAAGCTAGCAGTTCAGATCCTTCTCTATTCATCAAAAGGGATCACAATGAAGTTATCTATCTATGTGTATATGTAGATGATATTATTGTGATAGGTGATGATCTAAATGGCATTCAAAGGATCAAGAGACACATGCAAGAGGAGTTCAAAATCAATGACCTAGGTGAGCTCACATATTTCCTAGGTATGCAGGTGATATATACAGATGAAGGAATGTATTTTGACTCAAAGAAGATACATTCAGGATCTTCTTCTCAAGTTCAAAATGGAGAACACTAAACCTGTAGGTACACCTTTGGAGATGAATCATAAACTAAGTGTTTATGAAGGTGAGAAAATTGAAGAAATTAAAGAGTATCAAAGCTTGGTAGGTAGCTTGATATATGCTACTCATACAAGGGTAGACATCTCATATAGTGTGGGAGTGCTTAGTCAGTTCATGCACTCACCGAGAAGACCACACATGGATGCGGCTAAGAGAGTACTTAAGTATCTCAAAGGTACAATCAACAAAGGTATATTCTATCCTTACTCTTCAGATTTGGATATCAAAATCTACTCAGATGCAGATTGGCCAGGCGCTAAGGATGACAGAAAAAGTACATCTGGTTACTTAGCATTTGCAGGCTCAAAGCTAGTGTCATGGAGTTCTAAGAAGCAACCAACAGTTGATTTATCCTCAACTGAAGCAGAGTACAGAGGCTTGACCATAGCAACTCAAGAGGCAATATGGTTAAAAGCATTGTATACAGATTTGGGACTTGTGAGTTCCAAACCTCACATATTTGGAGACAATGTAAGTTCCATGCATCTAGCAGCAAATCCTATTTTCCATGCGAGAACCAAGCACATAGAAGTGCATTACCACTTCATCAGTGAGAAGCTCATGGCAAAAGAGATTGACATTTCTTTTGTTCCTACTGAAAAGCAAGTAGCAGATATGATGACGAAGGCACTTGATGGAGTAAAGCTTTGTAGATTCAAAGCTATGGCAGGTATTCAACCTATCAAAGAATGAAGACTCAAGCATACTTTAGCTTGAGGGGGAGCTGTTGGAACATCAAGCTTACACTATGCTTGAGGTGGATTTGATCTACATCAAAGGCATTGCGTCGAAATAATATTCGTTGGAGAGTTCTTTTTCATATGCTCATTTATTGTATTTTTTTGAGAGATTTTTGATGGTTCATTTACCGTTGTAAAAGCCTTGAGCTTTACACATGTAAAGGTAGAAATATAGAGCCCAAATCCCACGAATTTGTGGTGGTTGAAGTTACATTTAATCAAGCAAACCAAATCACCTAAAAGTAGATCAAACTAGATCTTCACTCTTCCTAGATTGTAGGAAAGTGAATTGATTCCCTCCAACAACCATTCCCACCTTCATTTGAATTCAAATTCAACTTGTAAAAGTCGTGGAACACTGTACATTACATGGAAGCAATATACATACACTTGTGACCATCATTGTCTTGCTCCTTCAATTTTCTGCATCATCTTCTTTGCCAATAGTAATCTTGCAGAGGCTGATGCTCTATCTCCAGAGCTCCAAATGCTTTTAAACTTTATGCCTATAAAGTTTAAAAGCATTTGGTTTTGTAGATTGGGAGGAATCTGAGTTTTTCTATCTCGGGGTCAATCTCTGCGTATTCCTGAAAAATAGGAGTGTGTTTCTTTGCACTTATTGCATGCCTATAAGGTCTATTTGAGTCCCCATAAACTCAAGGGCTGGTCTTGTGCCGGTTGGCTTGACCAAACTTCATCGCTTCGAAGCGCACTTTTCTACCTTCTACAAGCTTCTCCAAGTTCATTCAGATAGTACCTTTGTGCTACCCTCATTAACACCAGGGCATGAGCTAAAAAGATTCAAACTGACCCTCGACCTAGTCTGGGAGGCCTTGGATATGCATGGCATGCACATTTGTTGGTGTAAATTGCAAGCCTACACATTTGGCTCAAAGCATGCATTGAAGTCTACACATACATGAAGAAGCATAGGAACATATGCTAGTGGTTAATTACCACTTTACCTCATTGTAAAAGTCAAATTGACTTGGAATCTCTTGTAATCACCTACCAAAGGATTCATGGAAAAATTAGTTGTGTGATTGAAGGAATATCTCCAAGCATTTAGGACCTTGATCATAGGGAGCCAGAAGTTTGAATTTGAATTCAAATTTTTAGTCATCTCTTATAAAAGTGGATATGAAAAGTTGCGTGTAGAGAGAGCACTCCCGAGGCTAGCATTACTGATTTCTGAGTGTGTGTGAAGTCTACACTGAAGCCCACACCTCTCTATACCATTTGGCAATGGAATTCATGCTAGTGGAGTTGTATACCAATGTGCATTAATACATACATTCACTTTGTCCATCTCTGTATTCTCTGTTAGTCTACTCAAAAGTCTGTCAACTTATCAAGGGCATATCTCGGTCAATGCTTCACCCAATTCAGTGATTCAAAGCTTGTTGGATTCATCTTGAAGTACTCTACATGCTATTAAAGTTTTAAGACATTCTATTCAGCCATTTTGGAGAAATCTGTGTCGAGGTGAACTCTGGTCATTTTCTGCTATAGTCCTAAAAAGTCAGGGATATAGCTTATCTTGCTAAATTGATTTCTCTTAGCATAGTTTATTATTTTACATCATTCCACTTGATATAGGTAGCTTACTAAGCTAATTAGATACCCCTAAAAGGAATTTTTCCAATTCCTACTGTGCTAGTCATACTGAGCAAAATACTCAGTAGGTGTCAAGACAAAAATAGAAGGTTTTCTTGAGTATGTAACTTCCAAAGTTATCTGTTTTGATTTAATCATTTCACACGTCACTTCCAAAGGAAATAGGACATTTTATGGTGTCATTGGAAAGCTAAGGAGGTCTAGTTATCAACTCTGAAGCAAAAGAGGGCTGGTACGAAGCAGGTTTAGGAGTACCTACTCAGTCTCTTGGAGTATCCATCCATCCCAACAGTTGTATTAGAGCAAAAAAAGGTAAAATGGGAGATGGTTTTCCTTCATTTATTGACAAATTGGACAGGAACAACTATCAAGCATGGTCTCTAAGGATGAAGACCTACCTACAAGGAAGGAGTCTCTATGGTTACATCTCAGGAGATGAGGGATTGCCCTCATTCAAAGCAAGAGGATTACCAACCAAGGAAGAACATGAAAAGCTCAACACATGGTGTGCTAAGGATGCATTGGCAAGGTCTTATTTACTCAACTCTACATCTGATTTTCTTTTGCCACATATTAGAAATTGTAAGACATCCCAAGAGACTTGGAAAACCTTGTCATCATATTTTTCCTCCAACACAAGGGCTAGGAAAAATCAGTTATGGATTGAATCCACAACACTAAGGAAGCAACCTAAGCAAGTTGTTTCAGAATTTGTGACCAAGATTAAAGATATAGCAGATTAGTTAGCAAGCATAGGAGAAGAGATTGAAGAAGAACAGATTGTAAGGCAAGTGATCAATGGGATCAAGGCTGATGAAAAATGGGAAAGCTTCACCAGAGCTATGGATCTTTACATGGACATGCACACTCCAGATCATACAACCCTCATGGGACAATTGTTTACTCATGAAGCAAAGCTCAACAAAAATGGAGATACATCCAAAGGTAATAACTCTTATGCCCTATACACTGATAAGAAATCTAAAGATAAAGGCAAAAGCAAGAAGGTGGAAGATGAAGGATCAAACTCTCAAGCCAACTATGCAGGGAGAGGTAGATCTTCAAGAGGAAGGGGCAAAGGAGGTAAGCCAGGTAGGGAGAGATCTTATAACTCCTCACCATGCAATATTTGTGGTTTATCAAATCATACTACAGATGAGTGTTTCAAGAAATACAAGAATCAGAGAGGAAGAGGATACCAAAGAGGTGGCTACTCACAGTCAAGAGGTAGATTCAACCATCACCAAGGCTACAACAATAATTACAACAACAACTACAACAATAATTACAATGGCAACTACCAAGGAGGATTCAGATCCAGGAAGGATTACAACAACTACACAAAGGAGCAGGATGACTCTCTTCTGATCATGAACATGACTTCAAAATCAGGTACAAATGATGATCACCTATTCTTCATTGACTCAGGATGTTCAAATCATGTGGCTGGCAATGTAGCATTACTTTCTGATCTTGAGGAACCAAAAGGTAAGCATCAAGTCCAAACAGGTGATGACACAAAGCATTCTATAGTTAAACTTGGAAATGTTAAGACTTGTGATGGAAATCAGAATTTGTTGAGCAGGGTACTCTATGTACCAACACTTACCAAAAATTTGATGAGTGTTGGTCAGATTGTGGAGAAAGGTTTGCAGGTCAGATTCAATCAATATGGAGCATATGTGGAGGATCCAAGACATGGGTTCAAGAGGATTGCTAAAGGAGAAAAATCAGGTAGACTTTTCACTTTTGAGTTGGAAGATACAAAGAATATTGCACTATACAGTTATAAAGATCAAACATTTTCAGAGCTTGAGATTTGGCACAAAAGGTTAGGGCACATAGGAGAAAAAACCTTGAAACAAATGTACAGGGACCAATGTGTGCTTGGGATACCTAATGTATCCAAGCAACATATGATTTACAAGTGTGGTGCTTGTCAATTTGGGAAATCTCACAGGTTACCATTCTCAAAGAAAGGATACATGCATGAAGACTACCTAGAGCTTGTACACACAGATGTATGGGGACCAAGCAAAGACCCCTCAGTCTCAGGATCAAGGTACTATGTGTCTTTCATTGATGATTATAGCAGATGGACTGTATTATACTTCATGAAGCACAAGGATGAGGTATTTAATTGTTTTAAGAAATATCTTGCATTAGTTGAAAATCAGACAGGAAGGGATTTGAAGAGGCTAAGGTCAGATGGAGGAGGTGAGTACTTCTCCAATGAATTTGAAGACTTCTTGCAGGACAAAGGCATCAAAAGAGAGATAAGCACAAGGTATTCTCCTCAACAGAATGGGGTAGCTGAGAGAAGAAATAGATTAATTGTTGAGATAGCTAGATCTATGCTTAATGAGAAAACGTTACCTAACTATCTATGGGCAGAGAGTGTTTCTACTTCCACTTACCTCATAAACAGGTTACCATCTAAGTCTCTTGATGGCATGACACCCTATGAAGCATGGCATGGTAAGAAACCTTCACTTGACAATTGCAAAATATTTGGATGTGTAGCATATGTACACATTCCTTCTCAGATAAGAGGTAAGCTAGACCCAAAGGCTGAAACATGCATCTTTATTGGGTATGATTTAAATAAAAAAGGTTATAGGTTTTATAATCCTATCAATAAGGGATTTATGGTAAGCAGAGATGTTGTCTTTGATGAAAATGATTCTTGGTATGAGAATGAATGCAAGAAGGTGAAATTACCCTATGATTTGGAAGAGGAATTTCCAAGTCTTACAAAGGAGGAACCTACTCAGAATGAAGCCTCAAGTTCAGATGATGAAGACACTATCAACCTTGAAGAATTCAAAGCATGGAAGTCCAAAGGAAAAATGAAGATGAAGAAGCTTGAAGACATACCTGAATCCTCAACTCAACCATTTAGAAGATCACAAAGAGAAAGCAAGAAACCTATCAGATATGGGTATGATACATCTCTTGTTACTAAGCATTCTGTTTATCTAGCCAAAGATTTGTCAAATGAAGAACCAGAATCATATGAAGAAGCAATTACCAAATCAGAATGGAAAGAAGCTATGGATGAGGAGATTTATGCTCTCAAAGAAAGTGACACATGGGAGTTAGTACCAAAGAAGGACTCAATGAAGGTAATAGGATCCAGATGGATCTACAAACTTAAAAGAAATTATGATGGCACAATTAATAGGTACAAAGCCAGATTGGTAGCCAAGGGTTTTGCACAAACCCAAGGCATTGACTATGAGGAGACATTCTCACCTGTGGCCAAGATGCCAACCATCAGAGTGTTGGTAAGTGTGGCTGCATCAAAAAATAGGAATATGTACCAATTGGATGTCAAGAATGCTTTCTTGAATGGATGGATTTCAGAGGAGGTATATATGTCACAACCTCTTGGCTATGAGGACCCCAAAAAGGTAACATATGTTTGCAAATTAAAAAAGGCTTTATATGGATTGAAGCAGGCACCTAGGGCATGGAATTACAGGTTAACCACATACCTCCAAGACCAAGGATTTGTCATGAGCAAGGCAGATACTTCTCTGCTCATTAAGAGGAGTAATTCAGAGGTAATATACCTTTGTGTTTATGTTGATGACATCATCATTACAGGTAATGATGTCAATGGAATCAGATATATGAAAAGTCAAATGATGAAGGAGTTCAAGATCAATGATCTTGGTCTATTGAAATATTTTTTGGGACTTGAATTAGTCTACACTAATTCAGGGATATATATCACTCAGAAAAAGTATGTACAGGATATGTTGAAGAAGTTTCACTTGCAGGATGCTAAAGTAGCAAGCAATCCAATGGAGGTAAACCTAAAGCTAAGTGCCCATGAAGGTGATGAAGTCAAGGACATTACAGGTTATCAAAGTATGGTAGGTAGCTTGAACTATGCTACCTTAACAAGGATAGATATTGCATATGGAGTTAGTATGCTAAGTCAATTTATGCACAAGCCAAGGATACCTAACTTAGAGGCTGCCAAGAGAATCTTGAAGTATCTCAAGGGTACACAGAACCATGGTTTGTATTTCCCTTACACTTCAGATATTGATATCAAAATTTATTCAGATGCGGATTGGGCAGGATGCAAGGATGATAGGAAGAGCACTTTTGGTTATATTTCTTTTGCAGGTGACAAACCAATTTCATGGTCTTCAAAGAAGCAACCTACTGTTGCTTTGTCTTCCACAGAGGCAGAGTATAGAGGACTAGCAAATGCCACACAAGAAGCAATTTGGATTAAGCTTTTGTATATAGAATTGGGATTGTATACTAAGTCACCAATTATCTTTGGAGATAATACAAGTTCTCTTCACCTTGCAGCTAATCCTATTTACCATGCTAGGACCAAACACATAGAGGTCCATTATCATTATGTGAGAGAGAAATTCATGAACAAGGACATTCAACTTACCTATGTATCAACCAACATGCAATGTGCAGATTTGTTAACTAAAGCTTTGGATGGAACAAAACTTTGCAGGTTCAAATCCATGATTGGATTGTAGGATATACTTGAAGATTGAAGATGAAGACTTAAGCCAAACTGTTTGGCTTGAGGGGGAGCTGTTGGTGTAAATTGCAAGCCTACACATTTGGCTCAAAGGATGAATTGAAGTCTACACATACATGAAGAAGCATAGGAACATATGCTAGTGGTTAATTACCACTCATTGTAAAAGTCAAATTGACTTGGAATCTCTTGTAATCACCTACCAAAGGATTTGTGGAAAAATTAGTTGTGTTATTGAAGGAATATCTCCAAGCATTTAGGAGCTTGATCATAGGGAGCCAAAAGTTTGAATTTGAATTCAAATTTTTAGTCATCTCTTATAAAAGTGGATATGAAAAGTCGCGGGTAGAGAGAGCACTCCCGAGGCTAGCATTACTGATTTCTGAGTGTGTGTGAGGTCTATACTCAAGCCCACACCTATCTATACCATTTGGCAATGGAATTCATGCCAATGGAGTTGTATACCAATGTGCATTAATACATACATTCACTTTGTCCATCTCTGTATTCTCTGTTAGTCTACTCAAAAGTCTATCAACTTGTCAAGGGATATCTCGGTCAGTTCTTCATTAAATTCAGTGATTCAAAGTTTGCTGGATTCAGCTGGAAGTAATCTACATGCTGGTGAATTTTGAAGACATTCTATTTAGCCAGTTTGGAGAAATCTGCGTCGAGGTGAACTCTGGTCATTTTCTGCTACAGTCCTAAAAAGTCGGGGGTATAGCTTATCTTGCTAAATTGATTTCTCTTCGCATAGTTTATTATTTTACATCATTCCACTTAGTATAGGTAGCTTACTAAGCTAATTAGATACCCCTAAAAGGAATTTTTCCAATTCCTATTGTGCTGGTCATACTGAGCAAAATACTCAGCAGGTATCAAGACAAAAATAGAAGGTTTTCTTGAGTATATAACTTCCAAAGTTATCTGTTTTGATTTAATCATTGCACACATCACTTCCAAAGGATATAGGACATTTTATGGTGTCATTGGAAAGCTAAGGAGGTCTAGTTATCAACTCTGAAGCAAAAGAGGGCTGGTACAAAGCAGGTTTAGCAGTACGTACTCAGTCTCTTGGAGTATCCATCCATTCCAACAACATTCCCACAGAGAAGGAAACATTGATCCCTGGAAGAATGAAACACAAAGATCTTAACAAGTTAAAGGATCTGGTTGCTATGACACCTACCATCGCCCTCCACCTACGAACGATCATGCAACACTTCGCCTTCCCCGCCCAAGAACAATGCCACCAAAAAGAATCTGGTTGAGCAGGTACTTGGCGGAGACAGAGGATCTCACAATCAATAGGAAGAACACCACCTAGCTTCGGACGTGGTTGAATACTATGTCAAATGCTCAGCCAAACAAGGGTCTCTCAGAGATGACAGACGTGAGAGAGGGGGGGGGGGTATTGGCAGCAATCAAGGCACCCAAGGACTCACAAGACAAGGAAGCCAAAGAAGGGAGCAAGAGTGGAGAGAAGGCACAAGCGGACAAAGTAGTCAATGATGATCTAGCAAATAGGCCATCTAAATTTTCCAACCAAACCTCAGTTGAATAGTGATTTTCATCACTACCTTAACCTTGTAAATATCGTTTTTGGATTTTTCGACTCCATTTTGTGCAAGCCAAGGAGTCCTTGAGCTTAAGGAGCATTAGAAGTACCTACTTATCAATTTTCATATTTTTTAGACTCCATTTGAGCCCTCAAATAGGCCCTAGAACCTAATGTTTAACTAGGCCGGACACTAGGTTTGGACAGGGCCAAAAACTAGTCAAAAACTATAAATAGAGCTAGAGAGCTCATTTTTGAGGTTAGCTCATTGTAGAATTGAACTTATAAGAGCACTTTTGAGTAATCTAAAGAAATCCATTGTCTCTCTCTTTGTTCTTGCCTTGTGTGTGCGTGTGTGTATGTGTGTGCATGTTAGTGTGCTTCTCACTCATACACTTGTGCCATCACTTGTTCGAGGTCTTCATAACATCCTCATGTCTTCCTGGATTGACATTAAAAGAGGTGCTACTCATCACTGAGCTACAATAAGTCTATGATCTAGGGCCGACTGGTTCCGATGGATCTTAAATTGGACACTGTTTGGTCATCCGTGTGTATGACCAAAGATCTCGAGTTTAGACTTACTAGGAGTTCTTGTGATCTTGTGAACAAGTGATCCGCTTAGCTTAGTGGTTAAGACTCAAGGATGTGAAGGAGGAGTTCTTGGGTTCAACCCCCATGGGGTACATGAGGAGAGTATTTCTCCCAAAGAGATCTAGAGCCTTCTAGAAGCATCCACTCGAGTTAACTCGAGTCAACTGGGACACTTGGAGCACATGTAGTTACATGGCTAACACTGGGATGGCTAGTATCCACCTGCCCAAGTAGGCAGTCCCTTGGAGAGAGTTATATACAGAGGCATTTGGTTGGGAGGAGAGTCATCTCTCTAGCACGTGGTGGTCATAATCCTTGTCCTCTTACATTGGTATCAGAACACCGTGAACCCCTGAATCAAGCGAGCTTAGCTTATTCATCTGTTTTTCGCTATATCTATGAAAAGCATATCAAGTGATAAAACGGAATCTGAACCAGATACCTCTCTAGGGTTAACGATTGCTTGAAAGAAAGAATTTCATGCAGTTCATTCATACAACTATCGGGAATGAAACTCAAATGGCAATCCCGATAGAGCTCTATGCTAACCATTTTGCATATTATTGATTGAGATCTATTCAATGATCTCACGATATACATATGCATTAGAATGATTTGCTTATCCAATATTATGGAGATGGACATCGTTTTTTTCGAGGATCAAGGGAAGGATGTAGCTAATTGCGAGATAAGTATTTTCCAAGTTCATGATTAGTTTCAATATTTGTTTTTTGCTCTATGCTTTTATGTAGGATGTATTTAGGAACTAAGCTACTTCCTAAAGATAAGTCAACAAAGAAAATGGTCTGGTTAACTATTACCTTGGATTAAAAAGAAATATCTTATGGACAAGCAATAAAGCCTTAAGTCTTGGTCTTGTCCAGAAGTCAAGAATTTCTTTTGAAGATCATTCCAGTAAAGGAAAGGATTCCAAGATGAATCATTGGACTGGAAAGCAAAAGATTCCAAGATGAATCATTGGCTTAGTATTACTTGATTCCTTGGTAGGAATCTAAAAGTTCTTGAAAGAAAAATCTCCCTATATGTGAGACTAGAATCTTTCAAGTAAGTTTTATAGCAAGTAGTTCCCAGTAGTTTCCAAACCACTAGTATGGGTACCTAAGTCCAAATAGTTATATAAGCTAAAGGTATATCAAAGATTCTTGGCTTTGGAATTTGAGAGGCATCAGTGCATGCTTGGACTTAAGTTGAGGGAAAGATCTCTAAAAATTGTGTAGGTAAGCAATGAAGCTTTAGATAGTTTAGGAGATCTTAAAGATAAAGATTAAGTCTTTATTTTAGTCGCAAGGTCAACCAAATTTGATCAAACTTGGCCATGATTGTCCAAGAATGTGCGATTGGAACTACTCTGTAAATTGCCCAAGTATAGGCAAAAAAATTCCTTTTGGGAATTATTCACTCAAGTTCCATTTATCCAAATGGAAAAATGTGAAAATAGTAAGTTGTTCCAAGTCTGAACAGAGTGATAAAAATCGAAGAATATAGTCTGCAATCGTGAAGACCGTACTTAAGTCTGTGGAAGGTAAAACATAATGTTTGCCTATCCTTAAAGGGAGTTTTTGGTACAAATCCAGAAAGCACAAGCGGATGCTTAAGACTTAAGCAGTAGAAAGATTCCTATAAAGTCCCTGGGGTAGGTACCTAAAGCATCAATAAAGGAAGGAATCTAAAGACAAGAAGTCAAAAGCTCATATCACTACAAATTGGTCAAGGATAAATTAATTGAACTTGAATTCGTGAAACTTCAAGTACTTGGAATGCTGATTGGTTTTCATTTGAAAACCCTAGCAAAGAAGGATGGATGTTCCATGAAGAGGTTTTCAAGTTCCCAAAGGAAAGCACAAGATCATGAAACGATCATGTGAAGGGATCAAAAACCTAGAAAATCTAGTTAGAGGTAATACCTAAAAACTTCAAAATTCTCAAAAAGAATTGAAGCAAGAAGGTTCTATATCAAGAGGTGTAGAATTTAGGATAAAATTCTCTCACACGTCAATGTGAGTATAAAATAGGGTGGTATGGGACACCAGATTTTATACTCCGATTGATGTAGGAAAGATGGGATGGGACATCGGACCGTGAGATGATGATTATCTTTTAGTCTTAGAATAAATCTTGAAGTTAGATCTGATCCTCAAAATAAATGCAAACTTCAAAGAAGAAGCTTAAATTCAACGAGGATAAAAGTAGTATCTCAAGATATTTCAAGATAACTTCAAGATCAAGGAAACAGAAGATATGAAGTAAGTAACTTCCAAGATCTTCTTAAAACACTTCAAGATAAAGTGTTCTTAATTTAGAAATATTTGATAAATTTTTGAAAAAGTTGGACTTTGATTTTGAGTTGATCTTTTGAACCAAGGATTTGATTGACTAAGTCAAGCATCAAGTTCCTAGTGTAACTTGGTAAATTCATTCTTTTTTACTCAAAGAAATGCACAAGAATTGCATTCCCAGTAAGGAGTCAGAAAAAGCTGAATATGACCTGGACTTAGTCTAAAGTGAAGCATTATTTGAGTAAAAAATCATCAACACAACCTCAGTGGGTCAACACACTGATGTTGGTTACCACACCAGTACTTGTGGTTGGATGATGTTTTGATTTACTCTTAATCTTTTTGAGAATCGAGCTTATTTCTCATAAAGATAGAAAAAATGCTTCAATACCCTGTTGAAATAGATATTTGAGAAGTTAAAGTCCTGAGTCATCTAGACTTTGACTCATAGCAAGTTTACGTATCTTCGAAGTTTGAATTGTTTGAATAGAGCTTTAGTTCTTTCTTTCCACTTTTCGAATCTTTTGGATTCGACTCAGATATGGTATCTGATTCTTTTCACAAAAGTCAAGGGTTAGCCATATAGAACTAGGTAACTAAATTAAACATCCTAGATAGATTTTCTGTACAAGAACCTTTTCAAACATCGAAAGATGATAAATTCAAAATTGATCTATTCATTTGAGTTTGCTTCAAGTTATAGCATAAATGATTTCCTAGAGTCCAGTATACTGTAGTATAGAGAAGTTAGGAATTGCTCAATAGATTATCAGTTCCCAAGAACTTTTAGTTCAAGTCTTTGAGAAAAGTGTCCTAAGTTGGAAATTTTTCATTTTGAATTTGAATTGGTCAAGTTATAGTATGTTTGAGTCAAAGAAAATGGTAAACTTTCTCCTATAGTTTACATAGGATTTTTCAACTCATTAGGACAAAGTAATCCTCTAGTCGCGTGAAAAAATCAAGTAATTATTGGATAGGAGTTAACCATTGTACAAACATCCAAGTTAGATGTTTGGAACAACCAAAATTCAAGTTTTTCAAACCAAATTCAAGTGAATCAAGAGTTCTCAAAGTTCTTTGAGGGATAAGAATCCCGCCTTCGTTACTAAGTCCATGCACCAGTCATGCCCAAAAATGGACTAGTAAGTTGAATCCAACTAGTTCATATGTTTGTGCCTAGATCGCACATCGAGAAGCTGTGAATTGGCGAGGGAGTTTTTAGATCCACCCTTATTATTCTTTCACTAGTTTGTACTTTGTTCAGTTGGTCAAAGTGCAAAATGAGAGAGTGTTTTGAATCATTTGGGCAGGGATGCCAGCATAGAGATGAGACATGTTCTTTCAGTTTTAGAACATGACCATGTTTTTCTAGTTTTAGAACATGAGGCTTGGGGGTTGCCTACAATAGATATATCTATTTTCAAGGATAAAAATATTTTCCAAGGGGGAAAGAATGTAATAAAGTAAGTATGTGATCTAGGGTCCGATCGATTCAGACGGATCTTAAATCGGACATCGTTTGGTCATCCGTGTGTATGACCAAAGATCTCGAGTTTAGACTTACTAGGAGGTCTTCTACTCTTGTAAACAAGTGATCCACTTAGCTTAGTGGTTAAGACTCAAGGATGTGAGGGAGCAGGTCTTGGGTCCAACCCCCATGGGGTACATGGGGAGAGTATTTTTTCCAAAGAGATCTAGAGCCTTCTAGAAGCATCCACTCGAGTTAACTTGAGTTAACTGGGACACTTGGCGCACATGCAGTTACATGGCTGACACTTCGATGGCTAGTATCCACCTGCCCAAGTAGAGAGTCCCTTGGAGAGAGCTATATATAGAGGCATTTGGTTGGGAGGAGATTCATTTCTCTAGCAGGTGGTGGTCGTTATCCTTGTTCTCTTACAAGTTCCTTCTTGGTCCCCAAATATCAGTGTGGAGAAGCTCCAATATATCTCCATGTATGTATGTCATTTTTGTAAAAGGTTTCCCATGAAACTTTCCAAATTGGCATGCAATGCAGTTGTAAATCATATGTTACTTTGCATAGGAATTGCAGGTCAAGCCATAGCATGCATTGGAGAAGCCATAGTATCCCTCCACTAGGAAATTCAACTATGTAACAACGAGTCCTAGTGTGCAAAGATGAAGACTTAATAGAAAACTTGATACTAGGACAAGACTGGATCATTGAGAATGAAGTAAGCATCCACCTAGTGCAAGGATACATTTCAGCCAAGATAGGGCACAAGGAAATTTTTAGTCTATTAGGGGAGAAACCATCATAGAAACTGGAAGTTATCGAAAGTGCGGAAGAACTCAAAAAAGAGCACGTAGGAAATGATTCCAGCCCCAATCTCTTAGAAGCAAGTCCGAAAGAAGAAGAAATTTCAAGCCTTAACATATCCACGAAAGAAGTGGATTCATCCTATTCAATTGATGAACAAAAAGGAACCAAGGGGATCAACACTCTTATAGTTTCCCACACGAAAGAAGGATCACCAACTTGGGAGACCACCATCAACCACTCGCATTCAGGAAAGGTCAACTTCAAATGGGTGTGCAAGGATCAAGTGAAGGAATCAGAGATCGCAACACCATCTCATAAGGAGGAGAAGGTGGGCAAGAATTCTTCTTCAACGAAATCTGAACCAAAATGACTCTTGCAAGTATTGCTCCCTAGGCCTTTGATTGAAGCTCAAAAAGCACGGCAACAAATTTGGATTCCCAAGAAGGTCAGACAAGCCGCCATTAAAGAGATAGACAAGCACGAGGAAACATTATATCAACACAACAGTACCATAAGGGCTAACGAGCTTCGTCACAGATACCTCAAGAGAAGAAATCCCACACCTCCGATAACTAAGGGAAGCGATACACATGCAACACGGCACAATTAGAAAAAAAAAGGTTCAATACCTCTACTACGCAATGGATCTGGAAACCCAAGCAACAGAAAAGAATGGAACACCAGAACCACGAAGATTTCTGTTGCACTCATGAAGTTTCCAATGCATCTAAAGTATGCATAATAGGGCCACATCACAAGGCCAAGCATTCGGCACTTGATGTACATAATAGAATTAGTGGTGCACTTCTCCAATTGGGGAATAGGTCATAGCTTCAACTTCCTTAGGAATGGACCTACTATGTAAATAAATAAATGCTTTGGCTTTACTAATCCTTGTTTTCTTTCAGAAAAGAAAAGAAAAATATGTGGTAAGAGATCTTACTTATGCAAGCAAGAGGAGCGGAGTGACGAGAGGAATGACATGTCACTATAATACACAACACTTATGCTATATCTTCTATTGAAGTTAATGCTCTGATTCATTACAAGTGCAGATGGCCTCCGAAGATTCTGAAGCAACCATTCAGGAGGAAGTGATGGAATTTCCTTTACAAAGTGTGACTAAAGCCAAAGGGCACTGGTTTAGAGAGGATCAACCTGCACAGGATTATCTATTCCTATTAACAATCAAAATCATGGACACGGATCATCAGTTCCCAATCATGTCCCAAGATTTTAAGGTGGTGCATGAGCTTCCGTCTACCATTGATATCATGAAGAAAGCGGGTATACACAAATATTTTGAATTGCCGATTTACAAACCCGACTTTCAAAGATGCACGCCAGTGATGAATAGCTTACAACCAGCGCTACATGATCCATTGGTGCCAAAGGTCAGAGTCATGGATGCAGTAGGTGAATGGGTTGTGATTCAGTTTACACATGATTTAATCAAAGAAGCTATTGGATGGGAGAAGGATGGAACTACTATATTGAAAGAAGAAAATTGAGGGGCAAAGACCAGAACCTTTACTGACATCAATCAAGTCGACATAGAAGAAGAAGTCAGACTTATTCATCAACACTTTTGTTTTCCTAACATGCATCGGTACACTACTCCTCAGAAGATCATCGTCCAACTACTATCACACACTATCAAACAAATTGGAAATCAAATCAATATGACTCCATACATACAAGAAAGGATATTCGAGGCAAAGAAGTAGTGGAATCACAAGAAGTTCTTGAACGCCAGTGTAGCTCTGACCATCTTGATATATCATTCCTTAGGTATTAGAGAGAACCTCCAAGAAATGCCATCATCGACAGCCGTGGATCAATATGCCAAGATCGCCACAGTCCCAAGAAAGAAAAAAGGAGTGAAGATCATTGATGAGGCAGAAACTAGCTCTTGTCTGGCAATCCTTGTTGCTTCTTCGACCATTGGGTGCATGTATTCAGAAATCTTAGACGAGCTACAAACGAGAACCAAAAGCCTGTCAAGGGACGACAGGGACAAAGAGGGGGAGAATGTTGCAGAGCAAAGAGGTAGGAAAGGGGAGCCCCAAAATTTCCAAATTAATGGGCATATTTTTCTTCTTCAAAGTCTTAAAAAATTCCCTCAAGCCATGTAAATGCACTATAGGAGTCCTCTAGATGCATAAACCCAAATCATTGTAATATATTTCTTGTAAAATAGTAGGAAAATAGAGATTAGTTAATAAAGTGCTGGTCTCTTGTGTGAAAGGACCATTTTTAGGGCACATGTATATAAGTCACTTGATGACTCTTTGTAAACACTTTTTGCCATTGTGAAGAAGGAGAGCTCTTGAATTTCGAATTTTCTTCTTTCCTGCAGATTTCTACCTTCTCTATGATCTTTGGTGTGTGTGTGATATGCTTGAAATGTGTGTGTAGGACTGTTGTCTACCCCTCCCCACTCTTTTTGAGCTACTGTAGTGTGTGTGAGAGCTAGTACGAGTTGTGAAGTGAGTGTGTGTGCTTCTTGCCATTCAGTATTTTGCTCATAACTTGAAGTACAATTGTCAGAATCAAGTGAAACTACTTCCAATAGATGCGTCTCAATGAGAGCTTCGAAATGAACCTACTATTCACCATATTTGGAGTTCGGAGCTAGGAGAAATCCTTGATTTAGTGAAAACTATTATAAGTGGTATCGCAACAGACACTTTCAGTAATTAAGTGAGTTGGAGAGGTAGGTTAGTTTTTTCTTCATGCATGTGAGCTGAACCACTTCATTTTCCATCACTTGAGCACTATTCCTCATACACTTGGTTAGGTCTGTTCGTCGGATTGACAAATAAGTGTGTGTCAATTCCCCACTATATGCACTTGTGTGGCAAATGAGATTTAGTCTCTTTGGCACAAGTCCCTAAGAATTTTGACTTAGGTACACAGTATGTCTTGACTCAAAAATTTGAGATCAATGCTCAAAAGAACTATGGTCATATTTATGTCTCATTTTCAAGATTAGAGAGTTTACTATAGTGTAGGTTGGTCTAGAGAAGGATTTTGCAAAGCCCCTCTAATCTTCACACTCTTTGATCATCTCCTCATAATTAACACTTTGAAAAGTGGGTCTCTAACAATCCCTAAGTCAGTGAATATCCAAAGAGTTTTTGTCTTAATAAATCCACTTTCATTTCACTCCTCTCATGCAATCAATATTGTGGTTCTGCCACTCTTGCTGGGTGTGTGTAGAAGTGTGAGAGACACACGAGAAGCACACACAAGGAGTACAAACGCAACAAGACACATGGAGAAGATGGATGGCTGGAATAGCTCTCTCTATTGATGATGAACTGAACTTAAGTAAGAGCTGAATAATATCCCTAAGTACAAAGTACCACCACATATGAGAGTATCAAGTATGTGGTAACATAGGGAAAAAAACTCTATCCAGCACTAGAGTAAAAAGTGCCCATGTATAGGGAAAAGGTTCACATCAAAGCTACAGAAACACATAAGTGTAACCAACCCCCCTAGAGCGAATGATGTGAACACATATAGAGAATGACAGATCAGACCCACAAGGTAATAAGCATAAAGCTTTGCGAAAAGCTTCAAACTTTTCCTGTGGAAGAGCTTTTTTGAATATGTCTACCACATCATCTTGTGTAGGCACATATACCAAATCAATATCTCCTGCATGAAGGTGCTCTCTCACATATAGATAATGCACCTCAATATGTTTGGTCCGTGCATGAAACACTAGGCTCCGTGCAATAGCTAAAGCACTGTGACTATCAGTAAGAAAACATCAATCTCCATGCAAAGATCCATCAATAGGCGTCTCAACCATATATACTCCATTGTAGTTGTGAAAACTGCCCTATACTCAACTTCACAAGTTGATGTTACTACTATAGGTTGCTTCTTACTCAATGAAGGTATGCGTGAGTCTCCAAGGAAAAAGAAATTGCCACTAGTTGGACATGCAAGTATCATAACAACCAGCCCAATCACTATCTGTAAAAGCATGCAAGCATGGCCAAATATCTCTATCATAAAAGAGACCTAAGCTCAAAGTGCCTCAGAGATATCTAAACACACACTTCACTGCTTGCCAATGCCTAATGCTAGGACTATGTATGAATCGACTCAACTGGGAAACTACATACTGTATATCATTAGGAAAAAAGGTGAACCCTGCATGGGCCTTGTAAGGATTCCTAATTTTTAGGGATTAAGCCTAATTTTGTTGTTGTCTAAGGGGACAAAGTGCATTTAATAGGGCACTTTTTAGTAGGTTGGAGTAGGCTTTTTTTAAGGCTTACTAGGCTCCTCTCTCTCTTCTTTTAGAGAGAGAGAAAGGGAATCTACTTTCCACATCATCAAACTCGAGCATGTATGGAAATAAAAAAATGATTTTTTTTTTTAAGTCTCAATTTCAGTGTTTATTTACTTGAAAGGGCTCATTTTTTAATATATATGTCAGAAGTGACTTTTTTTGAGTTTAGTTTTTAATTTTCCTTTTGAAAAAGTAATATTTTTAAAATCCCTCCAAAACTAGAGTGCCACATCATCAAATCCGTAACTACTCTTCACCCAAAAAATGACTTTTTCAAAATTTCAACATTTTTGGCTATTCTCAGTGGAAAAACACACTGTGACCCATCCACTTCCAAGAAAACAAACTTTTCCTCTAAAAATCATGTTCTAGCATCTCTTCCAAACAAATTTTTGGTCTCTTTCTCAGTATTGTTTAATTGTTGGAAGAGACGGTGTTGACACCTATTACAAACCTCACATTAGGAAATCCTCATGCCCCAACATCAACAAGTATCCATGTTCGTGTGCCCAGAGAGTTTTCTCCAAATACACAGTGCAACAATGATGTGAACTCTCAAAATGAGCGTCGTGAAGCTGGAGAAAAGAATATTGATCTTTGGACTCATGGTTCATTATACCCTCCTGATCCAATGTCTTCTTACCATCCAACATTCCATAACCTCTCAACTTTACTTCAGTTCATCGGTGCCGGTAAAGCTGGGCTCTTAGGTTATTGTCAACGATTATCTACACATTCAACTATCATTACTAAGTATTGGATTCAACAATATCAACTAAATCATACAAGGTTGGTCGCTTTTGAAAGCACAATCATATCTTTACAAAAAAGCTTGCAGAGCTTGAAAAGCATATGGAAGAAAAGGAGAGAACAATTGAGAAATTAAAAAACATTGTCCAACACTTGAGAGAGACTCCACTTGGGATGCGACGTAGGAGACGATCATTAACATCCTTTGACTCTCTTTCAATTGGTGGTGGAGCACGCAAACGACGAGTTTTTGCGATAAGGTTTGGCTTGATTTGTTTCTCTTTTTGGAAAACTTTTATATGTATATATATATGTATTCTTGTTATGTAGGTCATTCATTGAAGATGTTAGTGCGTCATCAACAACAGAGGATCAATTCAAGTTATTAAATTCTTGTTTGACCAACAAGCAGGTGGTTAGTATTTTGGAGTCACGGATAGGAAACCTTATCAAGAAGCAAGTGATTAAAGATTTGACAAAAAGTTACAAGATATTATCACTCCTAGAGACGTGCAAATGGTATGTGATGAAATAGGAATTAGTACAAAAGGATACAGTGCATTGTACAACCTTTTGAAGCATTCATTAGAAAGAGAAGGTATTTTGCAGAATATGTTTCCATCTTCTTACAAGGTATCGCTAAAGAAGTCAATGTCCAATGAAGATATAACTAGTATTCTTGGAAACTACTTATATATAGAGGATATTATGCCTATGTCTATTTATCATTTATCTACATCCAAAAAAGAGTTGAAAAGCGCAGTTGGAAATGGATTTCCTTACACAAAGTACAACAACATATTCGTGGATTTGGAGAGGCTTCAACAGGCAATGGTTTGATTTTACAAATCTACTATACCAGGTATGTGCACTATTGTTACCTTGATATACATTGTATTTCGATGTTATAAAGATTTTGCTAATTTATGCAGATTGTAATACCAAATTACAGTTTATATTGAAGTTAGATGAATGCCAGATCATAAAGGGACAACGAATGGAGAGATTGAGTTTGACACTCATGAATGAAGCTATGAGAAATGCCATATCTGATGAAAGTAGTAACTCTAGCTCTAAGTCTACATATAGTGTTCAATCCGAGAAATAAATATGGTGGTTAGGTGCTATTGAAGTACCTAAAGAATCCAATGATGTTCTTTCATGGATTTTTAGTAGGACCCCATGGATCACTAAAGTAATAGTTTCTCAAATTCATGGTGCAAAGCTCCACATAGAAAACTTTGGTGATTTTGAGATAGATTGGCACTTGGGTGGGGATTTAAAAACTATCAAATGCATGTTAGGGTGCAAGCAAGGTGCATCTGCTCATTATCCATGTAACAAAGGGACAACAAAAAGTACTATCTAGCTTAGATGAATACATAGATGCACCTACTTCCACGGAATGGGATAGACCTTTGTTAAGGTGTCCATTGTTAGAAATACCTAACCGTGACACATTAGATAAAGATTGGAATCCCATTATTCGATTTCCATTAGTTAATGTTCACTTTTGCACATTGCATGCTTTCATGATAATATTTGATAGATTATTGAAGCTCCACATAGAATATGCATTTTCCATGAAGCCAATTGATAAATCTGTACAAGCAATCAAAAAATTGGAAGAGTTGCTTAATTCGATTGGTTGTCATGGTGGTAATGTAACTCTAGTTGTCAAAAAACGTGGTGAATCGCAAAATAGTTTGCAACAAGTGTCAATGACAGGGAAGAAGGAAAGAAAATTTTTCAGAAGAGGTGTAAGCCCTAAGAAAAATGAATGCAGGGAGCTATGGAAAGACTTGTGCATGATCACCACTGATAATGATTATCAAATTGACCTTAGTAATAGGCGAAAGAAGGTTTGGTCATGCTTAGATAAGTTGCTAGGCTTAATGAGTCTTAATAGCTCCAACAAAAATGATGGTCAGTTGTTTCAAGATACATTAATGGAGTTTGCAAAGTGTTTCATCCTATCTTGGGGAGAGAGCAATATTACACATTACATTGTAAGTTTTCTTATTTTTTCAATTTTCTTGTTGATAAGATTGTGTTATATGTACTTATATCATTTCAGCATATTTTATTTGCACATGGAGCATTTTTTATGCATCGATATGGTTCGTTGGAGATTTTTAGTACACAAGGAATGAAGAAGTCACATTACAAGGCTAGAGGTGTTTACTTCAAGAACACACGACATGGTGGTGGTGCAATGCAATCAAACTATATGGAAGAGATGTTTAATTGGTTTTATCGTACTGCATTTTCAAGGACATATGCAATGGAACGAGCGAAGGAGTCGAAAGTTGCAAAACTTGCAAGATTTAATCAACACAACTTAGCTAGTGAAAAATGGAAGTCATCATTGGGACCTTTACGTCATGCTCAATGGCGGGCTACAAGAACACGACAGGGTTCATCATGGAAGTGAAGTCATTTAATACATTCATGGCATTTTCTGAATAATTCATAAGGTTTGCTACACACTAATCTCTTGTTTGCAATTTTTTGAGGTAATTTTTAATTTTTAAACTATTTTTTGTCCATTCAGATGGGATCTTTGGTTTCTCTCTTTTGGACCTTATTTCTCTCATTTAAGGTCATGAAGGGCTTTGTGAGGCCAAATAAGGCCCTGCCACAGAAACGCGGGAGAAGGCCCTGCAAACGTTTTGCAGGGCCTTCTCCCACGTTTCTGTGGCAGGGCCTTATTTGACCTCACAAAGCCCTACATGACCTTAAATGAGAGAAAGAAGGTCCAAAAGAGAGAAACTAAAGATCCTCCCAATGCCCTACATGACATCAATACATCACATGCAGGTCCAAAAGAATTTTAGATAATATACTAAAAAAGAAATACTTGAGACAATTGTAAATAAAGCAAAGTGAAAATTTGATATTCATTCAATTGTTTACATCAATTGGCTTTGAGTTTCTCAATGACTCTCTTTCGACGCTCCAAAGCCATGGGTAGGGTGTAAGTAAAAATTGAGTTTGCTATTTCATCAACATTTCTAACTCCTAGACCTAGAGATATACCTATTTGACCTAAGACCTTTCCACGGAAGTTGGAACCTAAGGTTGTAGTTACAAGGGATTTCTTAACTAAAAAGATACAATTACTCCCCTGTGTAATGGTTGATAAACAAAGCAATTTACTTAAGGCCTTTAGACACCATGTCATGAAGTGGCCCTGAGGATTGAACTCTTTATGGATAATTACAAAATGGTCTTTGGGAAGTTTCCCAATGTAGTTTGCAAGGGATGAGCCACCTCCACGAGCCACTCGATCACCTCCACTCCTTGCTGCAAACTTGTCGACTTCAATCACCTCCTGCACAAAGTTTTATGATTAGTAGCTGCATGTGTTTGTAAGAATGAATGACATGAATTGAAGATACTTACATCTTGAACTCTATCTTCTTCTTCTCCTCTCTCTTGAAGTTGTAAATTAATGCTGGAGTGGGACATCCCACTCTGCTCGATTACTGGTGAGGCGGGAACTTTTGATTCCAATATCCTTTCTTGTGCATTACTAAATTGTTCTTCTGTGATATGTTCATGTTCACTTGTGAGTATTTCATTGCAAACCAATTTTATTGTGTCGGCCACTGAGTCACCAAATGGCAAACACTTTTTCTCCAACAACTCAGAGGTACTATCCAAAGGACACTCTGACAAAGTACAAAACAAACTTAGGCATTCATCTAGCCATAGCCCAAACGCCTTCTCTACATCATGTAAAAACAAATATTCTTGTCCCTCGACAAGAACCACTGAAAAAGTTTCAATCTCCACCTCTGGAATAGTTGCTTCTGGCTCCGAAGAGGTGGATGGCTTAGGCACTTCTTTCAACTTATCATCCACACCAAGAGGATAAGTTTTCTCAATAGCTTCTCTCTCTAATATGAGATTCAAGGGTTCTTGAGGTGGTTCCTTTTTATCCTCGACAAAACCACCTGTAAGAAGATGAGGGATCTCATTAGGAATTGGTTCTGGTTCCTCGTTCACAAAGAAAATTGTGGCAGCAACGAATGAAAGATATTTTGCACCCATCTTGCGTTTCCTATTCAGTTTCCTTATAAGTGGCACAGTTTCATCAAGAAGGTGCCCTGCTTCCTCTGCAATTACCTAGAACCGTTTCAATCGTTTTGCAAATGCCTCATCACCTTTGTGAATGTAGGTGAGAAGGTCACATGGAACCCAAGTTCCATCATATGGTGGTATTTCGATGGAGAAACGCAATATAAGAACTTGCATATATTGAAGTAGCTCCTCCAAAGCATCGGCATTCATTTGCACGGTTCCATGGAGGTCAGGAACCTTGGAGAGAAGATCATATAGGTCATGTTGACCTTTATAATCTGAATCCTCCAAAAATTCTAGAAACTTGTGGCGTGCACTCTTAGTAGGTACAGAGGTGGAAGCCATAGCTTGCAAATGCAGACTGCTCTAACACTCAATGTAGTTGCAAAAGTGAGAAATGAGGAGAGAGGACTCCTATTTATAACTTTTCTAGAATTTTTAAGTGATGGGTCCCACTTTTTCATAGAAGTGACTTTTCCTTAAATTAAAACATAAGAGTCTTGGAAAGGAAAACTTTGACATTTGAGATCACATCAAAGAAAATAAACAATAAGAATGCTCTTTCAAGAAAAACCTTGAGAATGTACAGATACAAGTAGAATGCGGCCAAAATATCCTTGAAGCAAATGTGAAAAATTTTTCATTGCAAAAATAGGTTTGTTTACAGGTTTCACAGTATCTTTACAAAAAAGAGTTATGACAATGAAATTTTAGTTCCATCCATGCTCCAATCTGCAAGAACCTTGATTTTGTCTTCCAATCTCTTTTCAATCTGTGGACAATTCATAAAAGAGTAAAACATTTTCAAATCATGAACAATAGTGATAGAATAATATATATATATATCTATATGTATATATGGAATACAACTCTTAGCTTGTTCCCTCGTATTCGAAATTTGAAATCATGAAGATCATCATATCCCATGATAAGTAAGTGCTCTCTCAAGTTGGCCAAGTTCCAATGTTGATTAACTAAAACCACCTCCATATCATTGTTTGGTAACTTCACATTAATTTCAAATGAAGCTAAAGATCCCTTCGAGCTTTGCAATGGTATCCACTCTCCTAGTTTACGCATCCAACTATCATAATAAAATCTGATGTACAATGAGGTAATGTACTTGTGAGTGTAAAAGAAGATCCTTTCACGAATAAGTTTAGCAAGAGGTACATATGGAAACACTTATGCCCCAATGTCTGCATGTAATGCTTTGAAAGTTCCTGTAAGACTATGAAGTGGTTGCTCTTCCACTAAACTAGAAGGAAATATGACTGTAGCAATGAAAAACATATGAGATGAGTAATTAAGACATTTAACACCATGAAGCATTGAAAAAATAGAAATACTCACAATGGATTGGATATCTAATTCTATTGGAGTTTTCTAACTTCATGGTTGAAACTGTGAAGACATGTTGTACAATAGCAACCATCCCACCATGTGTTTGCTGCTTGAAGCCTAAGAGCTTACCTTTCCAATGAAGATCCAAATTTCCACGATCTCGAACACGATGCGGACCAAGTCCAGATGGCTGCATGTACACCTATGCACCTTTGCAAAACTCTTGTGGTAGCCAACTTCCTTCCATTGTTTTGATGTTGTGGCACGTCATTGTGTGAACTTCGTCTTTTGGTCTCCTACAAGCTCTGGAGCTTTCCATGGGAGTAAGAGTTGTTGTCATTGCTGCAGAAGTTGGGAGAATGGTAGGAGGAGAAACAACGCTTTTGTTGTATGGTATGGAGGGAATAGAGGTGAAAAATATGACTTTTTGGGTTTTGCGTATGAAAATGGGAGTTTGAAGAGGGAAAATAGAGTTTTTGGAGTTATTTTGAAAAAATTCACTTTTTTAGTTCACAAACATGCAGGGATTTTGAATTAGAAGTCAAAAATAGCACTTTTGACCCTGAAAAGTGATATGGAGATCATTTAATGGTATTATCATGAGTTTTACAACTTTTAAAAAATTTTGAATTTTTGGGCCCAACGTGATTACGAGATTTCTTCTCTCTCTAGAAGACAACCCTAAACATAGAGGAATCTTGTCCCCTCTTCTCCCTTTAGCCTAGTATTTTATAGGGTATAGACTGTGGCCACCACCCTCTTCTGATTGGTCCATCACTAATCACTCCTTAAGCTAAAAGGCCCATCCAGGGTTCACCTTTTTTCCTAATTTCTGGCCTTGTGTTGCATGCATGTATAAGACATCCCATAGCTTGCTAATAAAGAGAAGTGTCAAATGCATCATTGGACACCTCAACTGAGAATCTAGATCCTGTCTCAATTGGTGTGGAAACTGGCTTCCAATCCTCAAAGTCAAAATGCTGAAGTAGTTTTTCAACATGCTTTGCTTGATGCATAACAATTCCCCCCTCAACGGATACAAACTGGATGCCAAGATAATAGCTAAAAAGACCAAGATAAGTGACATCAAAAGTATGCGGCAAATTAGCCATAAGAATGTAAAGTTTTACATCACATGACCCATTCAAGAGTATGTCATCGACATAAAGAATAAGCACTATAAGATCAGCCCCATCTTTGTCTAGATAGAGTGTGCTTTCAATTGAACTACATGCGAAGCCAAGAGCAACCAAGTGCTTATGTATTTTGTCATACCATGCACGTGGAGCTGGCTTGAGATCATACAGGGCTTTATGCAAGCAACAAACCATATGATCTTGCCCTTTCATAGCAAATCCAAGAGATGCTTCACATAGACCTCTTCTTGCAAATCACCATTCAAGAAAGCTATTTTTATGTCCAACTAATGCACTTTCCAATCCCGATGGGTAGCCAATGCAACCACGGTACAAATGGTAGTGAAGTAGGTGGAAAAGTTTCCTCATATTCAATGACATATTTTAGGGCATATCCTTTGGCAACCAATCTAGCTTTCTAGTGATCAATGCTACCATCAAACTTTCTCTTAATCTTGTAAACCCACTTCGTACCAATGGCATTTTTTCCTTTTGGCAATTCACATAACTCCTAAGTACCATTCCTATGTATGGAATCCATTTCTGATTGCATAACACTCATCCATTGTGGATCGTCACATGCATCTTCAAAAGAAATTGGCTTTTCATTTCATGTTGTTGCAATAAGAGAATAATCCACAAAATTAGTTGATGCATGGTGAGATCTTGATCTTGTTCTACCAAGTAAAGGTGCACTCAATTTGTTGTCCTGCAAATTTGGTTTCAACCACTTTGGCATACTTTGTGCACTCTTCATAGACGTGTTTTCATTATGTAATACATCATCAACATGTATAATTTCAGCCATGTTTGGCTGAAAATTCTCTACATTTTCAGCTCTATTTTTCTAGAACCCTTTGAGCCTCAGTTGTCTAGTCTACATGGCCATAGTCAAGTGCACCATTTTGGAACAAAGTCATGAGTGTATCAAACAGACCTTGTGAGCTAACTATTGGTTGTTTTTTGCATTCAATTTAAGGGAAAACTGAATTTTTAGCAAATACCACATCTTGACTCACAATAATTGTTTTTGTCAATGGATGATACAACGATATCCCTTACTTTCAGTGCTATAACCAACAAATATACATTTCTTTGCCTTTTCATCAAGTTTGTGATGTTGTTGTGATGGCACAAGAGCATATGCCAAACAACCAAACACACACATAGGGTATGAACATTCCAAGCCTCATAAGGAGTGATGACTCTCAATGCTTTTGTAGGGTAGTGATTCAACACATACTTTGCACACATGATCACTGTTGAGGAATCACTCACGAATTTGACATACAGACAGACATAAAAGAAAAGAAAAGAAGCGGAATCTTCACAAAATCAAAAGCCTCAGTTGTACAGCGTGCAAAATCAGTCCGTTAACTAGAATCAAGAACTGTACGAGTAACAGAGCAATAAACCGTGGTGTGCGCATAATGGGCGCATAATGCACGCATAACGAAAATTAAAAATTGAGAGCGGGAAGAGCGTAGAAAAAAAGTGTATATAAACACCAAGGATTGAAGGACTCGAGGGTTGCTGAGAAAGGAAAGGAGAGGATTACGAGAGATCACGTATGAGTGAAGAGAGAGTGAGAAGTTCTCAGAAGACGCCATAGATCGCATATGTACAGATAAATAATAGAAACCTGGAATGTCTGGTATTCATCTGAGAGGGATGGTAATAAGAAACTACTCAGTGTAAGAGAGTTTCTAGAGCTTGAGCAAGAAGAGTCCAAGCTTGTTTGTACACACCTTCTCTAATAGAAAGCACATGTTCATGTGGAAGTTTGCACGCTCTGTTCGCATGTGAAGAATCTGAAGTTTTCGAGTTACGGTAGAAAGTTCGTTAACCATTAACAGTTACAGTTCGTTACTAAACGTGTCCCTTGGTACTCTCTAAGTAAACGAATTTCTCGGTCAAAGATATCTCAGTAAACGCATTTTCGGTCAGTTATAGTTTTCTCAGAAAAAGTGAGTTTTTCAGTAGAACAACGAAGTATATCTTGCAGTAGAATTTGAAGCTTTGTATGAGAGATAGCTCATCTTGTAGCTAGACGTCTCTACTTTAAGCTGATCACAGTTTCCGGTGGAATGGATATGTACACACAGTACAAAGTCTAACCGGAAAGTGGCACTTTAGAATTGTGAAGTTTTTTGTAAACTTCAAGAAGAAGTCCATTAAGTGTAGGAAGTTCATGTATCACTTCCTTACTTCGCATAAGCTTATTTGAAGTAGTCACGAGCAGAATCAACGTTCATTCCGGTGATATTCCGGTACAATTTCGGTGACGTCCAGTGACAGTCTGGTGAAGTTCTAGTGAAATTCAAGTCGCAGTTTAACACAGTTAAGCGACAGTAATCCTGCTAAGCTACTGTTGATTACAGAGGTGTTCTATATCACTCTAGCTTAGCTCTCTATTCGGTGGCGCGGTAATTTTTGCAGGCCTGACTAGGTTCAAGCCTTACCGTGACGTCCATTATCAACGAAATTAGAACTGAAGATAATCGCCAACAAGTGGTATCAGAGCTCGGTTAGTCCCACAAGTAGCATCAGAGCCAAAAGACTCTCAAAGGCAACCTAAAGCAAGCAAGAAGATCATGGTAGATCATGTCCAAATTGATAAGTTGGACAGAGATAATTATCCCGCGTGGGTAATGCGTATGGAAGCCTTACTTATGAGTAAGGATTTAATGATGTATGTGACGGGAGAAGAAAAGAAGCTGACCTTCGAAGATGATAGCCAACCGGAAAATGAAGAGTTAGAAGCTTTGAAGCTGTGGCAGAAGAAAGATGCAACGGCAAGAGCCTACATTTACAACACTGTTTCAGATCATCTACTACCGCACATTAGAGGTCTAGAGAAAGTGGAGGACATATGGAGCGCATTGGAAGACCACTTCTAAAATAATACGAAAGCTAGAAAGGCTAGCTTATGGTCCGAGTTCACAACGTTCAAAAAGAAGCCGAGTCAAAGCATTAGTGACTACGTCACTAAAATGAAGGATCTAGCAGATAGTCTTGGATCCATAAAGCAAGATGTCAAAAATCACAGATTGATAGCGCAACTGCTAACAGGGTTGAGAGGAGATGAAAGGTGGAAACCCTTCGTACTCTCAACTGAACTTTCTTTAAATCACTTTGTACCAGATTTAAATCAGTTGCTTGGTTTGATGCTCACATATGAGCAAGATCTGAAAGGAGATGGAGACAAAGGACAAAGCTCTGCAATCTACATGAAGAACAAGAAGAAAGACAAAGGTAAGCCAAAAGATGAAGAAGATTCGAGCGCTCAGGCTTATTATGCTAGAGGTAAAGGCACCCGCAAAGCAAGAGGTTTTGGAAGAGGAAGAAGTAGTCAGAATACCAACAAGAAAGCTTGCTGGATTTGTGGACTAAGTAATCATCTGGGGCATAACTGTTGGCACAACCAACAGGGATCAAATCAAAATCAGAACAGTAATAACAGAAGTAGAAGCGGAAGATATCAAGGTAACTTCCAAAAGGGTAGATAGAATCAAAGAGGAGGCTACGGTAGAGGTGGAACAAGAAGTTGGGGACAGGTCCAATCCTACAACACCACCTAGAACAACTACACAAATGACACACAGAATGAAAATCATACATCATTGATGATGAATTCAATCAGCACATCTGATAACGAAGATCTAAAGGTAGTTTACATTGACTCTGGATGTTCTGATCACTTGTCAGGAAACATAGAACTGATGTCAGAACTGGAAAAAGGAAGTTCGAGTCACACTGTTCAAACAGGTGACAATACAAGACATAGCGTGCATTCATTTGGGAGCAATGGGAAGAAGCTAAGGGAAAGGAGCAATGGGAAGAAGCAATGAAAATGGTAAGAAAGTAATCGGAAATAAATGGGTTTTCAAAGTTAAGAAACTTGCAGATGGAAGGATAGCCAGACATAAAGCGAGACTGGTTATCAAGGGCTATGCTCAGACGCATGGCATAGACTATGACGAGACGTTTAGTCCGGTGGCAAAGATGTCAACCATAAGGACAGTGATTGCTATAGCAGCATCGAAAAGATGGAAGCTAAGTTAGCTAGATATAAAGAATGCATTCCTGAATGGATATATATCAGATGAAGTCTACATGGAACAACCAGAAGGTTTCGTAAATTCTAGATACCCAAAACATGTGTGGAGACTAAGAAAAGCACTTTATGGACTGAAGAAAGCTCCAAGAGCTTGGAACTACAGACTGGTGAAGTATCTCAATGAACTTGGATACCAAAGTTCGAAGGCAGATGCAAGTCTACTCATCAAAAGAACAGAAGAAGAAATGATCTACATTTGTATTTATGTAGACGACATAATAATTACAGGTACCTCAGATGCAAGAATCATAGAGGTGAAGAAGCTGCTCGAAAAGGAATTCAAAATCAGTGACCTAGGAAAGTTATCATACTTTCTAGGCATGGAAACCACATATACAGATCATGGTGTATATGTTACGCAAAAAGGGTATCTCCTAAACTTACTGAAAAAGTTTAATATGGAGAATTGCAGAGAAGCTTCAACACCGCTTGAAGTAAATCATAAACTCAGTAAATATGATGGAACAGGGTTCAAAGATATGAAGAAGTATCAGTCGTTAGTAGGAAGCTTAATTTACGCTACGCTAACAAGACCGGATCTCAGTTATCCGGTGGGAGTTCTTTCACAGTTTATGCATTGTCCGACAGATCAACATTGGGTTGCAGGACAAAGAGTTCTTAGATATATAAAAGGAACTATAAAGGAAGGATTATATTATCCTTTTACATCAGATATAAAGCTGAGAGCATTCAGTGACTCAGACTGGGCAGGAAGTCAAGATGACAGAAGATCGACACACGGGTATATGATATATCTAGGGGATAAGCTAGTAAGCTGGTGCTCAAAGAAACAACATAGAGTAGCTTTATCGTCAACAGAAGCCGAATACAAAGGACTGGTAGAAACCGCGAAAGAAGTAATATGGATGCAGACCTTGCTCAAAAGCATGGGGATTGATCAAGGTATACCAATTATACATGGAGACAATATGAGCTCACTGTATCTTGCAGCAAACCCAATATTCCACGCAAGAACAAAACACAGAAATTCAGTATCATTTCCTGAGGGAAAAGGTAATGGAGAAGGAGATAGAAATAGTCTACACTCCTACGAAAGATCAGATAGCAGATATCTTGACAAAAAGCTTGGATGGAACAAAGACAAGCAGATTCAAAGAAATGGCAGGAATAAAAGAAAGAAAGATATATGAAAGACCGGAAGAGGTCAAATTAGTGATTGAGGGGGAGCTGTTGAGGAATAACTCACGAATTTGACATACAGACAGACATAAAAGAAAAGAAAAGAAGCGGAATCTTCAAAAAATCAAAAGCCTCAGTTGTACAGCGTGCGAAATCAGTCCGTTAACTAGAATCAAGAATTGTACGAGTAACAGAGCAATAAACCGCGATGTGCGCATAATGGGCACATAATGTGCGCATAACGAAAATTAAAAATTGAGAGCGGGAAGAGCGCAGAAAAAAAGTGTATATAAACACCAAGGATTGAAGGACTCGAGAGCTGCTGAGAAAGGAAAGGAGAGGATTACAAGAGATCGTGTATGAGTGAAGAGAGAGTGAGAAGTTCTCAGAAGACGCCATAGATCGCGTATGTACAGATAAATAACAGACCTGGAATGTTAGGTATTCATCTGAGAGGGATGGTAATAAGAAACTACTCAGTGTAAGAGAGTTTCTACAGCTTGAGCAAGAAGAGGCCAAGCTTGTTTGTACACATCTTCTCTAATAGAAAACACATGTTCATGTGGAAGTTTGCGCGCTCTGTTCGCATGTGAAGAATCTAAAGTTTTTGAGTTACGGTAGAAAGTTTGTTAACCATTAACAGTTACAGTTCGTTACTAAACGTGTCCCTCGGCACTCTCTAAGTAAACGAATGTCTCGGTCAAAGATATCTCAGTAAACACATTTTCGGTCAGTTATAGTTTTCTCAAAAAAAGCGAGTTTTTCGGTAGAACAATGAAGTATATCTTGCAGTAGAATTCGAAGCTTTGTATGAGAGATAGCTCATCTTGTAGCTAGACGTCTCTACTTTAAGCTGATCACAGTTTCCGGTGGAATGGATATGTACACACAGTACAAAGTCTAACTGGAAAGTGGCACTTCAGAATTGTGAAGTTTTTTGTAAACTTCAAGAAGAAGTCCATTAAGTGTAGGAAGTTCACGTATCACTTCCTTACTTTGCATAAACTTATTTGAAGTAGTCACGAGCAGAATCAACATTCATTCCGGTGATATTCCGGTACAATTTTGGTGACGTCCAGTGACAGTCTAGTGAAGTTCTGGTGAAATTCAAGTCATAGTTTAACACAGTTAAGCGACAGTAATCCTGCTAAGCTACTGTTGATTACAGAGGTGTTCTATATCACTCTAGCTTAGCTCTCTATTCGGCGGCACGGCAATTTCCGCAGGCCTGACCAGGTTCAAGCCTTGCCGTGGTGTCCATTATCAGCGAAATCAGAACTGAAGATAATCGCCAACAATCGCTTCCATCAAAAACTTATCAGGAAGATGCTTTCCTTTAACCATACATCATGCCATTTCAAGAAGTGTTCTATTTTTATGCTGGACAACACCATTTTGCTAAGGTGTATATGGCACCATACATTGGTGTGAAATACCTTTTTCACAAAGAAAAGCATTAAACTCATGTGACATGTATTCACCACCATCATCTGTGCGTAGAGTCAAAAGCTTTTTTGAAGAAAAATTTTCAGCCATAGCTCCATTTCAGCCATGGAAGAAGTATGAGCAGCATTCGAGGCAGCCCTCTTGTATGTATCCATATGATACAGACCATTACATAATTTACAGGACATCACAATAATATCTCCATTGCTGAAATCATGAACCATGCACTTATCATCAAATAACTGTACATGAAGTATAGCTTTGGCAATCAACGGAACTGAAATCATAAGTTCTTCTTTATACTGGGTACATACAATGCATTTTTCAAGAGAATCACACCTCCATTTGCAGACGTAAGCTCAATTTCTCCTACTCCAATGATAGGATAAGAGGCATTGTTTGCACACACCACATGTCCTCCTTTCGGTGCATCTTTCAAAGATGCAAAAAATCTTTTGCATGATGTTATGTGCTTTGAAGCACCACTATCAAAAAACCAATCCAAATCAGCCTCACTCACAACCATATATTTAGAATGCAAAGATGCCTCATAATGACATGTAACAACACATGCCCAAAAATCCTGAGCCATGTTAGCTTCATCATTCTTTGCATTTGCTGAATTTTCAGCAATAGACATGCCAGATTCCTTCTTCTTTTCATTGTGTTTAGCAAGCTTTCTACACTCATCAATAGTATGACCAGCCTTTTGCCAATATTTGCATCTCTTCTTCTTTTGCAAATCAACATCATTAAAGGAATGAGTGGAAGAGGAAGGTTGAGGCTTTGGTTTTGATGAACCCTAAGCTAAACCATACTTGGTTTTCCCCTTTTGTGAGATAGTAAGTGCTTGTGTTCCCTCAATCAAACCACTCCTATTCACTCTGGATTGTTCTTCTTGCAAAAGAAGATACACAACCTCATCTAATGCATACATATTAGGATTCCCTTTTGCAACCAAACAAAGTGTAGTAACAAAGCTTTGAAAAGATTCTAGTAATCCTTTAAACAATGTAGAAATGAGTGATGCATCTGGAATAATCTCGTCTATGTTTGCCAATTGCCCTTTCAAGTCCTTGATGCATGTCAAATCCACCAACTCATTTTCAGCCATACATACATCCTCAAGTATGCAACACATGCTTCATTATGCATAGCATACAAAGAAGCAAGAGTGTCCCATGCTTGTCTTGATGTAGAACATGACTGAATGTGTGGAACTATATGAAGCTTCACAAAAAGCACAACCAATGCATGAGCTTGAGCATCTTTTCCACCCCATCTAACATAATCCTGTGTAGGTGGAGAAGGAGTAACCACTGTACTTGAGGAAGAAGCTCCATCTCTGATAGTAGACTATGAAGTAGAAGAACCTGTGGCTCTTCGATCTATATCTACAACTATGTTCCGAAGTTGTTTAGCAACAAGAACATGCTTTGTCATGTAAGAACACATTGGGTAGTTGGTCCTATCAAGCTTATCTTTAGCTTGAAGCATGCCAAACAAGTCATTACTGCTCACCATTTCACTAAAGAACAATAATGTGACAAAATTTTTACTTTGACAAAAGCGGAAATGAATGTTGAAATTGCAGCTCATAAACCATCACTCTAATGGTGATTTTGACTACATAATTGGATTCAAAATGGGGGCAAACCCCAACCACCTGGTGGAAATGTTTCTTGGCTACTAAAATTCACACTTCTATGCTCTGAAGTCAATTTTCACAGTTAAAAATGCACGCACACTGTGATGCAAAGAGTAAAACTTGAGAAGGAGTTGAACGTGCTCTTATACCACTATTGGGTGTGTGTAGATGTGCAAGAGACACACGAGAAACACACACACACAAGGAGCACAAACACATCAAGACATATAGAGAAGACGGATGGCTCGAATAGCTCCCTAAGTACAAAGTACCACCACATATGAGGGTATCAAGTATGTGGTAATGGGAAAAAAACCTCTAGCCAACACTCAAGTAGAAAGTGCCCATGTATAGGGAAAAGGTGTGAAGAGATGGATAGTTATGTGCTTGAAGATGAAGAGGTCTTGCAAAATCCTTGATCTACACCAGCCAAATGAACTCCAGGAGTATATGGTGGGCCCTTTTAGCTTGCCAATGGATGTATTAGACACCCTATGTACCTTGGAATATCACTCTCAAAAAGATAGATCAAAATAGATAAGTTGGAGTTAGCTCAGAGGTGAAGAACTTGCTATTTTGGTTCATACAATTGTCCAGTGTTTTGCATAATTCTCTGAGCACAGCAGCAATTAGCTTAATTCGTCTTGGGGAAGTCTAGTTAACTTAAAGAGCTAACTTTTAAGAGTAATGGCATAAAAAATAATGAACCACACACTGAGAAAGATGTTTAACGAGTGATGACATCATCCAGATTTTTATGGGCTGCTACAGTAATGAGACCAATCAGCAGACAAATGAACATAACTCCAGATTTAAGAATCCAATGATTATGAAAAGTTGTATGCTTATACTCGAAAGTATGCTAAATCCAACAAGCTTTGAAGCATTGAGTTTGGGTAAGTACACACTGAGAAACAACTCTGACAAGATGAGTAAAAAAGTCGGGTCCCTGATAGAGAAGTGAAAATGAACAGACACTGTTGACTTCAACTAAACATAACTGAATATTGAAACACCCAAATGAAATGAAACTTGGTGAGCATTTAATAGACGTATAGAGATAACTTTACCAAGTTAAAGCACTGAAAAGGATGCACCAAGCTTAGAGAAACCATCTCTGCAATCTGACTGAGAAAACTGAGAGATATGGTAGTGAGTAGTACACTTCACAAGAACATGGAAATATGAATTCAAATGATCATGAAAATGAACGTATATTGCTTGTAAAATACAATGGACTTAGTGATACATATGTGTGCCTTAGAATCACACCTTGATATTGCATAAAGCTCAGCTCTTGGAGGTCTTCACATAGGTCTCTCTAACCACGACTAAAACTGCCATCTATTTATAGTTGAGCTTGGGAGGTTAACTTCCCTCAATCACTCTCCAATCAATTAGTGATTGATTTGACTCTCTACCTACCACAAATCACGAATTCATGGCTCCTCTTTCCCTTTTTGATCAAGTGGACTCAACCACTTAAGATTCTTTCACTTTGACATTAAGTAAAGTCTTCAAAAGTTACAAGAGGTAGTTCACAAGTGAACTTTACATAGTCTTCATTTTAAGGCTTCTTCTATGACTTTGTGGGACTCAAGCCAATACTTAGGCTTGTCATAGACATGCTCCAACAGCTCCCCCTCAAGCCAAGTATGCTTGAGGTCTTCAATCTTCCAAGACTACCAGCAAACCAATCATGGCTTTGAACTTGCAGAGCTTTGTACCATCGAATGTTTGGTTAGAATATATGCACATTGTTGATGAGTGGACACATATGATATTTGAATCTCCTTGCTTAGAACCTTCTTTCTTACATAGTGATAATGAAATTCAATATGTTTAGTCCTTGCATGAAAAATAGGATTAGCAGCCAAATGAATAGAACTCATATTGATAAATAGTTGGAGTTCCAAACTCCAATCCAAGATCTTTGAATAATGTCTTCATCCACATAGCTTCTTGTGTAGCTATGGCAAGACCTCTATATTCAGCTTCAGTAGAAGAGAGAGCAATTGTGGGTTGCTTCTTGGATGACCATGAAATAAGCTTTGAACCTGCGAAGGTAAGATAACCTGAAGTGCTCCTTCTATCTTCTTTGGAGCCAACCCAATCTGCATCAGAAAATAGCTTTAAACCTAAACCAGATACATAAGGATAATAAAGTCCTTCATTTATGGTTCCTTTGATATACTTGAGAATCCTTTTGGCAGCATCCATATGTGGTTTCCTTGGTGTGTGCATAAATTGACTTAGCACACTCACACTGTAACATATATCTACTCTTGTCAATGTGGCATAGTTGAGACTACCCACTAGACTTTGATATGATGTGATATCCTCTATGAGTTCACCTTCATGTGAGCTCAATTTGTGATTGACCTCCATTGGAGTACCTGCAATCTTACAATCTTGCATCTTGAATTTTGCCAACATGTCCTTAATGTACTTTCTTTGAGTGAGAAACAAACCATGCTCTTTATAGACAACTTCCCAACCTAGGAAGTAGGTAAGTGAACCCAAATCACTTATCTTGAACTCTTCTCTCATCTGATCTTTGATCTTCTTCATACCATCTGCATCATTTCCTGTCAATATAATATCATCTACATATACACATAGGTAGATGATCTCAGAATTACTCTTTTTAATAAAGAGTGAAGGATCTACCTTGCTTGGTTGAAAGCCTTTGTCCTGCAAGAATGAAACAAGTCTGAAATTCCAAGCTCTTGGAGCTTGCTTGAGACCATACAATGCTTTGTTAAGTTTACACACATAATCAGGATAAACTTGATTCTCAAAACCAGGTGGTTGTGCCATATATACCTCTTCTGTTATCCAACCATTCAAGAATGCATTCTTTACATCTAGTTGAAGTATCTTCCAATTCTTGGAAGAGGCAATACTAAGCAAAACCCTAATAGTAGGCATCTTTGCCACAGGAGAGAAGGTCTCCTCATAATCAATTCCCTGAGTTTGTGCAAAGCCTTTTGCTACAAGCCTTGCCTTATACCTGTTAATGGAACCATCAGAATTCTTCTTGAGTTTATAGACCCATCTTGAGCCTATTACATTCATGGATGAAGTCTTGGGCACCAAATCTCAAGTGTTGTTTTCCTCAAGTGCTTCAATCTCTTCCTTCATTGCATGCTTCCATTCTGATTTTGCTTTGGCCTCTTCAAAGGATGATGGCTCCTCTTGGTTTATGTCTTGTGCTATGTAGATAGAATGTTTAGTTACTAATGATGTGTCAAACCCATACCTTTCTGGTTTTTTCTTTTTCCTCATAGATCTTCTTAGGCCATGATGTGATGATTCTGCCTCATGTCCAAGTTCCTGCAATTTTGCTTTACCTTTAGACTTCCATGCTTTGATCTTTTCCATATGAGATTCTTCATCATCCTCTGAGGTGTCCTGTTCTTCAATCTTCTGTTGTTCTCTACCAAGCTTTGGAAAATCTTCTTCAAGATCATATGGTAAATTGACCTTCCTGCATGAATCTTCATACCATGAATTGTTTTCATCAAAAACTACATCTCTGCTTACCAAGAATCCTTTGTTGGTAGGGTTGTATAACCTGTAGCACTTTTGATTGTTGTCATATCCACTAAATACACACCTTTCTGCCTTTGGATCCATCTTGCCTCTAACCTGTGAAGGAACATGAGCAAAAGCAATACATCCAAAAATTTTACAATGATCTAAGCTTGGTCTTCTTCCATTCCAAGCCTCATATGGAGTCATCCCATCAAGGGATTTTGAAGGCAACCTGTTAATCAAGTAAGTGGCTGTAGATACAGCCTTAGCCCATAGATAATTAGGAAAATGCTTTTCATTTAACATGGACCTTGCAGCTTCAACAATTGTCCTATTCCTCCTTTTTGCCACTCCATTTTGCTCAGGAGTGTACCTTGTAGTTACCTCTCTTTTGATTCCTCGTTCTTGAAGAAAAGAATCAAACTCATGGGAGAAGTATTCTCCCCCTCCATCTGACCTTAGAATTTTTAGAGATTTACCTGTTTGATTCTCCACAAGAGCCAAATATCTTTTGAAACATGAAAAAACTTCATCTTTGTGTTTCATAAAGAATAGGATAGTCCATCTGCTGCAATCATCAATAAAGGAGACATAATACCTTGATCCAGATATTGAAGCTTCCTTGCTAGGTCCCAATACATCTGTATGAACCAACTCCAAGAGATCTCTATGTATATAACCTTTCTTCATGAATGGTAACCTGTGAGACTTTCCAAATTGACATGCACTACACTTATAAATCATATGGTGTTTTGACAAGTTAGGAAGTCCAAGTACACTTTCGTCCTTGCAAATTTGCTTTAATGACCTTTCACCAATATGTGCTACCTTTTGTGCCATAATTCCAATTCTGTGAGTGTCTGACTACCATGATTAAAGAGAGCAATGTTTCTAGTGTCTTGTGATTCAAATGTGAACAATCTACCTGTCTTTTAACCTTTTGCAATTCTTCTGAATCCTTGACTTGGATCTTCAACAAATGCTCCTTCTTTTGTGAACCTGACTTGCAATCCTTTCTCTACTATCTGCCCAACACTTATCAAATTCTTTGTAATGGTAGGGACATAGAGTACCTTACTAAGTAGGTTGATGTTTCCATCAGGTGCTTTGACATTGCCTATTTTCTCCACAGGATGTTTTGTGTCATCTCCTATTTGTACCTCATGCTTATTCTTTGGATCTTCTAAATCTGATAGGAGTGCCACATTTCCTACCACATGATTTGAACAAGCTGAATCTATGTAGAAAACATGCTCATCAGATTTACCTTGTGGCATAGCCATGTTCATGATCAATAATGAATCCTCTTTGTTTGAGTCTTCTGTGTAGTTATTGAAGTCTCTCCTTCCTTTGTAGCCTCCTTGATAGTTTGAATGATTGTAGTTGTTGTAGTTGCCATGATAATTGTTGAACCTTCCTCTTGAGTAGCCATAACTTCCTTTATTGTATCCTCTGCCTCTTCGATTCCTGGAATTCCTAAAGCAATTTTCAGTTATATGATTAGTTAGTCCACAAACAGAACATGAGTTGGAGTCTTGGGATCTCCCCCTGCCTTCTCTACCTCCTCTTCCTCTACCTCTACCTGCATAGTTAGCTTGATATGTACCTGCTTCATCATCCACTTTCTTTGCCTTTCCTTTGTTATCTTTGGACTTGCTTTTATCAGTGTATAAAGCTGAAGATTGATTACCTTTAGAGCTTTCTCCATTTTTGATAAGCTTTGCCTCTTGAGTGAGTAGTTGTCCAATGAGTGTATTGAAATCAGTTACATGCATGTCCATGTACAAATCCATAGCTGTGGTGAATGCTTCCCACTTGTCATCTGCCTTCAAGCCATTGATGACCTGCCTTACAATTTGCTCTTCATCTATTACCTCTCCAATGCTTCCCAACTGATCTGCTATGTCCTTGAGCTTTGTGACAAAATCAATCACATTTTGTTTGGGAGCCTTCTTGAGAGTTGTGAAATCCAGCCATAGTTGATGCTTCCTAGCTTTAGTACTTGAAGAGAAGATAGCTTCAAGTGCATCCCACACTTCCTAAGATGTGTTACAACTTCTATTGTGAGGCAACAAAAAATCTGAGATAGATTTGAGGAGATAAGACCTTGCAAGTGCATCCTTGGAGTACCATGTGCTCAATCTTTCTTGCTCTTCTTGTGTTGGTTGACTTTTGTTCCTGAAACTTGGCATAACTTCATCTCCAGCCACATAACCATATAAACTTCTACCCTAGAGATACGCTTCCATTCTTAATGACCAAGCTGAGTAGCTACCTCTGTCCAATTTTTCAATTGATGAAGGAAATCCATCTGCCATGTTGTCCAACCTTGCTCTGATACCACTGTGAAGAGATGGATAGGTATGTGCTTGAAGACGAAGAGGTGTTGCAAAATCCTTGATCTACACCAGCCAAATGAACTCCAGGAGTATATGGTGGACCCGTTTAGCTTGCCAATGGATGTATTAGACACCCTATGTACCTTGGAAGATCACTCTCAAAAAGATAGATGAAAACAGATAAGTTGGAGTTAGCTCAAAGGTGAAGAACTTGCTATTTTGGTTCATACACCTGTCTAGTGTTTTGCATAATTCTCTGAGCACAACAGTAATTAGCTTAATTCCTATTGGGTGAGTCTAGTTAACTTAAAGAGCTAACTTTCAAGATAAAAAATAATGAACCACACACTGAGAAAGATGTTTAACAAGTGATGACATCATCTTGATTTTCACGGGCTGCTATAGTAATGAGACCAGTGAGCAGCAAAATGAACATAACTCCAGATTTAAGAATCCAATGATTATGAACATTTGTATGTGTATACTAGAAGGTATGCTAAATCCAACAAGCTTTAAAGCATTGAATTTGGGTAAGTACACATTGAGAAACAGATCTGATAAGATGAGTAAAAAAGTTGGGTACCTGACAGAGAAGTGAAAATGAACAGACACTGTTGACTTCAACTGAACATAACTGAAGATTGAAACACCCAAATGAAATGAAAATTGGTGAGCATATGGTAGACTTATAGAGCTAATTTTACCAAGTTAAATCACTAAAAATGATGCACCAAGCTCAGAGAAACCATCTCTGCAATCTGACTGAGAAAATTGAGAGATATGGCAGTGAGTACTACACTTCACAAGAACATGGAAATATGAACTCAAATGATCATGAAAATGAAAGTATATTGCTTGTACAATACAATGGACTTACTGATACATATGTCAACATGGAAGCACACAAGAGTTCATATCAGAGAAGAAACTTGTAAAGCATAGACTCAACCATCTTTGATTGTAGCACGAAAGCACACAAGCATCAAAAACCAACAAAAATTGGTAAAGCAAAGGCTCAACCATTAGCAAGTGCAACACAAAAGTGCATATGTTATCATAAATATAATCGAGCAAATCGCCCATTTTGCATGATCTATAGGTTATGGGAATCCACGTTGAAGTCTATGTTATGCTATAAAAGTCTCAAAGTATTTGGTTCAGCCATCTGCAAGAAATCATCGTCCAAGTGCTCATTGGTCATCTACTAGTTAGTCCTTAAAAAATCGAGGGTAAGCTTTGGATTGATAAACTTCTTTCTCAGTACATACTTGAAACATCATTTTAAATGATTCCACTTGCAATCATTAGCTATCTAAGCTTATTAAATTACCTCAAAAGGAATTTTATCAATTGTTACTATACTCTGAGCACTCATCAAAAGAACCAATAGGTGTAATAACTAATATAGCAAGTTTTGTAACACTAGCTATTTATGGAGTAGTCTATTTTGATTCAATTGTTTCAAGTATCAACTCCAATGTACATGTAGTGGTCTTGGAAATTTCAGAATTGAGGTTTGTATCTTTCAATGTTCATCTCTCTTTGTTTAATTTTTTATTTTCTCAACCCTATCTATGGGTCTTTTTTTGTTGTGCTATTATTCCTTATGGTTGATTTTCAAAAACGCCTTAGAAGACATATCTCTATTACAAAAAATTTTGACTCAAAATTTTTGCGTGAAAGATTTGGGATATGTCAAACATATTCTTGGTATGAGAATTACTTGTGAAAGGATTCAAAGATGCATATACTTGTCTTTGAGTGTATGCATATCCAACATACTTTACAAGTCCAATATGCATGGTGGAGAGGTAGTGAGTACACAATTTCCTACATAAATAATTCTAAACATAGGTGAATGTCCTATATTTCATGAGAAGGAGTTGTGGTAATACAAAAATTTTCTTTGCTAGTATCATGTATGTTATGACATCTACTAAACTAGACACTACCTTTGGAGTGGGAGTTATGAGAATATTAGTGTCTAATTGGAAAAAAACATTTATAAGCAATTATAATGATATTGTGATACTTGAATGGCATTAAAGAAAAGTTTGTATTCTTGCACTTAGATGACACATCCATTGTTGGATATAGAGACTTTGTCTTTTCCAATTGTTTCATTAATAGGAATTCTATAGTAGCGTACATTCTTCACTTCACAAGTGATGCTATTTTTTTGGAGGCCTCATCTTCAACAAATGAATATTTGTTTCCATTGCAAATTTAGAGCATGTTGCAACTAATGGAGCATTTTTTCTTTATAGATTACCTTGCGACATGGACATACCTCAATATATACCTTCATTTCTTAGTGATACTCAAAGTGCTATTGCATAGGCTAAGAATCAACTCTACCATGGAAAGATTTAGGATATTGATGTACAGAAGAACTATTTTCATGATGTTTTTAACCATTATTTTTCTTGAGAAGGTTCATAGTCAATACGAAGTAGCAAACTCTTTGATGGGGATCGCTTGATTTTATATCTTTGAAAATGTCCCTCATACACTCTTTAACATACCCAAGCAGAATGTCATCGAATTTGGAAAAATATTAAGGATATATCTATTCAATTGGTGCATGCAAATGCACCTTTGGAACACGCATCTTTTTTGCAAGGTTATAATGGAGCAAAAAATAGAAGAGCTATCAACAATGAGACATCAGTAACCTTTGTGGTAATGGTTCCCGTAGTCTATTCATAATAAGCTGGGACAATGTTATTTCCACGTTCATTTCCATGTTTCTAGTGGGTTGTACCTCCTTGATCAAGAGTTCCTGACCATAGTGTTTTTTTCCAAAACAAGGGAAAACTTCCATATGAAGTATGGATTATACTTGATTGTCGTGGACCAAAAATAATTTCAGACAAGATGATAAGTGAAGCAGAATGGCTTTCAGTCTTCAAACTAATGAGAGAATGTGGAAAATTAAAACTTAAACATGGATGATCAAAGTATTATGACACTATTATGGTGTTACACCAAAACGTGTACCAAGAAATTGTTGTGAACCATTAACGTATTGTACTGTTTGCTTAAGGTTTCGCTTATGAGAACTGCATGTCAGCAAAACATTCAACTAACAATGAAGGGTAGAAGGTCCCATGGGTCCTTTTCATTGAAGCTTTAGTCACAAGATGCAAGACGACAGGCACCTCAACAAAGAATGAAAATATTTTAAGGATCCATGTATATTGCTAATGAAAAAGATTTAGAAGCTGAGATGGAAAACTGATATGGCAAATACAAACGATGTAGTATGTCATGGACAAAGCCCTCCGTTAGGCACTATAAAGCAACCATTGATGAATGAGAAAACTTATAGTCTTTTCTTTTTACAAGAGTCAAAGAAGCGAAAGGATGATTGGACATCTTCAAGGTCGAATTGGAAGAGTTTATGTTCAGGAAGGCAACTTAACCAAAATTTTCTATAGTACTGCAAGAGATTACAAAGGAATTGTTGGAAGCAAGAAATGAACTTGCGGACCATGGGGCTTTGGATAATGATAGGAAGATACAACTTGAAGCACGTATACAATTTGAAACAATGCATCTAGAACTACTTGGTGTTTTACAGCAAGTGAAAGATGAGGTGCCACATTTGTAGGTATGTTGCTAAGACTATACACTTGTATGTGGTTTAGAGAAGGATTTATTTTCATAATGATTGTTGACATGGATTTTTGTTGAACCTGCTTCATACTTTATTTCCATATAGGAAAATCATGATGAAGAACATCATTCGGCCTTGATATTGATGCGATGCAACGTGTTAATTCTATTCTAGTCTAGTATTTCTCTAATAGCTGGCCCTTACACCACATGTCTATCCAACTACTTCCTCAGTCACCATATCAGCCACATGTAGGGCATGTGGATAGATGTTTTCAAACGAGCCCATTAGTTTAGTGGTGTACTTGAAGCCTTGCAAACATGCACTTCATTACATATATTTATTTGCTATGTCTAAGACATCAAGAAATTGCTTTAAAAATTGCTCAATAAAAAATCCTTGCTCCATTTTTGAAGGTTTATAACATGACCGGCTATGTTGCTCCCATCATAATGGAAGAAGAATAGATGTGATGCTTGTCAAATTAGGAAGGCACAAAGACAAACATTCAACCACAAAGACTGCATCCACAACATCCTTTTGGACTTGCTATAAGAATGAAGTGTTTGAATGCTTAAATAAGTACCTAGCACATGTGGAGAATCATATAGGTAGATCATTGAAGAAAATTAGATCTGATGAAGGGGGAGAATACTTCTCTAAAGATTTTGATGAATTCTTGCAAGATAAAGGCATCAAAAGGGAAGTGACTACCAAGTACACTCCTCAATTGAATGGAGTTTTAGAGAGAGGAAACAGGACTTTAGTTGGATCAGCTAGAACAATGCTTGAAGAAAAGAGGTTCCCACACTATTTATGGGCAAAAGCAATCTCAAAAGTTTTATATCTTATTAACACACTTCCATCCAAATCCCTTCAAGTTATGACTCATGAACTATGGCATGGTAGATAACCAAGTCTAGGTCATTACAAGGTATCTCGTTGTTTATCTTTTGTACATCTACCTTCACAAATCACAAGTAAACTTTAAAATGTCAACCAAGTCAGTCTTCATCTGCTATGATTCAACTCAAATAGGCTACAAGTTTTATAATTCTTCCACCAAGCAGTTTAACTGAAGTAGGGATGTTGTGTTTGAAGAACACTGGTCATGGTATGATGAAGAAAAACAGAAGGCAAACCTACTATTTGATCTTGATTCTCATTCTCATTCACTAGGTAGCAAGCATGATCCACAAGACGAGGATCCAAGAAGGGAATGTGATGATGATCAAGATGAGAAGGAAAGAGGCTATAAGCTCTAGAATTCAATAAGAAATGCCAAAATGCAAGAACATGGAGAATGCTCCAAACATACTCCTAGAAGGTCAATCAGGGAGACAAAGAAACATGAAAGGTATGGATATGATTTTACATTTCTTACAAAAGCATTCAATTTACTTGGAAAAAAAGCATTGAAAGAAATGGACACTTGAGAGTTGGTTCCAGTCCAAACTAGTTAGAAGTTAATAGGTTGTAGATGGGTTTATAAGCTAAAACAAAATTCAGATGGATCAATTTTGAGGTAAAATGCTAGATTAGTTACCAAAGGATGTGCTCAAACTTATGGTATAGACCATGAGGAGACCTTCTCACCACTTTCAAAGATGACTACAATCAGGACATTGCTAAGTGTAGCTTCTGCAAGAAATTGGAGACCATTTCAACTACATATGAAGAATGCATTTTTCAATTTTTGGAACATTGAAGACACATACATGTCAGAAAACCTCAAAGATTTGAAAACCATAGTTATATATCTTATGTATGCGGGCTCAAAAAGGCATTATATGGATCGAAACAAGCTCCTAGAGCTTGGCATTTCAAATTGGTAACCTTTCTACAAGATTGATGTTTCAAGTCAAGCAATGGAGACCCTTCTTTGATTATCAAGAAGGATCACAATGAAGTTATATACTTGTGTGTATATGTAGATGACATAATTGTGGCACGAGATGAATTCAATGGCATAGAAAGGATCAAAAGACATATGCAAGAGGAGTTCAAAAGGAGTGATTTAGGTGAGCTCACATTCTTCCTGGGTATGTAGGTCATATATACAGATGAAGGGATGTATTTGACTCAGAGGAGATACATCCAGGATGTACTTCTTAAGTTCACGATGGAGGATGCTAAACATGTAGGTACACCTTTGGAAATGAATCATAAATGTAGTATTTATGAAGGTGAGAAAATTGAAGACCATAAAGAGTATTAAAGCTTGGTAGGTAGCTGGATATGTGCTACTCATAAAAGGGCATATATTTCATCTAGTGTAGGATTGCTAAGTCAATTCATGCACTCTCCAAGAAGACATCAGATCGATGGAGTTAAGTGTTGATATATTTAGGTAGTGATGTGTGTGAACACACTAGGACCGCCGGGGCACTTTTTTCCCTCTTTAGGAGGTTTTTTTTCCCCTGGCTTGTATATACGCCTATTGCCCTAATGGGCTACTTATCTTTCTACATTCTCTAGTAATACATTCAGTATTGTGTGTGTGTGCTCCAAGCTTCTTCTTCTTCCTTGTGCTGTTCCCGTGCTTCCGCAGATATCTATCTCCAACAATTGGTATCAGAGCAGGTCGTCGCTTCTTCTAGGGCGCCGTCGACAATCCTCCGTTTGCAGTCTCAGAATCGCACGAATTTTGGTGAGCATACTCAGCGTGTTTTTGAGATCAAAACCGCTTCGCTCTATGGTGCCGAAATCGCAATCTGAGCTCGTTTCGGCCTCCGAATGCACTATCACAGCGCTTATGCAGGCTATTTCATCTTTTTGTGCCAAAGGTATATACCAATTTCTGTTCGCCAGTTTAAGCGTCTTGAAGTCTGCTACAGGTCTAGCAGAACTCGTTTGGGTAGTTCTATTCAACTTTTTGAGATACAGTCAATTTTCTGCATCAAGGTATTTTAGTCACCGGCCATGGCTGAAAGCAGTGATGTATTCCGTATGTTGGCTATTGAGGATAAGTTGGATGGTACCAACTACCCATTATGGGCTTATATGATGCGACATGTTTTGGTTGCAAAAGGATTGTGGAACATTGTGCAGGGTGTTGAAAGACGTCCTGTTACACCTGTAACGACAGGTACTACAAATACAGGTGCTGGAGCTGATGAAGATGGTGTCAAAGATGATATTGTGTAGATTCCTGTTTGTGCTGTTGTTTCTGTTGCACCTACTGCAGAGCAGATTCGTTGGGATGGCAGAGATGCCCAGGCACATGCATTGATAGCTTTTTCTATCAAACGTGCCATTATTCCTCATATTGGCTCTTGCATAATAGCTAGGGATGCTTGGGATACACTTACCACATTGTACCAAGCTAGGAATGAGGCTCGTGTTGCTTACCTCCGAAAACAATTGGAGAGTGAGCACATGAATGAAGGTGATTCTATGGACAGTTTCCTAACAAAGATTAAAGATTTGAAGGAACAGTTGATTTCTGCTGATGAGGTTATACCAGATAGCTCACTTGTGCAGACCGTTCTGAATGGTCTTCTTGATTCATATCAGAGTTTTGCTTCTACTCTTCGGTTGATGATGAAAGGCAATCCGAATGCCTTATCCACAAAGCTTTGGGCTTACTTCCTTTTGTGGAGTGATTTCCACATAGCTTGGCACTTCCTTATACATGAGTGTTAGCTCCTTGTTCACCGCATCACTCCCAGGGGGGATTTGTTGATATATTTAGGTAGTGATGTGTGTGATCACACTAGGACCGCCGGGGCACTTTTTTCCCTCTTTAGGAGGTTTTTTTTCCCCCGGCTTGTATATACGCCCATTGCCCTAATGGGCTACTTATCTTTGTACATTCTCTAGTAATACATTCAATATTGTGTGTTTGTGCTCCAAGCTTCTTCTTCTTCCTTGTGCTGTTCGCGTGCTTCCGCAGACGTCTATCTCCAACATAAAGATAGTATTTAAGTATCTCAAAGGTACAATCAATGAAGGTATATTCTATCCTTACTCATTAGATTTGGATTTTGAGATATATTCAAATGTTGATTGGTAGAAGCTTAGGGTGATAGAAGAATTACCTCTAGTTACTTAATATTTTTAGGTTAAAAGCTAGTGTCATAGAGTTCCAAGAAGCAACCAACAATTTCTTTACCATCAACGGAAGTAGAATGTAGAGGTTTGGCAATAGCGACTCAAGAGGCAGTATGGCTATGGGAGTTGTACAAAGATTTGGGAGCTGAGTTCCAAACCTCACATATTTGGAGATATTGTAAGTTCTATGCACTTAGTACGGAACCCTATCTTCCATGCAAGAACCAAACACATAGAGGTCCATTATTACTTCATTACAGAGAAGCTCATGGCACAAGAAATGGATATTTGTTTTCTTCCAACTAAAAAGCAAGTAGAAGATATGATGGCAAAGGCACTCAATGGAATGAAACTTTGCAGACTTAAAGCAAGAAAGGGTATTTACCCTATCAAAGATTGAAGATTCACACTTTGGTCATCATTGTGTTGCTCCATTTCTCAACAGCTTCTTCTTCAGCAATAGTAAACTTGAAGATGTTGCTACTCTCTCTATAGAGCTGAAAATCCAATGAATGAGCATTCATTGTAAATTATTGTTGTTTATTTTATGTGTACATTTCTTTTGAGCATTTGGTTGAGTAGATTTTGAGATACCTTCATTTTACTCTCTTGAGGTCTATCTCTACACATCCCTAGAAAATGGGGGGCACCACCAAATAATGATTAGATCATTGTTAGATCATTAGTTGATGTTAGATTCTTCTCTTGTGCACTTGAGACACTCAACCCTTTGTATAAAAATACTTTTTCTAATTGTAATCATGCTAGCTATTTTTACCATTTGAAGTTGAATATTTCATCCATAGATAACAAGTTTTTTGAGCTAGTCAAAGTGCAAACTTATCTGTTTTGTACCAACTCTTTCAGATTGATGCTCCAAAGTACATAGTGGATTTTATTGCACTAATCACAATAGTATAAGTTCTATTTGAGTCTCAAAAATCTCAAGGGCTGATCATGGCCTATATGGTTGGACCAAACTTCATCACTTGGTAACTCATTTTTGTACCTCTTACAAGCTTCTCCAACTTCTGTCATATTGCACCCACATATTTGTGTCGAATCAAATCTCATAAAAGATCTCCCATCCAAAAAATCAATAAACATTGGAGAGGAGAAAACCATAGAGTAGCATATTATATACAATAACTTTCCAAATGCTTACTTTGAATGTGGATTGCAAGGCCATAGAGTACAAGGAGTGAGACTTGAACCCAGACACTCTGATCCATAACATTCAATGATTACCGCTATAATACACCCATTTGGAGAAGGAAATATAGACTTGACAAGAGCTATATTGCACAGAATAGCATTAATAAGTGGGTTCCATCTTCCCTCTCCCAATGTGTGGAACTTGCATCACTACTGTTGAAGCTCAAGGTCAAGGACAAAGCATGGAAGCGCATCAAGGAAGTGGACACACAAGAAGAAGGAGCAAGTAGGGAGCTCCAAGAAGCACCTGTCAAATTTTCAGAAGAAATCCCTACAAAAATAGTGATTTTTATCACTAAAAACCATTGTAAATACCATTTTCCATTTTTGTAACTCCATTTTGTTCAAGCCGAGGAGTCCTCGAGCTTGAGGAGTATTAGAACTACCATCCTACCAATTTTCATGATTTTTAGACTCCGTTTGAGCCCCCAAATAAGCCCTGGAACCTATTTTTTAACTAGGCCGGACACTAGGTCTGGACAGGGCCAAAACCACTCAAAAACTATAAAAAGGGCTGGAGAGCTCATTTTTGAGGTTAGCTTGTTGTAGATTTCAGTTTTGTAAGAGAGCTCTTTGGTAATCGAAGCTTTCCATTGTTCCACTCTTTGCTCTTACCTTGTGCGCGTGTATGTGTGTATGTGTGTGCATGCTTGTGTGCTTTCACTCACGCACTTGTGCCATCACTTGCTCGCGGTCTTCATACCGGTCCTCACGTCTCCATGGATTGACATTTATGAGGTGTATCTCCTCACGTTGGTACTCACCATTGTGCTAGAGTAACACCAAATTTGGCGCCGTTGCCGGGGAGAGAGCTTGGAGGACGAGCGTGTGACGGTAAGACGTAGAGTAGCGACGTTGGAAGGTAAAAAATTACCATTTTCAGTTCAGTTTCTGAGTTTTTTCTTCTTCTTCATCTTCACCTTCATCATCATCTTCTTCCCTCTTCGTATTCTCTGATTCTTTCCATTTTCGCCACTACATTAACTCGTTTTTTTACTCACGGCCGTGAGGAACAAGCTTAGGAGGAGCTGAGAACCAAAAACGCTGAAGAAAAACATTGAAAAACTCTCAAAAACACCAGAATCATAGCGGTGGTATCGCGGCGTGAGAGGAACAGCGCCTGGTATCGCGAGCGTTATATCGTGACTTTGGAGAGTGACTTTGCATCTACAGGCTGATAGAAGTGACAAGGAGGACACAAGGTACACAAATCTGCAAAAATTTTTGAATTTGGGTGTCAAAATCTCCAAGTATCGTGTCCGGTTGAGTTGTGGTATCGCGATACCAGAACTCCCGTGTATCGCGATACTTGTTGAGGTATCGTATCGTGCATGCCCACTTGAGGTATCGCAATACCATTCTGGTATCGTATCGTCAAGTGTTGGTATCGCGATCGCGGCCGCCCTGGTGGTATCGTATCGTGGGCTATACTAGTATCGTATCGCGTCAAATTCCTGGTATCGTATCGCGTGGCACAAGCAGTATCGTATCGCGGTTGGAGTGGTATCGTATCGTCCTAATCACTGGTATCGTATCGCCAACTAATCAAGTATCGTATCGTGCAAAATTAGAGATATCGTATCGCCTCCAATTTTAGTATCGTATCGCCTCAATGGTATCGTATCGTCCAATCCCGTGGTATCGTATCACGACGGTCACAGTATCGTATCGTCTGAGATTCTGGTATCATATCGTACAAATTAGAGATATCGTATCGTGACCACTTTCAGTATCGTATCGCCTAAGAGAGCAGTATCGTATCGTGAGGTTGGTATCGCGATCGCAGTTATCGTAGTGGTATCGTATCGTCTAGGTGGTATCGTCTGAAGGGGTATCGTGTAAGACAAAGGTATCGTATCGTGGAAAATCTGGTATCGTATCGCCTGTTCTGAGTTCCCAGAGAGATCCTGTTTCCCTGTTTTAAACCCCAAAACCCTGAACTGGCATAACTTTCTCATACGAAATCCGTTTGCTGTGATTTTGGTTTTGTTGGAAAGCTCGTGGGGAGTACAACTAAAACATTGACTGGTTACAGTAAAAATAATACAAGGATTATTCGATAGGGTATTTTGAAGTTGACCCTCAGGAAAACTGGAAAACCAAGGTGTTCCAAAGGATTTTGAGCAATATAAGAGAACTTTGGGACTAGAAGCCAAGGCTTATGAACCTGAGATCTGGCAGACACTTAGGCAAGGATAGACAAAGCATTAGGTCATCTGAGGCTAGTGTCAACCATACAGCCAAGTCTTGGGCTCAACAGCTTAGTGGTTATCCTTACACACGAAGTTCAGAAACCAGTGACTTAGAAATGTCTTTTAGCATGGAAAGACCCACACGTAGCTTAGGCACTACTTATTTACAGACACCAGAAGGTCCCTATAAGACCCAATTAGAGTATATCAGGACCAACCAATTAGGTGCTCGCATCTATGAGGACGGTCTAAGGCGATCAGTGGTTCAACTCAAGAATCGTGACCAGCCCTTTGGACTTGAACACCCAGTGGTCAAGTTCGAAGAGGGTGCTTACATTGATAAGGAAGGAACCATGTATGTGGTTACCAACTTACCAGATAGGACAGATGAGTTTGGAAATATCATTCCTGAGAATGAGATAGGAGACCTAGAGCAAGGAGACCTAGGAGGAGAACCCAAGACTCCTAGAGGTAAGTCAGTCCTAACCAGAGTGCTCACTCCAGAATGGATTCCTCAAGATAACAAAAGCATAGAACTATTCGTGAATAGAGAAACGGAGGAAGCCTTTTGGAGATTTAGGCCAGATCAACCCAGCCCAGTAGTCACCATCTATGAATTCAAGGACCCAGAGACACCAGGGAAAGCTGTCTATCTAGATCACACATCTCAGAAGTTATTCTTAGTATCAGATCATGACAGACATGCTTACACTTGGCAAGGTGAATCAATTTTCCCTCCACCAAGATCTAATGTTTCCCAGGGCCTCCAAGGAGCCGGATCATCCAAGGCCCATGAAACCCAGAAGGAAAGAACTAGAGAGAGACCGGAGGTAAGCTTTGCAGACAATATAGGCAGAGACAGATCAGGATATGGAACGGAAAGACTTGAAAGGGAGAGACATAGAGTTCATAGACATCAAAGAGATGATCATGATTTCCCATTGCCTAGACCACGAGAACACTCAAGAACCCTTAGACCCTCTCAAGTGGTTAAGACAATGAAGAACTACTTTGATGGATTTGGAGATCCTTATGATCATGTGGCGGAGTTCAAACAAGTGCTAAGAGCTGAACAGGTTGAAGACTTGTTCACCCAGTTTGAGGCATTTGGTTTGACTCTTAAGGGTACTGCCTTAGCTTGGTTTCAACCTGTAAACAATCGCAACTATAGAGAGATAGGTCAGCTGCTAGAAGAATTCATTGTGGAATTTTCCAAGAGTGGTATCAGGCATAACACATCATCCTTGATCCACAGCTTCAAGCAGACACCCCAAGAAACAGTGCGACTCGCAGGAAGAAGATTTAGACAGTACTTGGAAAGATGCCCTGTACCAGAACTACCCACATCAGCCAAATAGGTGGCACTGTTTTTAGATGGCCTATTGAGCACAAAATTAAGGTCATATGTATACTTGAAAGAGCCTAGATCCATAGAAGAGTGTATACGGATATGCATTGACATAGAAGACAACTTGGGTGAGGAGTTAGGACTATCCAAACTCTATAAGGACTCTGATAGTTCTACAAGTCATACCTCTAGAACCTCCACTGAGATAGATGAGATAGCTGAGCAAGTGGCCAAAAAGCTAGGAGTTCAAAATACACAAATGCCAAGGGCTACTTCAGTGAAGCGATGTTATACATGTGGAGGAGATCACATGGCTAATGTTTGCCCGTTGACGACTCAACCCCAAGGAAACCCTAATGCTCTATATTGCACCATTGAGAGGAAATATACGAATCATGCGGCCCAAGATTGTCCCTATAACAGACAGGCTGTTAGACAAAATTATCAGCAACCTTACCAGCAAGGTAGGTATCAGAATCAGTACCAACAGCCATATTATAGGCCACAACAATATCAACCTCAATACCCGCAGCAATATCAGGCACCATATAGGCCACAACCTGTCCTAGGAAACCAACCGCCAGCTCCTGCCAATGTGATCCCAGTCAAATATACGATGGCGGAGGAGAACCATAATAGAGCATTGGTGCCACTAACCCCATTGATACCAGAAAATGATTCTCACGCTCATGGTTCAGACTACTTCCATGAAGATAGTCCACATGCTTATTATATAGAGTCCCCTGAGCAAAGTGAGACTTCTCAGTGTCAATATGAGACACCACCTATGGAACAAAATTGGGAGCCAGAATACTCCAATGTCATGTATACGAATCCAAATCCTAGGCCCCAATTGAGACAAGTAAGACCACAAGCCCCTAGAGGACCATGCTTTAGATGTCAGGGCGACCATTTCATTCGTGAATGTCCCCACCAACCAGCTCTGGGACTAGGACAGAACATCACAATACAAGGCTTTTGTCCTGAGTGCGGCAAGGAACATCTTCCTAGAGAGTGTCCCAGGAATCCCTCTAGTGCACCCAAGGTCACACCCATCAACGTGGTAGGCTTAGTGGCAGATTCAAGTCCAAGTAGTAGTAAGGTGGCTCCGGTACAGGTAGTTACTAGGGCACAGGCTGCACAACAAGCAAAACCATCCGAGCAATCGGAGTCAAGTGAGTCAGGAGAGCCTAGTAAGAGGAAACCAAGAACATGGAAGGATACCAGAGAGAAGGCTAAGCGCAAGTGGAACAAAAAGCTATCCGAGCTACAAGAAAGCCTAAGGGATACCAAAACAAAAATAGAAGACATTGCATCTCAAAGCCCCTCACATACCGAAGCTCCATCCACTCCACCTCATTCCACCCCACCACCCATTGTAAATAACCCACAACCAGGGTCTGTCCTTGCAGATCCAACCCCAGAAGGCTTGGACATGATGTTCAAGGCCTACCAGGCTCGTCTTCAAGAAGGGCCAATAGCTGCAAACCTAGACAAGAGTTACCCGAGAGCAGATTTAGAGATTGAACGGATGAAAATGTGCATGAAAATGGTAGAACAAGCTCAAGCTATACTTGAGACTAGTCAAAAGTTCAATCAGACAAACTCTGTCAAACCGGATTTGCATTTCCAGGGCTTACTAGAAAGATTAGAGCAATTGGTAAACAAACCACAAGTTTCTTTACCTCCACAGGCTCAACCAGTTATTGAAAGAGGAAGCTCACCACCAATGGGAGCTTATGTTCCTAATTCCACGGATGCTGGAATGCCTCCTTCAATTCAACAGTACTCTCAAGAGTTCTTGCGGGAAATACAGGAAGAGAAATGGGCCAAGGAGAAGGGTAATTCCCCTCCTATTCCTGAGATTGATGATCTTCATGATCAATTTCCCCAAGACATTCCGTCTATCTATGGAGACCAAGCAGAGCAACAAGAAGATGAAAGATTAGATTTTGAATCTAATTCTTTACAAGAGTTGCCTCATTTCATAGGCCCATGGGAATCTGAATCTATCCAGATCAGAGCTCCCACAATATTGGTAAGAAATGAAGACTCAATGATTCCAAGAAACACTGATGTTGTGAAGAACACTAAGGTTCAATGTCATCTCACTGTGGAAGAGCTGCTCAAAGCAAAACCTGAGCTCTGGAATCATGTGAAGGATCAGGTTCCAGAACTTGAATCCAATATGCCAAAAGTAGGCTCTAAGCAAAAAGTTCCAGAGATACCTCTCGACAAGATAGGAGACATGAGCGAAGGTGAAGAAGGTAACACTTATCTTCCGATCACCTATCAAGGTTACACAACCAAGGCGATTGTAGATTCGGGTGCTGGTGTTGCTATTGCGACCACCTCCCTGTGGAAGCAATGGGGCAAACCCACATTAAGACCAACAAGAATGAAGCTTCAAATGGCAGATGGTCATTTTGAAAGACCTCTAGGATTGCTCGAAGGGATAACTCTAACCACTTGTGGTGTAGAGTTTGAACATACATTTGCTATATGTGACTTTGAAAAAAATAATGTCTACGAGATGATCCTAGGAAGACCGTTCCTACGACAATTGCAAATAGTACAGGATTGGGGAACCAACTCCTTGTACTTACAGCACTTAGGGGTCACTACCAAGGTCAATTTGAAGGATTACACCTTCCGAGATGTACCACCCCTACAGTGGAATCCTATCCACAAAGTGAAAGAAGATTCTATCTCCGTGCATTCTAGAAGTTCACCTGATCCACCATGGCTGCATGAAGATACTCACTTGTGGATGTGCAAGGTCGCAGAGGAAGAGGAAAAGCGCCTAAAAGCGAGAGAAGAAGGAACTCCCCCAGGAGATAGACCAATAAAAGACCTAGCCTATACACCGATGATATTTCCAGATGAGGAATTTGAACCTCATGGTTGGGCAGAAATCTTAGCTACCATGGACATAGCAGTCAATGAAGAACAATGGACACCTCACTGTGATGAGGAGGGTTATGATATTTCAGTGTTCATGTGTCAGCCCCTGTTGGAAGAGTGTGATCCTAGTGAGTTCATAGAAGAAGAAGAGAATGATGACGATCTAGAATCCATTGTGATGGATACTTACTTTGACTCAGAGGAACACTATTTAGGGGACATAGGAGTGTTAACCCAAAAGGAAGAAGAACCCCTCACAAGTATTAAAACGATAAATTCAAAGGAAGGAAGTGAAGGAGGTCAAAAGAAAAAGAAAAGAAAAGCAGTGAAACAAGAAGAGGAAGAATCATTGTTTGAAGTACCAGATAATTTCAAGAAATATGAAGTGGAAGACCGAAAAATTTTGGTACGGATGCCTAAGAGAGAGGCCATTATAGGAGAAGCATATGACAATAAAGAAAAGACCAAAAAAATTGTAGTGACCATTGAAGGGAACGAAGAACGATGTACGTACATAGGAGATGACCTAAGTGCAAAAGAAGAAGCAGAGCTTGTAGCTCTATTAAGGGAATATAGGGATGTATTCGCATGGCACTATAGAGACTTGAAAGGAGTAGATCCAAAGATTTTCTCTCATACGATTCCGATGACCGCTGATGCCAAGCCCACTAAACAAAAGCCCTACACATATAATGACAATTATGCAACCAAAATAAAGGAGGAAATTGACAGGCTGATTGAAGCTGGATTCATCTATGAGATTGAGCACACTGAATGGGTGTCCCCCATTGTGGTGGTGCCCAAGAAGAATGGGAAATTGCGAGTGTGCATTAACCTTAAAAAAGTTAATGCCGCTACGATCAGAGATAGTTATCCACTTCCAATCACCGAAAATCTATTGGAGCGTGTTGCAGGCAAGGAAGTTTATAGCTTCCTTGATGGATTTTCAGGTTACAACCAAGTAGCCATTGCCCCCGAAGATCAACACAAAACGGCCTTTGCCATAGAATGGGGAATCTTTGCATTTCGTGTGATGCCATTTGGGCTCACCAATGCACCTGCAACATTCCAAAGGCTCATGTGTCATGTCTTCAAGGAGTTCTTGCGGAAGAGCTTAGAAGTATATGTGGATGATTTATGTGCACATTCCCAACAGAGAAGTTACCACATCCCTGAGCTCAGACAAATCTTCAACAAGTGTAGAGATTATCGAGTGTGTCTGAACCCAGAAAAGTGTGTGTTCATGGTAAGACAAGGTAAAATCTTAGGTCACATTGTTTCTAAGAATGGAATTTCAACAGATGTGGACAAAGTAAGAGCAATAGCAGAGCTGCCCAGGCCAAGGAACGTTAAAGAGGTACAAGCCTTTATGGGCCATTGTGGATATTACCGTAGGTTTATCCACATGTATGCCATCATAGCTAAACCTCTTTATGGGTTGTTAACAAATTTTGAGTGGAACGAGGAATGCGAGAATTCCTTCAACGAGCTGAAAAGACGTTTGTGCACAGCACCAATATTGACTACGCCGGATTGGAGCAAACCCTTTCATGTCCATGTAGATGCCTCCAATCATGCAATAGGATGTGTGTTAGCACAACCCACAGGTGAAGGAAACCTAGATTTGCCGATAGCATATGCTAGTAGGCAATTAAATGCAGCTGAACGAAATTATACCACAACAGAGAGAGAAGGCTTAGGCATGGTATACGCTGTGAAAAAGTTTATACACTATTTATTGGCCAATAAGTTCAAGTTTTTCACTGATCATCAAGCTTTACTATATTTGGTCAATAAACCTTGCAATACAGGCCGCTTAGTGAGATGGTTCCTCTTACTAATGGAATACGACTTTGAAGTTGTTGTCAGGAAAGGTAGAACCCATCTTAGGGCAGACCATCTTTCTCGCATCACTTCAGGAGAGCCACCGCAAGGAGTGTCTGATGAATTGCCCGATGCTTATCTATTCAATTTAGAAGTTGTTCCTAAATGGGCAAATAAGTTGGTACCGGTCTTGACCTTCGGGCCTGCAAATAAGAATGTGAAGACAAGCAAAGAAGAAATTGTAAAATCACAAAAGTATCAAATATTGGCCGGAAGTATGTACAAGCAAGATACCGAGGGCGTATTAGCTTGTTGTGTTGAGGACGACGAACATACTAGTTGGATGCAACAAGCCCATGAGGGACTGCTAGGAAATCACTACTCTAAACAACGAACATTGCAAAATCTAAAACGTTTAGGAGTGTATTGGCCTAGCATGGACAAAGAAATACAGGAGTGGATCCAGAATTGTCCAGTGTGCCAGAAGAGACCCCCAGTGGAGCATGCCACTCTTTATCATGTGTCATTAATCCCAGATTGGAGTGCTCCCTTGGTTGAGTTCATGAGATCGGGAACATTACCCATTCAGGCTAGTCTTGCAAGAAAACGGAGCATGGAGCAAGAGGCTCAAGACTATGCATTAGTAGGAGACAACTTATATCGGAGAGGCAAAGATGGATACTTAAGACTATGCGTTCATGAATCAGACTATTTGAAAGTCTTAGAAACTGCACACAGCGGTGCTGCACGTGGACACTTTGGGCCTGACAGAGTAATTAAGACCTTTTTATTCTCAGGACTTTGGTGGCCCACTCTTCATATGGATGCACATACTTATGTGAAGAAATGTGACACATGCCAACGTGCCCAGTATCCGATAAGAAAAGATGAGATGCCTTTAAGGCCAATGATGGGAGGGCGCGCATTCTCGAAGTGGGGCATAGACTTTGTTGGTCCTATTAACCCCCCAGCTAGAAAATCCCATGCAGAATACATTATTGTAGCCACAGATTACCTTACAAAGTGGGTGGAAGTAAAAGCCACGACAAAGAATGATGCTCAAACAACGGCTAAGTTCTTATTCGAAAATGTGTTCACTAGGTACGGGTTACCAATAGAGTTGGTTAGTGATAGAGGTACGCACTTCTTGAATGAGGTCATTGAAAATCTCCTTCAAGAATTCATGGTGATACATAAGAAGTCTGCCCCCTATCACCCACAAGCTAACGGACAAGCCGAGAGCACGAATAAGATCCTATGTAACGTATTGATGAAACTTGTAAATAATAAACGCTCTGACTGGGACAAACAACTTCATCATGCTGTTTGGGCATACCGAGTTGCCTACAAAACGGTACTCAATGCTACCCCATTTCAGATGGTTTTTGGACAGAATGCTGTGCTACCATTAGACTTCCTAATCCCTGCCTTGAAAGTAGCACAAGAGCATGAGTGGAATGGACATGAGTTGTCTTCCAAGATCTTTGATCTAGAACGCTTAGGTGAGACGAGGCTACGAGCAGCAGCAGGCATTTATGCTGCAAAGAAAAGGCAAAAGGCATACTTTGATGCCCATGTAAAGGATAAAGGATTGAAGGAAGGAGATCTAGTGCTGGTTTATACGCTAAAGCAACATGCCCGCAAATTGGAGAAACGAGGATATGGACCCATGATCATTAATAGACTCTCCACTAGCGGTGCAGTTCAATTGGCCACTTTAGAAGGTGATATCCTACCAAACTATATTAGTGGATGCCGAGTCAAGTTATATCAAGAACCTCTTACAGAGGAAATGCTCATGAGACTCAACACTACTAAGAAGCGAAAAGAAGAAGAGTTAAGGGTTAGAGAAGAAGCACAACCAGAGGCTAGAGAGCGCATCAGAAGAAATAAGTTACGGCGGCTAGGCCTAGATGTCAACACAAAAGCTCCAAAATATCACATGGACATGTGCCAAAAATCGGGCATATCTACTTCTCAAATAATTGATCAACGACCCTTTGTGACTATAGAGGTAGGACAAGGAAAGAGTGTAAGGACTGTGAGAGCATTGGTTGACTCAGGAGCAGCAACTAGTGCAGTTAGACTTTCATACTGCCAAGACCTGCATTTGGACATCAAGCCTATAGAAACCTATCTCATAGGATTGGGAGGCGTGGAAACACCCTGTTTGGGCGAGGTGGAACTTCCCATCTACCTTCAAGATGTTCCAATAAAAGTCAAAATGCTAGTGTGTCATGATGAGGACCTCACAGAGCCACTTGTCTTGGGTCAAGATTGGATTTACTACCATGCTGTCAACTTGAACCTAAGAAGTCAACTTCTTCAAGTTTGGGTATATAATCAATGCATTACATTAGAATTGGAGAATCGCATGCCCATTGACACTGACACCACACACTCTCTTTGTCCCTCTAAGGCTAATCTTCTCGAACAAGATGTTGTAGATGTCACAAGCTCTATGATCCAGACAGACGCAATCACGGAAGGACAGTCGCAAAGGCAAGATGAACCTTCTTCTTGTTTTTCAAAGAGTAAAGCATCCAGAGTAGTTCAACCTCAGAAGCAAGCAAAACAGTGCAAGACAGCCAGTCTATCAAATAGACAAAGAACCTTCAAGAGGAAAGAAGTGTTGGGCATGACACAGATCTGGGTAAAGAAAGGAGTACAACCATCGATGTTGCCTCAAAAACTCCCACCCAACCAGATCGACCATGACAACAGAAGGACCAAGCACCTACGACAAGGTCAAGCACGAAGAATCCATCAAATTTGGGTACCGGAGCTATCAGTGAAGACCGACCACACTCAGGTACAAATTTGGGTGCCTAAAAAATTAGCTACAGCTCAACAAGGGCGATTACAGATGTGGGTACCCAAGAAGCTCTTACACGTACAAAGACCTATGCTCCCCGCCATGCGAAAGGCCTCAACAAAGAAGCCAAGGAAAGCAAAGGGTAAGAACAGAGCACAAAGACCAAAAGAAGCTAAACTCAACCCCTCTACAAAAAAAGGTAGGCACTCACCCAGGATATGGGTTTGGAAGCCAAAAGCACAAGCAACATCCACAGAACCAAGGGGCCAACCACACTGGATACCAAAGTTTGGACAACATCCTAAGAAGAACTGGCCTGAGGTGATCTCTACAGGGCCAAATACTATTCGGAAATGGGTTCCCATTAGGAGGATTACATCATTTCGAGATCCAATCGACACCTCCAAACAAAGAATGCATCAACTATGCGAGTAACATCAAAGCCTCGACGTGCAGCAACCATGTGCCTTTGGCATAACCTTGTCTTCTGCACCATTGAGGTCATGCACTTCCAAAGTATGCATCAACATAGGGCCACATTACATGGCCGTGCATAGACACAATTGAGAAATCCCAGGCACATGAGACACAATTTTCACATGCAAAATATGTTATTGATACTAACCTCTTTCTTCTTGTTTGAGGCCATCATGTTCCGAAAAAAAAAAAAAAAAAAAAGAAGACTATGTGCTTGAAAGTGCTCATCAGCAAACTTCCAGCAAGGACATCCCTCAACAAAAAGGACAAGCCGACGGTCAAACACCATGAGGGAACCACAACACGAAGAGATGAAGATCAACGGACCCTTCACCATGGTAAGACGTGTATGTTTCAACAACACTATAACCATGATAGATTAGGAAACCTCTTCGTCAGCATACCCTTGAGCACTTAGCTCAAGACCCAATCTCTTGCACCATACTTCTTGCCATGCATTTTCCAAGTACGCATATGTAGGGCCACATTACAAGGCCATGCACAAGGCACATATTTTGTTCAACCCATGCACTAATGCACTTACCCACCATTCATTATGGGTTACAAGTACTTAGCATGAAAACTATGAAAAGACGACATCAAGATGACAACAACAAGAGCAAGGAAGCCATCCACCACCGAGAGTTGCTCACAATCAACATTGACCACATCCTTTGAGCAGCTAGCAATTTTGGAAAACTCACAAATGCACCACCCAGATGGAATACAAGGCAAAAGTACGTACAAAGGGACTACAAACTGCAAGAGATAACAGTGGCAAAGTGAAGAACCAGACAAACGACCAGGATACATTGGGAAGAGGGATCGCCCCTGTTGGATGCAAAGGACGCTACCTCTCAACGTACTACATGGAACGACCACTACAACAAGGGTCTGTCAGGGACGACAGACTCAAGAGGGGGGGGGAGTGTTGAAGCTCAAGGTCAAGGACAAAGCATGGAAGTGCATCAAGGAAGTGGACACACAAGAAGAAGGAGCAAGTAGGGAGCTCCAAGAAGCACCTGTCAAATTTTCAGAAGAAATCCCTACAAAAATAGTGATTTTTATCACTAAAAACCATTGTAAATACCATTTTCCATTTTTGTAACTCCATTTTGTTCAAGCCGAGGAGTCCTCGAGCTTGAGGAGTATTAGAACTACCATCCTACCAATTTTCATGATTTTTAGACTCCGTTTGAGCCCCCAAATAAGCCCTGGAACCTATTTTTTAACTAGGCCGGACACTAGGTCTGGACAGGGCCAAAACCACGCAAAAACTATAAAAAGGGCTGGAGAGCTCATTTTTGAGGTTAGCTTGTTGTAGATTTCAGTTTTGTAAGAGAGCTCTTTGGTAATCGAAGCTTTCCATTGTTCCACTCTTTGCTCTTACCTTGTGCGCGTGTGTGTGTGTATGTGTGTGCATGCTTGTGTGCTTTCACTCACGCACTTGTGCCATCACTTGCTCGCGGTCTTCATACCGGTCCTCACGTCTCCACGGATTGACATTTATGAGGTGTATCTCCTCACGTTGGTACTCACCATTGTGCTAGAGTAACAACTACCTAGTGGTGCTTAACTTCAAGCACGTCATCAATCTCAAGAAAGCCCCTTGGTTTCATGCCAATCCAACTACCTTTGCTTTCCCAATAGTCCAATTTGAGATTACCACATCTTTGAACTAGGCCTTTGCCACCCGCTCCTTGTTGGCCAGGTTCTAGAGGATGGAGGTCATGAAGACACAACACATCCTAGTCATGAATCAAAAGAATTCTCAAAACATTCATCAAGATAGAAGAGGAATTTTTTATCGAATGCTTAAGGGTCTTGAGGAAGAAGTAAACATGGGCCACTCTCAATACCAGACTAGGCTCCATAAAATCAGAGGCATGCTCAATGAAGAAGAAGAAATTCAAAGAAAGAATCTACAGGTATATTTTAAAGAGTGGTGGGCAAGAAAGGTGGAGAAACCTACTACAAAGATGTGTGGTCTCCTAAGAAGCAACATTCCAAGGAAGTGATCCCTTTCATGATGGATATTGATAGGGTTGAGTTCATGAAAGATGAACAAAATTGTACGTTGATTGTCAATCACTTTATCCAACTTTTGGGGGTTTCCATGCCTCTTTCTCTTTAGATAAATCAATGCATGGTGACCATGTCTAGGGTCAAAACCAAATGAATTCCACTAAATATGAAGCCTTTTCTTGAAGATCCCATTTTAGATGATGAGATTCTTGAACTTATTGATTCTCTTCCTAATGGGAAAAACCCGGGGCTAGATTGCCTTTCCAATGAGTTTTTCAAGACCTTCAAGCACATGGTGAATACTCCATTACCTCTGGTGCGGCAAGAGGCCTTTCCCTTTGGTGCATTGTTGAAATGTTTCAAAGAAGTTCTTATCAAGCTTATACTCAAAAAAAGGCAAAAAAATAGGATTGAAATTTAGCATCAAAATATGATGTTACAAATTTGTTACAAGATCCTTGCTAAGGCTATTGCTAATCGAATTGCTTGTCACTTTAAAAGGTGGATTATTGAGGATAGAAAAGGGTTCATCATGGAAATCCTCAAGGCTATCATTGATGTTTGAGAAGGTCTGGTTTTCTTTGAAGAGTCTGCTCAAGATGTCCTCTTCCTTAAGTTCAACTTTGACAAAGCCTATGACACACTTGAATGGACTTCATTCTATGATCTCTGAAAGACATGGGCACTAGCTAGAAGCTCATTAAGATGATTTCACCATTGTTGGGAAATGTGTTAGTGTAGATAAACATTAATGGCCAGCTTTCTCAAGCTACTTGATTAAAACATTATTCTATCAGGCAAGGGTGCCCCTTGGCCCCTCTTCTCCTTGCAATCATTGTCAATGATCTCAGTTGCCTTGCTAAACATCACACATGTTTAGATCTTACTCACAAATACTCTACAAGTCTTGAATGCTTCATCGACCACTAGGTGCATGCAATCAAAGAAGCAACATCCATGGAGAAATAAGTTGGCAAGAGGGGAGAAAGGATAAAAAGTGTCAATTGCCATATGTATCCTAGGTTCATTCACTTGTTACCCATCAAGAAAGCCAAAATGAAGCATGTCATGGGATGACAAAGACTAAGAGGGGGAGAGTGTTGTAGAGGAATGAAGACAAGAGGAGAAGCAAAGCACACCCATAAAATTCCATAAAAGTATCCATTTTCTTTTCTTAAAATGCTCGATAGAGCATTAAGAAGCTTTGTAAAGCACTAGTGGAGTCGTCTAGATATATAATCCCTTAATATTGTAACACTACCTTTGTACAATAGTAGGAATTTAGAGATATTTAGAGGAAGTGTCGATCTCGTGTGAAAGGATGAAATTTAGGCACATGTATATAAGTTACTTCTGACTCAATTGTAAAGACATTTGGTCATAATAAAGAAGTAACTTTTGAATTTTTGAATTTTCTTTTTCTTGCATGTGTACCTTCTTCTTCATGAGCTTTTGGGTGTGCCTAAGGCATGAAATTTATTTCTAGAGGTGCTATCTACCGCTTCCCATCCTTTTTTATGTTGTTATTGTGTGTGTGTGTGCCAATGTAAAGTGTAGGAAGTCTTAAAGTGAGACTAGGTGATTCCCACCACTCCATTTTTGGCCAAACCTTGAAGCACAAAGATCTGATCAGGGTGAAAATACCACCATTTGATGTGTCTCGTAGAGAGCTTCAAAAGCAATGTGCTAGTGATGTTTGGGTACCAAAGCTAGGAGATATCACCTCATTTGTGTCTGCTTCTGCACCTAGTATCATGATACACACTTTGGTGTAAGAGGTGTTGTGTGAGGTGGATGTTCCCTATTTGCATGCATTACTTGTCCCTTTTGTACATTAACCATCAATTAAGAACATGTTTCCATGTACTTGACCAGGTCATTTTCTTGGTTTGATAATTTAATGTCTGTATCAAGCCACGACTATATGCATTCACTGGATGATTCAGGTTTAGCTTCTTTCATCGCAAATCCCTAAGACCTTGTGAGTCTATGTACACACATTTTTGGCATAAGGATAGAGGCCTAAGTCAAGGTGCCTACATGATGGTTAAAGCATTGTTGTGAAGGTAGAGATCATGAGGAAGTAAAGATCATTAGCTTGAAAAGTCACAATTCACTAGCACTTGTTACTTCACACTTTGAGTGTGTACGTGACATGTTTTTAGGATAAGGTTAGGAGTGGAGAATCTAGGGTTAGGAGCTAGGTAAGAGAGCTTGGAAGTATGATAGTTCAACTAATATTTCAATTTTTTTTTTTGTTTTTGAGTCACTCGCCTTGACTTGAGACGCCAAAAAAAAAAAGTCACCCCATTTCAAATTACTTGTTAGTGTAGTATCATGGAGAGAGCACAGGATGATCGATATCATAGAGCCGGTATCACCTAGAACTTAGAGCAAAGCAAAAATTCAATGATAAAAAATTATGGAGATAAGTGAGCTCTACATAGTAGAAATATCGTTTTCTTGCTTGATCACTCACCTGGAGATAAACGACACTAGCCAAGTATCATGAGGTACGTTCTGGATGAATTTCAAGGGCTTTTCAAGGTACAATCACATAGGGGTGACAAGGAGAGAACAAAGAACACAAAAGCATGATTTTTTTTTATTTGGACTAAAAAAAGGCCAAGTATCACAAGCGGTTGTGTTTGGTATCACAATACCAAAGTCTCATGTGTCACTCATACTTGATAGGTATCATGTATTCTTGATACCTGACTTCTAGGAGAATTAGGATACTTTGGTATCATGTATCTCTTAGTTGAGTATTGTCCCTTCAAGTATCATGTATCATTGGTACCTTAAGTATTGTGTGTTGCCAAACATGGATGCATATTTTGTATCATTGATTGCGAGGAGCAAACTATCATATCATGTATCATTTAGCCAAAAGTATGTGTCTTAGGGAGTCAAAAAAGTGTGATCGTCAATAGGGAGTGTAACTCAAAAAAGAATTCACTCTACTTATTTTAACACTTCTAGTGATTCAGAGGGTGAATTGATCATGGCCTTTGAAGACATTCATAGCTCTATCCATTTGGTAGAGCTCATGTCTATGATAGAAGGAGAATATATGAGTTCACTGCAATATTTCTCTACAAACTTGCATCATTTATTTAGATGGTCTCAATAAGTCGGTTTCAAGACTTAGGAATTTAATTGACTCTGAAGCTTTGCAGAGACCATCTGAAAAATTTGAAGGAGGATTTTACATGGAAAATGAGGGAAATTATACTTAGTGGCTGAGCATCTTGATAGGATCAATGAAAGAGGAGAAGGTGAGGAACCCAATCATCTGAATGGGACTAAGAGTAGACAAGCTTTGACTACCCTAAGAGGAAGATCGATAATAGTCAACATTTGAAGAGGAGGTAAGATCCCTCAAGATGATGACCTGGTGGATTTTTATCTAATAATTGGAATTGATAAACTATTGGAAGCCACTTCACCCATAATGGAAAGTAGCATTAACCCTGCTACCATTTATGAATTTCATGATCCTCAAGACTCTTCCAGAGTACATATTTGGATCAAAACAAAAGAAGATATTGGGGAGTTACTGATCTAGAGAGATCTAGGCTACAATACATGGGTTTTTCAATATTCCACCCAAGGGATTAAGCAAACACATCCCAAAAGAATCCTCAAGCGCAGCAACAAAGTGAGGAAAACCCCTTCATAGGACAAACCAGTCAACAAAGTGTTCCACTCATACCACATGTTCACTTCCCTATGCCAAATATTGGTACTATATCCAATAATCACTTTGGAAGCGAGATGATGAACCAACCACCTTTTCCTCTGAGATCCCCACAAGGAAGAGGTTCAAGTGTGCATCTTGTGGTTCAAGTCATTCCTTGAACTACTGAAGTGGGTAGGATATTAAGACCTTACTAGGTGGAAAAATGCCTAAGAAACCATTATGACGGGTCAATAGATCCATATGATCACATGGTCGTGTTCAAACAAGTACTATGAGTGAAATAGGTAGATAATTTTTTTTTTCAATATAAATCTTTTGGACTTACATTGACTGGAACAACCTTAACATGGTTCCAACCCTTGGATCCCAATAGATTTGCTGATCTAGGGCAACTGTTCGAGGACTTCGTTGGTGAATTCATAGCTTCAAGAAAGCACCCAATGAATCTATAAGATTGGAATCTAGGAGATTTAATCAATATGTGGATCAATGTCCTATGGTGGTGAGACCCACCCAACAAAAGATCATATCCTTATTATTGGATGGTCTAACCAATGGAAACTTGAGAACCTTAGGGTATATGAAACACTTACAAACACTCAACGAATATCTATGAGAGTGCATAAAATTGGAAGATAACTTAGCAGAAGACTTGAAAATTCCACATAATCTAACCAAGTCTGATGATACATCCAATACTGTATCTTCCCATTCTAACAACGTTGACGAATTGGTAGATTTAGTGGCTTAAAAACTAGGAGTTCAAAACTAGAAAGGTCAAAAAACCTATCAATGCCAACCTATGAGAATGCCAATGCTAAGAAGATGCATACACTATGGAGGAGACCACCTATCTCATGTTTGTGCAAGAGGAGGACCTATCCCCCCATAGCCATATCAATATAAAAGGCAATCCATGCACAGACCAAATCTCTATTGTCATATTGAGTAGAGATACACCAACCACATTATTAAAAATTGTCCCTGTCATAGACAAGTTAAACCGTTCGAGCCACCACAATATAGGCTTTATGGATACCAACCTAGAAAGAAAAATAAGGAGATCCCTAGATATGCTCCATATCAAGCAACACCCATGGCCCAAAGGCTTTATGAGTACCAATGATATACTAAACCTCAAGCAATACTAGGATAGCAACCCCCACACCCTCAAAACATAGTTTTAGTAAACTATACATAATGAGAAGAGAAATTCGAAATAGAGATAGTGCATGTGTCTCCACTAGTTAGCTCAAAAAACCTAAATCAAGGCTATGAACAGAGCTAAGAGATGGTTATGCCTATGATCACAATCTCATAACGTATGAATCCTCCTATGAGTAACAATATTATGGTCATGATGGCTATGGTGACTCGTACAGATCAGAAAACACCAATCTAATGTATGCAACACCTAGGCTCAAACTCTAGGTAGACCTATAGCTAGACCACTTTCACCTAGGAGACCACGTTATAGATGAGGAGGAGAGCACTTTATTAGAGAATGCACAACGCGATATCACCCACCACCTGATAGGGTATGGGAAGGATATTGTAGTGAGTGTGAAAAAGAACACTTGTTTAGAGATTGTCCCAAGAATCCCTCTACACATTCCACCACTCAAATTAACATGATTGAAGCAATAGAGTACTCAGGTAGTGACAAAGAATACACAATACCATTAAATGCTATCACAAGAGTGAGAGTTAAAAAGAACTTGGAAAATCAATAACTTGGTTGTCCTAGGAGTGAAAAGGAAATAGAATCCTTATTCCAAGAATTAAAAGATTCAGAAGAACCATAAGAAACATTTATGAAGAAAAAAGCTAAAAAATGGAAAACGAGATGGGAGAACATAAAGAACAAGTGGATTACGAAGTTGGCTCAAGAAAAGGAAAAATCACTACAAGACATTGAGCCTAAAACAACTAGCCCATCCAATCAGAATACAAATGTGGTGAAGGAAGAAAAAATAAAGGGCCAAATAGGATGGATTCTAGCCAATCCTATGCATGAAGACTTAAAGATGTGGCTAAAAATCTAGAATAAAGATAGACCTAATGAAAGAAAGAAAGCAAAAAGGAAGACTTTTGTGGACATCAACGGACTGGACATAAAGGAAGAAGTGAAACTCGTGATCAGTCTCGACAAAGCTCTTACATACTCTCTGCATTTTCATCACTTCATTATCATTCTACCTCCATTAGGAAAAATAGTAGATGGAGACATAAAAAAAAATTGCTCATCATTGCTCTATGTCCCACATCCAACTGCATATCATTTTTGTCTTGTAGTTTGGATTTTAGTTTTTTCAGCACTCATGTATATCTCTTACTCATCAAAGCCTCAAATCCCATCAAGATGCCAAGGAGATGGTAAATATGACTGGCGACAAGTTCAATAAATCCTTCATTCTCGATAAACTACACTAGGGACTAAAATTAAGTCTTGGAGCCTATCTTACCATGGTTAATTTTGGAGCCCAAAGTAGTATTAAGTATGTCAATGCATCACTAGATGTGAGACATATATCCATCCTCATTATGGGTAAGTACATTAGTATCATTAGCAAGTAGCCTAAGGACCATTTGGTCTTCACCTAGGGAAAAGAAAACCCTCATATTTGGACTAATTGGACATGGTCTTTAATTAGTCATCTTTGACCATTGACCACTAGCAAATAACATTGGAGCTAATAGGAAACCTTACCTAATGGATCTCTTGAGCATAATAGAAAAGAAAATTTTCCCATTGACATTAGAATAATCTCATGTATTTCCCAAGAGAGTTGAAATCATCTTACTCGACATCATTTGGAAACCTAAGTCCATTTGATGTTATCAAATGAATTCGTACTATGATCTCTCATAAAGCAATTAGAATGAACAATTCTTTATTCAATATTTTTTAAATTCAAGCCCTTTTGAGATGGTCGCAGTGGCCTCTGAGATTGTCATTCCTTTGATGAAAGCTTTCTAATCTTCTAGGGGAGACTCCCAAAGGTGTTTTGAGTTAATTTGCCAAAGCCTTGGCTATGAAATTAGAGTGAGTTTGTGTCACGAGGAAGGAGATAGGGAAGAGAGCTCACACCACACTCTCACTCTCAAGGAAAAGCACACACACAGATTGAGGCAAGGAAGAATTATCTTCTTCTTCTTCTTCTATTACATAAAAGGAATGTACAAGAATGACCTAAAAACAAGAATACAACCAGTGCAATATATAAAGAACAGTACATAAGGAAAAACCTAATGTCCGCGAATGAGTGAGCTGGCAAGAAACCAATGTGCCATCACTCTCGGTTGATAAATCTAATAAAGCTCAATGAAGTATCCCTGACATATACTGACGTGACCACTATACATGTCAGAGAAATGAAAAACCGGTACGTGTCATCCTGGATCATCACATGTTGAGCTTGATATCTCAACACTCCCCCTCAAGCTCAATGACATATCGTGTAATCCAAGCATCTTCCAAAACTTCTTCAACTTCTCAGCTCCAAGTGCTTTGGTGAAAATATCAGCAACCTGCTCATCTGTTCTCACATAAACAAGATCAATATCACCTGCTAATACCTTCTCTCTGATGAAGTGATAATGTACCTCGATATGCTTTGTTCTAGCATGGAAAACAGTGCTAACTGTATGCTGCTAAGATTATCACAATAGATAGTGATAGGCTTTTGCACTTCCACACCTAAATCTACAAGTAACATTTCCAGCCATGATGCCTCACATGCTGCCATTGCAGCACCTCTATACTCAGCCTCTGTACTCGACAAAGCAACAGTGGGTTGCTTCTTGCTACTCCATGTAATAGCTGCACCTCCAAGTGAGAAAAGAAAGCCACTAGTAGATCTTCTATCTGGAGTACTACCAGCCCAATCTGCATCATTGTATCCATGAACCTGCAAATCTACACCAGCTTCATAAAAGAATGCATAATCCAAAGTAGCACTCACATAACGTAGAGTGCGCCTCAGAGCATCCAAATGTGGCTTCCTGGGAACCTGCATAAACTGACTTTCAAGTCCAACAGTGTAGCTTAAATCAGGCCTTGTAATTGTAAGATATATAAGACTTCCCACAATTTTCCTGTACATACTAGCATTTTCCAATGCTTCACCTAATGTAGTATCCAATTTCAAATTCTAATCTAAAGGCATAGAAATTGGCTTACAATCAGCCATACCATACTTTTGCAGCATATTCAAGGCATATTGCCTTTGCCACATCCGTATACCTGTTTCTGTATGTATAAACTAAATGCCCAAGAAATAGCATAGCACACCAAGATCTTTCATGTTGAATTCCTGCATAACAAGTTTCTTTACCTCTTTGATGCTTTCTTCATTATCACCACCTACAATCAGGTCATCAACATAAATAGCCACAATAGTGATGCCATCATCAGCCTTCCTTGCATATAGTGAGTGATCTGCATCACACATAGAGAATCCAATGGTGGTTAAGTAATCAGCAATCCTTGCATGCCATGCACGAGGGGCTTGCTTCAGCCCATACAAAGCCTTTTGCAACCTGCAAACATATTCTGGATGCTTTGAATCTTCGTATCCTTGTGGCTGGTCCATATATACTTCTTCTTGTAACTCACCATGTAGGAAAGCATTCTTCACATCCATCTGATGCAAAGTCCATCCTTTTGCTGTAGCTAATGGAACAAGTGTTCTGACAGTAGACATTTTAGCTACAGGGTTGAATGTTTCCTCATAATCAATGCCATATGTCTGTGCATAACCTTTAGCTACCAATCGTGCTTTATACCTGCTTATGCTACCATCAGCATTATGCTTTACCTTGTAAACCCATTTGCAGCCTATGGATTTATTTCCTTGCGGCAATGGAACCAGCTTCCATGTAACATTTCCATAAAGTGCAGCCATCTCCTCATCCATAGCTTTTTCCCAATCAGCATTACCAATTGCATCTTCAAAACAAGAAGGTTCAACATCTTGTATTAGCTTTGTCATGTAGGCACAATGGCGAGCCATGTAACTATCATATGTCAATCTTTGCACTGAATTACGCATCCTCCCAGATCTTCTTGGTCCTGGGTCACTTCTTCTTGTATCATCTACATGTGCCCTTCTTACTCCTGGAGTCTTCACAGAGGGCAATCCAAGTTCCTCATCAAGACTCTTTTCTGAACCGCTTGAATCTCCATCAACGTCTTCAAAACCTGCACTTGTTTTACTACCAGCAGAACGCTTTTCTTTACCTTTCTTGGATGTATTTGATGAATTTGCTGGACTGAAATTTCCACGCAATCTTCCACTCCATGGATTTGAGTTGGAACTATTGCTTGGTGATGCATCCGGTCCACTCAAAACTTGAGATTCTGCACTAGATTTTTCAGCATTTTCTTTGTCATTTGGTTCAAGATTCAGTCCTTCTTTGGCATCTGCATAGAAGCTTGAAATTTCATCAAATACCACATCTCTGCTCACCTTCACCTGTCGTGTGAGTGGGTTATAACATTTGTACCCCTTTTGCTCAAGGGAATATCCAATGAAGACACATTTTTCTGCTTTCGGATCAAGCTTCATCCTCAACTCATCTGGAACATGTACATATGCAATACAACCAAAAACTTTCAGATGTGATAAGTTTGGCTTCTTACCTGTAAACTTCTCTTCAGGTGTAACTTGATGTACAGCAGCAGTCGGAGTTCTGTTCATGATGTATACAGCAGTATGCACAGCTTCTGCCCAATAACAATGAGGCATATTCTTCTCAGCCATCAAGGCTCTTGCTATTTCTGCAATATGTCTATTTTTGTGTTCAGCAACACCATTCTATTGTGGTGTGTACCTGCATGAAAATGGACGCCGAATTCCATGATTTTTTAGAAAATTGTTGAACTCATTTGACATGTATTCACCTCCTCCATCAGATCTTAATGTTTGAATGTACTTCCTTGTCTGCTTTTCCACCATAACTTTAAAATTCTGGAAGTGAGTAAACACCTCACTCTTCTCTTTCATGAAATATACCCATACTTTGCGTGTATGGTCATCAATGAAAGTAACATAAAACCTGCAACCGCCCATAGATGTGGTCTTTGCTGGACCCCAAACATCTGTATGTACTACTTCTAGTACATTCTCATTAACATGCTTGTCATGTGGAAATGATGCTCTTGATTGTTTACCAAATTGACATGTTGCACATACCTTTTGCATTTCTGCAACTTTGAAATTTGGTAGTCCAACTGGGCTTTCCTTGGTAGTTTGAATCCTCACCAAGATTCTTTTCTTCAATGATCAGCATAGAGACCAAATCAGCAAAATTCGGAATATTTTCCCTGGTTTGTATAGAAGTTCTGAACTGCTTATATGCAGCTCCTAAACCACAAAGGCACACTTCCACCTTATCATCATCATCTACATTCACACCAATAGATGCAAGTGACTCACATATGCTTTTGATTTTTAGAGTGTAGTCACTTACCGACATGCTCTTTTTCTCCAATGTATGCAGCTCGTTCTTGAGTTGCAATTTCCGTGCCTTTGTATTGGTCTCGTACAAAGTGACAAACTGTTCCAAGCCTCTTTTGGAGTCTTGGCATCCTGTATGTGTCCAATCATGCTATCCTGTATGCTAACAGATAGACAATACATTACCTTTCGTGCTCCTTGATTCCATTCCTCATATGCTCTTAACTGTTCTGCAGTCCGATTCCTTTCTGGTAACTGTGGAGCATTTTCATTCTCTCCCTCGATGTACTTCCAGTAGCCTTTTCCCATCAGGAAATTTGTCATTCTGAATCTCAAAGCATGGAAGTTCTTCTTGTCCAGCTTATCGCCCATAAGCTGACTCATTCCATCTGGTTTTTCTGTGGGCCCCACCTTGCGGGCTCGAAACGGAGGTCGAGATGGCTCCAAAACTTTGATCTGACAAAAAAACAGTGACCATAAAGGGATAACTCTCGAAAATATTCTGAGGTCTTCTACCTTCACGGTGATTTTCGAAGCAAACGGAGGCCGTTTGTGAAATCGCGTTCTCTCCACGCCTTGCTGCGTAGTCTTCACCATCGCCTTCTCCACGAGCTCTCTACAGCCACGCTGGCTCTGATACCATGTCACGAGGAAGGAGATAGGGAAGAGATCTCACACACACTCTCACTCTCAAGGAGAAGCACACACACAGATTGAGGCAAGGAAGAATGATCTTCTTCTTCTTCTTCTATTACATAAAAGGACTGTACAAGAATGACCTAAAAATAAGAATACAACGAGCGCAATATATAAAGACCAGTACATAAGGAAAAACCTAATGTCCGCGAATGAGTGAGCTAGCAAGAAACAAATGTGCCATCACTCTCGGTAGATAAATCTAATAAAGCTCAATGAAGTATCCCTGACATATACCGACGTGACCACTATACATGTCAGAGAAATGAAAAACTGGTACGTGTCATCCTGGATCATCACATGTTGAGCTTGATATCTCAACAGTTTGGAGCAAGGTGACAAATCTCAAATTTTATATCATGCTCTTGTTTTCTTGCTTATGAATCATCTTGAAATTCTTGCATCTAGCAAGGGTACCAAACCTAAGATTGTCCTTATAAAGAAGCTCATTATTATTGAGATATCAAGCTTAGCATGTGATGATCGAGGATGAAACGTATCACTTTTTCATATAGGGAAATATATTAAGATGTTAAGATGTGATGGAGGAGGTGACTACATGTGAAATGAGTTTAGTAGCTTTCTAAAAAGTCATGGAATTTGATGATAGTTTTCATGAGGTACACACCACGACATAATGGTGTTGTTGAACACAAAAATAGACATATTGTAGAAATAGAAAGAGCCTTGATGTCTGAGAAGAATATGCCTCATTATTACTGGGCAGAAGGTGTGCACAGTATTGAACATCATGAACAAAACTCTAACTGTTATTGTAAATCAAGCTACACCTAAAGAGAAGTTTATAGGTAAAAAGACAAACTTATTGCATATGAAACTGTTTGGTTTTGTTGTATAGAGATGATTTGAGGATGAAGCTTGATCCAAAAGCATAAAATTGTATCTTTATTCGATAATTTATTAAGAAAAAGGGATATAAATGCTACAACTCACTGACATGATAGGTAAAGGTAAGTAGAGATGTGGTGTTTGATGAAATGTCAAGCTTCGATGCAGATGCCAAAGGAGCACTTAATCTTCACTGAAGTCACAAAGGAAATCCTTAAAAAGCAGGTGTAAAATCTCAAGTTTTGAGTGGACCTAATGCATCATGAAGAAATGGTTCCAACTCAAATCCATGGAGTAGAAGATTGTGTGGGAATTTCAGTCCAACAAATTCACTGACTACATCCAAGAAAGGTCAAGAAAAGCTTTATCCTAGTAGTAAATCTATGGGTTTTGAAGACACTGATGGAGATTCAAGCAATTTAAAAAAAGGGTCTTGATGAGGAACTTGGATTGCCCTCTATGAAGAATCGAGGAGTAAGAAAGGCACATGTAGATGATACAAGGAGAACTAATCCAGGACCAAGAAGATCTGGGAGGATGCAAAATTCAGTGTAACAATTGACGTATGACAACTAGATGGCTCATCATTGTGCCTACATGAACAAGGTAATACAAGATGTTAAAACTCTTTTTTGAAGATTTCATTGGAAATGTATATTGAGATAAAGCTGTGGATGACGAGATAGTTGCACTTTATGGAAATGAAACATGGAATCTTGTTGCATTGCCACAAGGAAAGAAACCCATACACTCCAAGTGGGATTAGAAGGTGAAGCACAATGTTGATGGTAGCATAAGCAGGTATAAAGCATGATTGGAAGCAAAAGGATATGCACGTATAAATGGAATTAATTATGAAGAGACGTTTAGCTTCGTAGCTAATATGGCTATTTTCAGAGCCCTTGTTGCATTGGCTACAACAAAAGGATGGATTTCGCATCAGACATTTTTGTTTGAAACATACGTTGAATGTATTATAGGTATCTACCACAAATGATATCATGGGTGAAGAACTTACTCATTCAATCGCATTAATTTCTGCACGTTGTAGAGAAGCTTTCTATGATTGAAAGGGATGTGCTAATTGAGTTTCACTTGCATTCTTATCAACCATGACACTTGGTCATTGAGAGGGGAATTTCCATGTGTTGTTGGAAGAGAAGGATAGAGAACAGATTCTTGATACATGAGATCCTTGCACATCATACATGAAGGCAATTCACAATCACTTCTTTATAGACGAGAGATAGGAAGAGCGTGATATCAAGTTGTAGGAGGATGATTTGCATTGGGGAAGGTGCATACATGATGTAGAGCTCTTAAGTAAAATTTACTTAAGAAACCATTATCCTAGAAAAGAGAGGAGATGCGAGTAAAATTGAGGGAAATATATGGAAGAAGGGGACAAACGTCAAGCCTTCTATCTCACTCAACGAAGGAGTATATATACTAAGAAAGATGAAGATACCATGTAATCTCTTTGCTTCATCCATAAGATTCCTTTCTCAACTCATTTCCTTTAGTTTCCTCCTTTCATGTATTTTATTTGTGCACATTTTTTTCCCAACTAATTTTGAGTTGTCCTAAAGACAAGTAGCCTACTGTGCCCAATTCTAGCTATGAGGTTTTGTATAGGATATATTTCATATCAATTGTCGAGTGTCTATGGCTCAGATACCCCTTGTCTGATTTGGGTGTTGCTTAGTCTTTTACCACCACCATCTTGACTGATAGTTAAAGTGCATTGGTAGTTGTGAGGAACCCTATGTTCAATGCTCAAAAAGCACATTGAGATGCACTATCATTATATCAGGGAGAGGTTCTCTCTGGGAGAGATCAGTTTTGCATATGTGTCCACATAAGACAATGTTGGAGACCTTTTCACAAAGGCTCTACCTAGGGAGAAGTCTAAAGCTTTTTGCAAAGCTTTCTGCTTACTTCCTTTTGTGGATTGATCTATTTCCACATAGCTTAGGACTTCCTTATACATGAGTGCCATCTCCTTGTTTATCACATAACTGCCTGAGAAGATTTATGGATAAATTTTGGTAGTGATATGTGTGAACACACTTAGGACACTGGGGCATGTTTTCCATCTTTAGGAGGATTTTTCTCCTAGCTTGTATATATGCGTATAACCCTAATAGTTTATTTATGTTTGTGTGTTCACTTGATAATTCATTTGGTGTTGTGTTGTTCTCCAAAGCTTCTTCTTCTTCTAAGTATTGTTCGTGTGCTTTCACAGACGTGAAACTCCAATACAAACACATCACTATCATAATATATCAAGATGTTCTCATGCAGAAAATCTAGACTTGGAATGTTAATAAAAACAGCCTTCCCTAACTAAACGGAAAAATCCCAAGAGCATTTGTACATAATTCTTTGTAACCGCCAGAGTACGTGTGTTATGAATATCGAAATCCAAATGATGTTCAAGTAAACATTTGACCATTTTATTCATTGATTGTTCTGGAACGTAAATAATTGAATATGACTGGCTTACTAAAAACCATCTATTTGCTTCACCATATGAAAAACGAAAACCATATAAAAAAATGAATGTTTGTGCACGACGCTACGAATCTATCCTAGGGGCGGTGAGAATCCTATATTTTAATCACATACCAAACTAATCTTCTAGCTAACTATGTTAATCTAGGATTAATGTGATCAATCTTCTAGTTAAATCCTTTGAAATAAAGAGTAATTCGGAAAATAAAGTAGTTTTTTAGTGATGTCTTTGTTTTATTGATATTTTTCTTTTCAAATCCATCTTTAAAATAATTTTTTCTGATTATAATGGGATTCCACAACACGATGTATCTTTCAAAAACACGATGTATTTTTTTCTCATTATAATGGGATTCAACAACGCGATGCATATTTAGAAGATTTTTTTTCTAGGTGAGATTACGCTAAAAGTTATAATATTTTATAAATCTATATGCATTAATATTACGTTGGGGATGTAAAGGGGTGGACTAGACAAGCATAAGAAGTCCCCAAAGGTTTCATTCTTGATATGTGAAGTACAGGCAATTCTATGATTGTTGACCTATTGACAATTTAAGAATCACATAATACAAAGAGATAGAGATTACGAGACCATAACAGTGGTGGATAAATTTGAATCTGAGACCAACAATTATAAAAAAATATCCTTTCAAAATCCCTTGTTATAGATGCACCAAAAGAATAATAAAGAGAACAACAAGAAGGGAGGGTAATAGCAACCAAAGATGAAGAGGGAAGGAAGGGAACACGATAAGGAAGGTGCACTACGACACAAAGATGCTACAACACATAGTGCATGAATAGTGATAGAAGTCCAAATGGCAAAAGACGAAAAATAGTGATACAACAATGAATCACGCAAGATACACACATACTACAATGCTCAACTACAAGATTCGAATGCTCTAGTGGTACAATGCTCTAGTCGTACAATGTTCTAGTGAGTTATTGATGAGGCTTATGGTGGTGAACATTATATATGGATGTAGAGACATATGTATGAAGTTGTGATGTATGCCAGCAAATGAAGTACCCAATATGAAGAGATGACATGCCATTGATACCAATGATCAGTGAAAGAGCTTTCTCTAGCTAAGGAATCGACTTTATTAGACCCATTTATCCACTATCCTTAGAGCTGGAAAGAAGAATAATGTTCCATAAACACATCTAAACAATCCCATGTTGAATCCTCAATAGGATATGCAAACCACTTAACTAAAATTTCCATTATTTCACTATTCCTAAGATGTCTAATTCTCCTATCCATTATAACTTCTAGTTCAATCTCAAAAGTGGCATCGCTCGTCAACTTAGATTTGTCCTTCAAAACATGAATAACATTAGGAACATACTTTTAAGTAATCAAACATGGAAAATTGGATGAATTTCTAAAGTGTTAGGTGGATCAAGTAAATATGCAACAGAACAAACTTTCTTTAAGATTTTAAAAGGACCAGCATAACGTGGAGACAATCGATGATCTTTGCCCAAATGAGATTTGATTTAGAAGGGTGCACTTTCAAAAAAGCCAAATCATTTGTTCTAAATTCCAAGGGTCTCTTTTTGAGATCATGATATAACTTTTGATGTTTATGTGCGTCTTTAATGGCTCCAAATCCATGTTTTCAAGCATTTGTTTGGATACCTCAACCTAATTTTGTCAATTAAAACTAAGTGAATGAGGAAGCAAAAAATTATAGGCATACATCGCTTCAAAAGGTGTGATCTTAATAGATGAATGCCATGTGCTATTATATGCATACTCAACTAGAGGCAAATACTCAATGGAATTGTTCTCTTTATCATTTACATACATACATAACATATCCTGAAGCACCCTATTAACCCTCTCGATCACACCATCAGTTGCAGGATGAAATATTGTATTCATGCATAATTCTATTCCTATGGATTGACATGTTGCTTTCCAAAAATTAGACATAAACCTTCCATCCCTATCAAAAGTTATATTTTTAGGTATACCATGTAGCCTAGAAATTTATTTTATGAAGATTTTAGCAACATGCATAGCTGTATCAGTTTTCCTCATGGGAAGAAAATGTGCCACCTTTGTAAGATGGTCCACAACAACAAAGATGGTATCATGCCCACTTCTCATCATAGGTTGTAACATACAAGGACCTATTGACATTTCAAACATTCTTTCATATACCTCCTAATGTCATATTTCTTATGCAGCCAATAATATGAAGCTTTGACTTTAGCAATAAGTCCTAGAAAAACTTGGGCCTGCAGAGAAAGGTGCATCATGATAGTCATGCAAAATCCTTTCTATCAAAATGGATTTTGAAGAAATACATAAAAATGAGAATTACAATACAAATGATTATTTTTCAAATCAAATTTTCCTTGAAACATAGCATCTCGATTTTCATACAAAAATTTCAAGATTGTTGCATAATACAAATCTTCTATTAGTTCTTTTTTGTGTCAAAATGAGAGGATAAAATAGAGATCAAAATAAAGGTTTATGACTCAAAGCATCAACCACTTTGTTTTCTTTTCATGCTAAGTATATAATATTGAAATCTTATTCACTTATCAATTTGATCCATCATTTTTTGTCTATTGTTAAGTAAAGGTTGAGTAAAGATATATCTAAGGCTTTGATAATCCATTGTCGTGAAGGCTCTGAGTTGGGTGGATCAACTCCAACTATAGGTTCCAAATGATGCCACATGTAGAATGCTTCAAGCAAAGTCAGATGGGTCACACTTATGCTTTGTTGGGCATACTCTAGCACTTGGAAGTAGAACACTAGCAATAAAGTCTTTATTTATGTCAACTTCACATGGTACGAGGATAGCCAAGTCAGGTTGCACAAGGATAAATGGAATATCAATCATCTTTAAATATTCATTCATATTGAATCAAATAAGAGCCAATATCATTCAAAGCATGGAATTACTCTAGAAATTAATGTTTACAAGACATTTCTTTCAATGAAGTATGAAAATTCATATGTTAAAAAGATCAATCAATTACAAACAAATCTTCATTGTGTTATGTAGTGATATAGAATTGCAATTGCAAGACACTAGCACAATGTAGAAGATAGACTCGAATGGTGGAATAGATTTTTTGTGGAATTAGGATGAGAATTTTGATGTCGTGTGATAGTATCACATAGTCTCTATCATGATCATGAGTAAGGTAGAAATTTAAGGTTTCTTCTTTTGTCAAAACTACTGTGCATGAGTATTCATCTGTAAAAGGATCAAAACTCAATAATCTAGATAAAGGAGGTGATCTTAGAACCCTTGATTCAAAGATGAAGCAGTGAAACATTATTCCAACTGATATGAAGGTTTTATTTTAGAAGCAAATTTGCTCTAGATTCATGAGTAGAGTAATAAACATGAGGAAATCAACATCCTAGTGTTGAATTGATTACAACAGTTGCTATAAACTTTGCCAAAATTATATGGCTCTTCAAATATTTGTAGTTCATTAGAGCTAGTTTGGGAAGCGAGATTGGTCAAAGGTTATAAAGAAAGAAGAAATATCAATGAATGAAGAGGTTCATTGTGTCTCAGATATTAAGGGATTCAATGCTTTAGTGTTGTATTCAAATGAGGAAAGAGAGGTGAAGGTATGTTGTTAGAATCAATGGGTGCAGGTATTAGTTATTATGAGTGACTATTAGAGATAGTATTCGTCAGAGGTGTGCATGTTTGAGCAAAGATGGTTATCCTTAGAGTTAGAGGATGTGAAAGATGGTTAGTGTTAGTGTGTTATGTTGAACCTTGAATTGAAAGCATCAGAAGAAGTAAATCAGATGATTCTATGGATGAAGTGTCATCATAGGTCCTTTAGATATGTCAATGATCTCTAGGATGAGTAAAAAAAAATCGAAGAATTCTCCTCTATGTCCGATAACTAAGGCTTCAAGATGTCATATTCAGATGCTGTCTGATGTAATTGCTCAAGCTTTTTCATTAAAAGAAGCTTAAGATGTGGTATCAGTTCAATCTATCCTTTTATGCATTAAAATGCTAAGTTTAGATATGTTTCATTGAAGGAATGATAACCACATGAGTTAAAGGATTTTAAGTGGAAAGGCATGGCTCATGGTTTATGTTGGAGTTAGACGTCTACGGAAGCACACAAATAGCACAAGGAAAAAGAAGAAGCTTAGAGCACAACACACAATACTGAATGTATTACTAGAGAATGTACAAAGATAAGTAGCCCATTAGGGCAATAGGCGTATATACAAGCCAGGGGAAAAAAACTCCTAAAGAGGGAAAAAAGTGCTCCGGTGGTCCTAGTGTGTTCACACACATCAGCTTGCACTCATGTATAAGGAAGTGCCAAGCTATGTGGAATCAATCCACAAAAGGAAGTAAGCCCAAGGCTTTGTGGAAAGCTTCAAACTTCTCCCTAGGCAGAGCCTTCATGAAAAGGTCTGCGATGTTCTCCTATGTGGGCACATATGCCAAGCTGATCTCCCCAGCAGAGAACCTCTCCTCGACATAATGATAATGCACCTCAATGTGCTTAGTGCGAGCATGGAACATAGGGTTACTCGCAATTGCCAATGCGCTCTAACTGTTAGTGAAGATGGTGGTGGCAGAAGACTAACCAACACCCAAATCAGTCGTAAGGCGTCTGAGAAAAACACACTCAACAATCGTTGTGAAAGCTGCCCTATACTCAGCCTCACAACTAGAAGTGTCCACAGTAGGTTGCTTCTTGTTCAGCCAAGATATGCATGAGCTACCAGCATGAAGCAAAAACCACTAGTGAACATATGAGTGTCATAGCAACTAGCCCAGTCAGAGTTAGAAAAAGCATGCAAATCTAGTGGTAGTGATCCCCCCTTGGCATAAAACAACCCAAGTAGCTGGGTACCACTCAAGTAGCAAAAGATGCACTTAACCACCTGCCAATGCTTGACACCTGGGCAATCCATAAACCTGCTCATTTGTGAGACAATAAACTGAATATTTGGCTAAGAAATGCATAAGTAAATTAGGCATCCAATAGCTTGCTGATAGAGAACATCATCAAATGCCAATCGTAAACCTATCTCCATAGGAGTGGCAATAGGTTTACAGTCTTCAAGACCAAAATGCTACAATAATGTGTTAATATATTTTGTTTGACACAAAGCCATTCCACCATCAACATGCATAAACTGAATGCCCAAATAATGATGCAAATGCCCCAATTCAGACATCTTAAATGAGGCATGAAAATCAACCTTAAAATCAGCAATATGCTTCTCAATAGGACTAGTGAGAAGCATGTCATCGACATAGATGACAATGATAAGAAGCACATCATTAGCACACTTAACATATAAGGTGCTTTCAGTTGGACTGTTCTCAAAACCATGTGCAATCAGATAGGCATGCACAAAGCCACGAGGCTGAAAAACACACACTTCTTCATGCAACTCACCATTCAGAAATGTTGTTTTAATGTCCACCTGATGTACATTCCAACCATGATGGGCTGCAAGTGCATAGATGCCAATTGTTCCATCAGGCTTATGCTTTACCTTGTAAACCCACTTAGTGCCAATGGCCTTCTTGCTAGGAGACAAGTCACACAAAGACCAAGTACTATTCTTCATTATAGCATCATATTCAAATTGCATAACATCCATCCAATTTTTTGAATTTTGTGCTTCATCAAATGAAACAGGCTCATTCTCATCATAGAGACTAGATGCAGCCATAGCATAGAAATCTAATGCAAAAGAGGCACTATGAGAGCTTGAATGAGTACGATATGATAGGGGTGCATCTAATTTGTTGTCAAGTAAGGTCTGCACCATCCATTTTGACATAGTTTTTGACTCCTCAATATCAGCTCTCTCATCAACAAGTGCAGCATGTAGATCTACATCAGAAATGGGATGATCTGCATCATCGCATGAATGCAAAGGCTGAGAAGTTGCCTCATTAGGACCAGAACTAAACTGTCCACCTGTAAAAAGAGGCAACAAATGGAGCTAACAGATGTCTCCTTAGTACATGAAAGCAATGGCTGAATAACATCCTCCACAAAGGCAACATCATGGCTAACGAGAATGCGTTTAGTCTGTGGATGATACAGACAATAGCCTTTACTTTTAGAACTATACCCAACAAAAATCCATTTTACTCTGTTATCATCCAATTTTTTGTGATGTTGTTCAGGCCCTAATGCATATGCCAAACAACCAAAAACACACAGATGAGCAACAGATGGCTTGCAATCATGCCAAGCCTCATATGGAGTGATAGAATGTAGTACTTTAGTGGGATACCTCTTAAGTACATATGATGCACACATGCCAACCTCAAGCCAGAAACTATGTGGTAAAGCCTGACTCTTGACCATACACCTCGCCATCTCCATGAGTGACATGTTCTTTCGTTCAGCAACTCCATTTTGTTGAGGTGTATATGGCACTATATATTGGTGTTTTATCCCATGTTCAGCCAAAAATGCATTAAGTTCAGGAGACATATATTCCCCCCCTCGATCAGAATGGAGGGTGCCCATTTTACATGTTGACATATTTTCAGCCAAAACCAGAAACTATTTGAAGCACATAAACACTTCGGTTTTTGCTTTGAGTGGATATACCCATGCATGCCTAGAAAAATCATCAATGAAAGTCATGAAGTAAAGATAATTTCCTAAAGAGGGTGTCTCCATAGGACCATAGACATTGCTATGAACAAGTTGCAACTTCTAAGTAGCCTGAATTGAACCATCTTTTGGAAATGAGGAATGTTGCATTTTGCCCAAAGTACAACCTTCACATACATGTTTACCGGGTGCCTCAAGTTTGGG
>CM035434.1:113407905-113482905 GCA_020310875.1 Ceratopteris richardii
GAGTGGAAGGAATCACCTACTCTCACTTTAAGACTTCTTACAATTCACACACACACACACACACAAAATAACCAAAACGAGATGGGGAAGGGGTACAAAAAACCTCTAGACACACATTTCACACCTCAAGCACACACAAACGCTCATGAAGAAGAAGGTACATAGGAAAGAAGAAGAAAATTCAAAAATTCAAAAAATAGCTCTTGATTATGGCCAAATGTCTTACATTTGATTCACAAGTGACTTATATACATGTGCTCTATATTTTTTCCCTTCATATAGACCTCTAAATATCTCTAAATTCCTACTGTTATACAAAGGTAGTGTTACAATCTTTAGGGATTGTGCATCTATAAGACTCCGCTAGGGCATTTATAAGGCATTGTAATGTTGTATGAAAGATTTTAAGCAAAGAAAATGGATACTTTTATGAAATTTTAGGGGCGTGCTTTGCTTCTCCTCTTGTCTTCAATCTTTTGCAACACTCATTCCCTCTTAGTCTCTATCATCCCTTGACAAGATTCATTTGGGTTTTCCTAATCTGCAACAAGTGTTTGAACCTTGGATACATATGTTGATTGAGGCTTGGTATCCTTTCTCCCCTCTTGCCAACTTCTTTTTCCATGGCTTATGCTTCTTTGATTGCATGTAGCAAGTGATCAAGGAAGCATTCAAGGCTTCGAGAGTATTTTTCACCTTTTCTTAGCTTCAGTCCAATGCTCCCATTTTCCCCTTGATAATTCTTTACTTAATTCACTCAAATCTGCATTACTTATTATTGTTGACCATGCATGCCACTAGTGGCTGAAATGGCATCCACAACTCGTGGGCCTTTAGAGGTCTAATTTGTACTTCTTTTTGCATCCATAGAGATGTGTTGCATTTCTAAAGCCTGCATCTTTTCATTCTTTGTGTCTCATTTCAACCTGATGCGTTCCTCTATGGGGCATTGGGCAGAGTGTAGTACTATGAATGAGCTACCTTTTTTTATTTTTCTTCTTCTTTTTCTCTTGCTTGTCTCTCCCTCCACAGATCCCTCCTCTTGAACTTTTTCATCCTTGATAGGCTTTGCTAGTGATACATGTATGTTTGATATACCTTTTTCTCTATGGCATTTAGAAGATTCGATTCTTGTATCATGAATTGTAGGCATTGTTCTAGGTTAATGCCATCATTTGGTGCTTGTCAATGATTTTCACAAAAGTTGAGCTCATAAGTGACTAACCTTGCATCTAATTTCGTTGAAATATTCAAAACAAATCTCTGAGTACATTTCAAAAAAACCTTGTGAAGAATGCTTCTTCAAAGGTTCGTATTAGAATGAGAGATAGATAAAAAAATCAATGCATCCACCCCATGGTTAATGCTGATAAAATTTAAAAATGTGTACTCCACATGCTTGAAGACTTTAAGCACTGTAAGTATGATGCTGAGTATCTTATTTACAATTTTGATCATTAAGTTTGGTACATGAGCATGACTACATAGACCGAATTCTATCGTTCGCACCATATAATCCTCTATAGGTAGTAGTTATGTGGCAGGCTTGGTAATAATGGGAAATTGAGCCACTGATTATTGATGGTACCCTTTTGCTACTCTTCTCAAAATTTGGCCCATGGTGAATGCTTGGTACTACAAAAGATGATGGATTTACTTGCAATAAATATGGTGCTTCTTGCCAATGCACCCACAATTTTCAATTCATTTCCAAAAATCATTTTCTCTAAATAAGATCAATTGTGTTGAATTATTCTTGTGTGTATGTAAACATGTTAGCTGTAAAATTGAGATTTGCATCCGAAACCTTTTGATATTTTTCTTGATATACCACCACATCATCTCTTTCATTATTCCATATAGTACAGTGAAGGACTTTATGATCTGATCAAGGTCTTTGCTTTTGATCTTTGCCTCCATAACTCATACCACTTCTTCTTCAAACTTTTTTGTCATACAAGACACCAATAGTGCTCATTCGTTTTGCTCTAGCTCTGTCAACATGGGAATATCGTTAGGTGCTATCTCATGTTGTTCTTGCATTGAAGATGGAACAATGAAGGGAGAAATATGATGTACCTTAGTCTTTTGAGTAGCTAGATTGAAATTTCAAACTACCAACATCACCATGTTTGTCTATTGAGTAGTGTTGGAATTTTGAAACTATCTCCAAGCCCAACTCCTTATAGTGACTCATCTTTGATAATCTCTTGCTTGCCTCTTTCTTACCTTTGGACTCACTCATTTGGCGATAATGGTGTCCCTAGACATTGAGATTTATCCACCCTTCCATATATGTATGGGTGGCTTGGAGGCCTTCTTCGGACTTCACCTCTATAATAGGTGGTGGTTGAACAAGAGTTCACTTTCATACCACATGAATTCTTTTGGGGGAGGGAGTTAACACTCCATTAGATTATCTTCTCCTTGATCCCCTCAAGCTTAATTTAATAAGAAGGACAACAATTTTTCTTTTAAATGGAGGTTCAACAAGCACCTACTCCCCCGAGTTTTAACTTTGAAAGAACAACAGGTGAATGGACATAGAACCCATGGGACCCATTGTATCCCACAAAGGAGAGGTTAAACAAGATTACAACTGGTTTTAACTGGTTTAGACAATGGGACGTGAAGAACAAGGACAGCATTGTTGACTGCATGCTTCAGGTTATTTAATTGAGCACTTTGTCTCTAAACACGCGGTGAAGGACCAAGGTTCAACCCTTTTCTATGTTGGTCGGACAGTTGTGAGGTCTACACCGATGTTCATGCCTTCAAGCAAACAGACAACGGATTTAGAGTAAACGACAGAAAACATAATTGAGAGAGAGAGAGAGAGAGAGAGAGAGAGAGAGTTATGGGGCAAGTGGAGGATTCGTGAGTTTGTTGTTGTGATGAGACTTTGAGCCCTTGGAATCAAGCTCAAATGTCCAAGACCTGTACATTGGCTCGACATGATCCCCTAGATCTGAGGGATAAAAGGAGATCTCCTGTGTATATGTGTTGTTCTTTTAAATTTCAAGCCATGAGAAGAGTGGATGAAGACCAAAATTCCTGAGAGAGAGAGAGAGAGAGAGATTTGAATCCTCATATATTGCTGACATCCATTGATACAAGCTTCTGCGACACTCCAGCTTGTACCTATAAGGTGACACACATCCTCTACTTAAGGGTACGCGACAGAGAACATCTTCTACGCCGAGAGAGAAAGAGACTGCGTAGAAGATGACAATAACAGAGGGACCTGCTTTTCGCTAAACGATAGAGTGTACACTGCCACTGTACAGCATGTGTGGACGGCGAAGGAATGGAGGAGAAGTAAATGAGAAGGCTTGCGGTCCTCAGTCCAACGACGAGCAAATCTGGCCACTTTGGTAGACTGTAAAGGTGGTCCTTATCTTCTTCTCTGAATTTCTGATACAACTTTGTCCTCATCGACGTGGACGGTAAGGCCAGCACCACATATATCGAAAATCATTGGCAAGACGGACACACCAATCTCATAAGTAATAACCACCTTTGGAGGCATATCGTACATCAATATCAAGTAAAGCAAGCTTTTGTTCCTAGCATCAACATCCTAACACTTTTGCTCCTACATCTAGCAAGCTGATCTGTAATATATGGAAAACATGGATGTTTCTTAAGGAAAGATACTCTTCAAACTCTGATATTGCTACTAACTCTTGGTTTTTTTTCTCAGGAATCAATGTGGACAGGTTGCCTTATGCACTGGAGCATTAAAAACCTCACAATCAGAATGAACAAATGCTGAAAAATGGGTTATAAGTCATGGAGGACTCTGATCAGAAGATGGGAAATTATCAATGAATTTGTTATTATGGAGGATTCATACTTGTCTCTTGGGTGAACATATGATCTTGGAAGAAAGGAAGATACTGATTGACAAGTTGGAGTCATGTTCTCATTTAAAAGTCCTAGATATCCACACTATAGCTGAGGGTGTATACTTAAGTTTCACGAATAAGAACTCCCATTTCAAGACCTTGGATGACAAGCTCAATAAATATTGGAGTATAAAGTGGTCCCCACACCAATGGAAGTACAGATTTAAAAGTATCTAGGCATTTCCCAGGGCGAACAAGCAGTCCACTTTGCTTGGATTGATCATTCATTATGGTGTTTCGATAGGCAACAAAGCTAGGAAGTTCAATATAAGTGCCGGCAGCTATTACAACTGTGGTAGAGAGGAAGACCTTGCACACCTATTCACTAATTGTATTCATGCTGAGAATTAGTAGAAGTTATTTGACAACCTATGTAGCTTATATGGCATCAATAATCTTGGGCATAAAGAGATTCTAGTGGGGCTCTAGTAATGGCTTTGACCCCCTGCTCTAGCACTTATGGAGATCTCAAATTCTCTAGAATATTTGGTCCAGAAGGGATAACAAAATATTTGGGAATGGTCAGAACGACCAAGTTCTTGGATGCATTGTTGAGCTTAAGAGAATAGGTCTTACTTGTATAAATAATGTTACTCATGCTTCCCTTGAGCAATCCGGTTTTAGAGATGTGTTTGTAAGCTCAAATATAATGGGTGGAGGCCTACTCTTATGAGTCTGTATACTGTAAAGAGATTCACTATGTATTTCACACTCTTTAGTTTGAGTGTTTTTTCTTGTAGCAAGTGTGGGCTTGCCCCCTGCACGGGTCTAATTCCTCTCTTATATTCAATTTAACCTTTGCTGCTTTCCAAAAAAAAAAAAAGAATATCAAGTGAAGCAAATAGAATTGAAAATATATAGTGATGAGAATATCCATTCAGAAAAAAACGCATAAGTACATGTGTCCGTATATTTGTAGGTATGTAAGTATACACACAAATATATGTGTATATGTGTATGAATATATACACACAAATATGTATAGATAGATAGACACATGAAAACACAATGATTTCCTGTCCGGAATTGGGAAGGGATTAGGGTTTCCTTAGGTTGCACTATGTTTCTCGTGTTCGGCCTCACCCTGGGGGGTTCTAGTGCATGAAGGACTAAGCAACCCTTCTGCTCGTCACCCTCCCCCTAGGGTTGAAGGGGTGCAAGAATGTGTTGCTCCTGTTAACTGTGGAATGCAATACTTCCCGAACTCTTCTATAGAAGGAAATGTTGAGTGGTTATACTAATCTAAGCCCTAACTGAAGTAATTTTGCTCCCTTGCAAGGGGAGGATATGGCCCTTTAGGATGCATTAAAGAATGGATATGATTTCTCGAGAGCTCAAGATTATGGATATGAAGTTGATCCGTCATCAACCCCCTATCACAAAGGATCTAATGTCATTCTGAACAAGTCCTATGCTGAGGTTGCTTGCACTCGATAGTCTAATATACTGGTGCAAATAATCTACAAGGTAATCCTTTCTCCCCTTCTGCTTTCGGTGGCTTGAAAGGTAAGCAAAAGGTTCAAGATAACCCTCATAACATAGATTTGGACTTTATGACGAGAAGTAGATATGGTAATAAGATCCTATCTGATTCTGACGATATAAAGGAAGATGAGAGCCGTAGTTATAGACAAAGTGTCCTTGGAAAACAGGCACACTCAACTCAACGACAAGGTAGTGATTAGATTGTGTCATGGCCCTTCGCTAGTATTCGAAACCTTAAAAATCTGAATGAAAAATAATTGGGAATCCCATGGCCTTTATGTCAAACATGTTCAATACTTGTTGAACAACTACTTTTTGCTCTTCTTCGATGATGCTAATAGTACGATGTATATTATCATAGAAGGTCAGTGGTTAATAAGAAACACACCTTTCACTTTCATGAAATGGCACATAGGATTTAATCCCAGAGGGCCTAAGCCCATTAGGGTGTGTTTGGATAGAGTTTCTAGATCTCCCTGTGGAATTCTATCCTTGGGTTGAGAGCCTTGGAAAATTAATTAGAAACTTTTTAGGGCAAAGACCTAGAAGTGGCATTAGTCCTAGATGTGACCCTCACATTATAGTTGAGTTGGATCTCTCTAAGGAAATTAAGACCTCCCTCATCATTAAAGACTCAAAAGGATTTGAACTGTGTGAAGAAGATTATTTATCGAAATATGCCACATACTTGTTTTAATTGTTATAAGCAAGGACATATGATAAAGGATTGTCCTCTTCTGATCCTTAAAAAAGAAGAGACAAAAAATTTGGACATAGATAACACTAAAAGAGTTGGAGGAGAAATCACTAAAGATAAAAATTAAAAGATTACTAGTTGTGGGAAAAGAACTATTGCTAAAACACAATGAAAATAGAATAATAATTGGAATAATTCCTTTGATTTTCTGCTAGATAATGTGTTTAATCCCTATCAAGACATCATGTCTGATGAAAACGAGGAAGTGACAAACAATGATCAAGTCCAAGAGGAGCAATTTCCCAACACTCAAATTGAAGTAAATGAGAAGTCAGCAAGAACCCAATGAGGAGGGTTGGACTCATATCCAAACCATGAGAAAGCACATCCCAATTCTAGTAATTCCTCTCCCTCCCAATCTGTTGATAAAGATAATACCCCAAACAACAAAGCAATGATGCCAATTTCACTGAGAAACTAAATGTTACGGATAAAGAAGGTATGTCTGATTATCGAGTTGCTAAAGATGAATATGATGATGTGAACATGACACAATATGAGGAGCCTAACGTGCAAATGAAGGTAGTATAAAATCAAAAAGGAAAGAGAATGTGAGAATCTCAGGCTCTGTGTTAAAACCTACAAAAGGCTATGAAAAATGATTAGATTTATACTTGTGCTTTGGACTTATTATCTGAATAAATTTATGGATTGCATGTTGTATATGATTATGTCTATTTTTTCTTGGGCCATGTGTCACAACATGTTTTTTTATAAGAATTCTTTTCTTTTGAAAGTGACACTTTCTAATGAAAACTATGAGATTGCAAGTAATGAAGAAGATCAAGTAGAACAGGTCCCCAATTACAAGATTGTTGCAGTTGAGAAGGGAAAGGAAGATCAATCCCAAGAAGAGCAGATTATCTTTTCTCACAAAACTAGAAGATGAGACTGGAAGATGAGCAGTAGATCATGAAAGTGGAGGGTTGGAAATTATTCTATGGTAGGAGGAAACATCCATCTCGCAATAAGGCTGAGTTCCTAAAGAATAGAATCTAGGAAGTGTAGGCCATGGCTATCTTGTCAAAAATATTTTGATTGAAGGTAATCTCTATGCCCATGATTTTTTATAGGAAGAAAGTGTTGGTTTGCATGATGACTATATATTGTGTGGGGGTTTGTGTGATAAATTGAGATGTGGGAAGTTTCACTTCCTCTTGAACGGGAGATTTGCTATCTCGAACCATGAAGTGGCAAGTACCTTTCTCATTCATGAAGAACAGCCCCCCTTACAAGTCCACGTCAAGCCTTGCTCTAACAAGGAAAAGATAGTAAAACTAAAAGGATATGGAGGAAAACCTGAAAGTGATTAGGATATTTATTGTGTTTATGAATTTTTGTGTGAAGAAAGGTTGTGTTTATGAATTTTTGTGTGAAGAAAGGTTTGTAGTTCTTGTTGATACTATAACTTTTTGGGGCATGTGTGATAAGATGAGCTTGGATAAATTATTACTTACCTCTGAATGGGAGAAATGGTGGTGTGGTAAAAGCCCGAGGCTAGATGGGCTCACTAATGAGTTCTTTAAGTCCTTCAAGCTGGTGGTTGCCACCCCTTTTCATCTGTTCTGGCAAGAGGCGCTTGAGTTCGGTGCACTTTGGACTTGTCTCAACAATGGCATTATCAAGTTAATACACAAAAAAGGGGAAAAGAGCATAATTGAGAATTGGTGTCCAATTAGGATGCTCCAGACGGGATATGAGATCATTGCCAAAGTCATAGCCAACAGAATTTCCAACCATCTGAGAGCATGGTTAAGCAAGGACCAAAAGGGTTTCATCAAAGGGAGGTCAATTTTGGAAAACATTATAGATGTCTGGGAAGGTCTCGACTTTGCAAATGAGTCAAGACAAGATGTGGTCTTCCTCAAGTTTGATAAAGCCTATGATAGGCTGGAATGGGACTATATTCTACAATCGCCTAAAATATCCTGGATGTAGTTAGAAATTTACCAAGATGATCTCGACCCTTCTGGGAAATGCCTCGACTCAAATTAATGTTAATGGCAAATTTTCAAAGGTGATCAAACTTAGAAGATCGATTAGACAAGGGTGCTCGTTGGCTCCCCTTGACTTTGCCATTGCTAGGGAAGGGCTTAGCCTGCTAGTGGAACAACAGGTGGAAGCAGGTAATATCAAAGGCCTCCAATTGCCTCATGATCACAGCTAGATCACCATGAGACTTTTTGTCGATGATATGAATGCATTTTTCCACAACGATTGTACTAGCTTGGAGACGTTCTAGAGCTGCGTGGATACTTTCTGGGAAGCCTCTAGATCCAAAATCAACCACTCTAGGGCCACTTTCAGAGCTATTGTCGGGATCCAGTTGACCTTCTCATTGATCATGGCTTTCAAATCATTCCGCAGGGCCAAATTTTCCGGCTTCTTGGGATAATCCCAATACACATTCATACAAACATGTGCATAAACATTTAGAATTACATGTATAAATGAATATATCTACATGTTATATGCATATGTGCAAGCATAAGTATCATGATATATTTTCACACATGTCTAAGTTAACATTGAGGTATGTGCAACCTACGTATGTGCAACCTATTGAGGTACCCTAGAAAAGCCCCCTCAAGAACAAAATACTAAGTGGGGACCCCCTCCCAATGGAAAAGAAAGATGAATCCAAGAGAAGAAAGGATATGTCTCCCTCCTGCAAAGAGGGTAACTTACGGCAATGACCATCATCTCGTTAAACAGTAGGGGGTTGACCCACCCCTCAAGAGCGACCATCATCGGTCAATGGCTTCATGACATTAGCCTAAACCCTAACTTTATGTGTATTCAAGAGTCTAAAATTGATGATGCAGACCTCTAGAAACCTCTTAGACATGTCTCCTCATCTCATATCTAGATTTTGACTTTGCACCCTCGGGGGTCCAGTAGGATGGTAATTGGTATAAATCAATTCTAGTTTGAAAAACTTGAGAACTCCATTGAAGATTAGAACCATAGATGGATTGTTGTTTCCTTGGAGCCCCCTTTCGATTCATGTTAGTCTCTTTGTATGCCCCAAATGGGGAGTTGGAGAGACTCGACACCTAGGCCTCCTTGGTCTTGCTCCCCCACAACGTGTTGATTTGCGGTGACTTCAACATGGTGGAGGACCTGGTACATAGATTGAACAATAAGGGTCAGATCATCGATAGTCGTGAAAAAGAAACTTGGGACAAAACCAAGCTACACTTGGATCTGGTCAAATTCAAAGACTCGAATGGCTTTTTGGGGTCAAATCTCCAAGCGAGTGAGGATGAGGAAAGCTAGACTTGATAGAAGCTACATTGCTTAGGGCATTATTCATCAATGCGGCCATCCTTCCCTCTCGCAATGCACCGATCTCGCCATCCCTGATCACTACTCGATCATTATCTCTTTCCAACCTCCCACCAAAAACTGTAAGGCTCCTTGGTTTCATGCCTGCTCCACTTCTTTCTCTCTCCCCTCCATCCACTAAGAAATTGCTGAAGTGTGGCAGGAGGCTTTTGCCACTTGTTCGTCCCCAGCCAAGGGCTAGAGATGTGCAGTCATGAAGTCGTGGCAAATCATGATAAGAACGAGGAAGATGCTCAAGACTGTTCGGCAGACATGTAGAGAACCTCTTAAACAAAGACTCTGGAGGCTTGAGGAGGAAGTGAACAAAAGAATGACTCAATCCCAGAAGGGTCTTTGTAGAATGAGAGCGCTCCTTAATAATGAGGAAGAAATTCAAAGGAAAAATCTACAAATTTTCTTTAACGAGTGGTTGGCTGGCAAAGCTGACAAGCCCACCAAGAAGATGTGCAACATTCTTAAAAGAAAACAAATCAGAGAATCGATCCCCCTATTGCTAGACCCAAACGGTGATGCATGCAAGATAGAAGAAGAAAATATTGAATTCATTGAAGAACATTCTACGAGAGTCCTGGGGATCTAGACTCCCCTCTCCCCACATAGATGGGACTACATGGTGGCCATCTCTAGGGTATCCTCTCATAGGATCCCACACAACCTTCGCTCCCTGCTTGATCCCATTATCTCGGAAGAAGAAATCATTGAACTCATTGATGCCCCTCCTAGAGGGAAAAACCCGAGACCGAATGGGCTCACTAATGGATTCTTTAAGTCCTTCAAGTTGGTGATTGCTACCCCTCTTCATTTGGTTTGGAAAGAGGCACTTGAGTTTGGCACACTTCCATCTTGTCTCAACAATGGCATTATTAAGTTAATCCAAAAAAGGGGGAAAAGAAAAAAATTCAGAACCGGTATCCGATTATGATGCTTCAAAGAGGACATAAGATCATTACTAAAGTCATACCCAACAGGATTTCTAGCCAGTTGAGTGCTTGGTTAAGTGAGGACCAAAAAGTCTTCATCAAAGGCAGATCGATTTTATTTGGGAAGGTCTCAACTTTGCGGATGAGTCAAGACAAGATGTGGTTTTCCTCAAGATGGACTTTGACAAAGCTTATGAGAGGCTGGAATGGGAATATACTTTGCAATCACTTAAAGTTCTCGATTCCAGCCAAAAATTCACTAAGATGATCTCGACCCTTTTGGGAAACAGATTGACTCAAATTAATGTTAATGGACAGCTTTCGAAGGCGATCAAATTAAAACGATCGATCAGACAAGGGTGCCCTTTGGTTCCTCTTCTCTTTTTCATTGCCATGGAAGGACTTAGCCGACTAGTGGAGCAACAGGTGGAAGTTGGTAATGTCAAAGGCCTCCTGTTGCCCCATACCATCACCAGATCACCATGAGACTTTTTGCCGATGATATGAACATGTTTGTCCACAATGACTACACCAGCCTGGAGACATTTTGGAGGTGCCTGTATACTTTCTGTGAGGCTTCTAGATCCAAAATCAATCACTCAAAGACCAATTTTAGAATTATTGTTGAGGTCCAACCCGACCTTCTCCTTGATCATGGCTGCCAAATCATTCCTCGAAGCCAAATTTTTTGGTTTCTTGCGATTCCCTTAGGCTTTGGTTTCTCATGGGAGTAGCGGTGGAACTGGGTCCTAGCCAGACTCAAAAGCAAGCTAAATTATTGGAGAGGTATGCAAATCAATCCGACGGGTCACACAATGGTTATTAACACATTCCTTATTTCATTGACCATGTACTTCCTGTGTTATTGGAGACCGAAAGAGCAAGAGCTCTCCAAGCTAGAAAGCATTTGTAGAAACTTCCTTTGGATAGGAGACCACAACAGGAGGGGGATGCCTAAAATCAAATGGTCCATCTGCACTAGCCAAAGGGATGGTGGGGGCCTTGGTATTCTGGACATTGGGTGCATGGCTAACAAGCTTGCAACAAAATGGATGATTAAGGCATGGTGCAACTAGGAGACCTCGTGGGCCAAATTGATCCTCAAAAACAAGAACGTGTTGACGTTTATGGGATTCTCAAATTGGAAGAACCTTAACATTTTGATGCTTTTGTTTTCCCCAATCCCAATTTTCTTGAAAGGTTCGAATCTTGTGTGCTCCCTATGGAAGAGTTGGAATAAACTTCGAGGATATTGACCCTAGCCTCAGCATTACCCATGAAGAATGGAGTATTTTACAAACTCCAAAGTTCGTCTTCTCATGTCGCAAAACTTGCCATGCCTGCTAGGTCTGAGATGGCACAATGGTAATTGCCTAACAAAAATCTTGAATATCCCGAAAATCAAAGGAAACACTGATTATGAGGTCAATCTCAACAAGAAGTGGTGCCGATCGTGGACAATACTACGATGGGATATGAAGTTCATGGCTCTTTGGCACCCTCTCATAGAAGTCAAAAAGTCTGTCCTCTTATGCATCGAGGAACATGGACCAACCTAAAGGCTAGAAAAATTTGTGGGGTGTCCCCTTGGTGCAAGCATTGTTGCCGGTCCATTGAAGATGTTGTTCACATCTTCTTCACTTGCCCCAACTCCAAGAGGATTTGGTAGATTGTCGAAAAGAAATTAGACTTCAGAAGCATATCAGCTAGAAACAAGCTTTGCTGGGAGAAGCGATCAGCTGCTCGGCAACTCTTTGGAATGCCATCAGAGGGGAGGTCCTCTGGAAGATCTGGCGGAAAAGATATGCTTATAACTTTGGCGACTCCCCCAAAGAGTGGTCGATTGAGAAATTGTTGTTCCTTCTCGGTTGTAGAATCACCAACTATAAGAAATAACCACACTTCACACATCATAAAGTGCTATGCTTGATCAATAACAAGCTTAAACCTAAGTGGGCCCCACATGAGGGTGATGCGAAGGTGATTAAACTTCTTTGTAATGCCAACTAGTCTCTGTAAGATCTACCCCTGCTCTATGGGACTTGGGGGGGTCCCGTGGGGCACTAATCCCCTTCACTTGTACTTTTCTTTTCCTTTTGAATACAAGTTCGAGAGAGTAGACTAAGGCCGAACTTCCTTTATATTGAAAAAACATCTTGAAGAATCTTTGTTACGGACAAAGTGGAGATAATTTTACACAATTGGGTTTTTTAACAATTGTTTTGTGATAAAAATTACTATTTTGAGAGTAATATTGGTTGTCGTTATTTTGACAAGAAGCATGCGGCTTGTTGTACATACTACCTCTTCTTCTATGTTCCATTTTTCGTGAATTTGTACCTAAACCTTCACCATGCACAACACCCCCCGCTCTGTCCTGCATGTCTCCTCTATGATAGACTCCTATTGTCGAGAGTGATCGATGTATTTTTGAAATAATTCGAGGGTAATGGTGTGCTCTATGATCCAACTGCCTTTGGTCAGGTCTTCTTCAAGATTTTTCCACTCAATTTTGTAGGGAGTCTCCTTGTGGAAAATTCGATAATGTTCTAAATATTCAATTTTTTCAAGCCAATAAGTACAGTAGATGCATGGGATTGGAGACGAATACTTTCAAATTATAATCCCAGAATCTAGAAGTCAATGCATCTTGGAATGTGTGTTTGTAGTAGGTTGGCAGATATTTGATGTGGTAGTGCCATGTGTACAAGACGTTTCTTGAAGAAGTGGTAGTACATAGGTTATATTTTAGGTCAAGGTTTCCACATTTGAATCCTAAGGTATTTATATCGCCATGTGCATAGCTTTTCTAAAAACTTTGAAGACGGTACACATCATGTCAAAAACGTTTCATGGTCATTTGGCATGCCATATCTAGCATCTTCTTGAGCCCAGGTTCCCAATTTGAAATGATAAACAGCATGTACGAGAAATTTTGTGGACTTTGCGGTTGTGTGAGGTAGGTGTGGTTAAGCCAATCTATGCATTTAAGATTATTTTTTACCTTGATAGCAAATGACTTCCCATTTCTTCAACCGGGAACTGGTCCATAGCAAAAGTTGTATATAATGTGAAGTGGTGCTTTATTCCATGTCTCTAACATTCCAAGATAGTCCTTTAGTATATATTCCCTCCAATTTCGTGAGCTTGTGAGCTGACTCTAGCATATCTGGGAGTTCAAACTATGCGGTGAATGTAGGTGGATTGTTTACTATCGTTTTGATTTCTTTGTAGTAGCCTTTATACAACATAAGGAATGGATAATATTGAATCTCATCCGAGTGTATAGGCATGTGAGGTGAAAGGCATTGGAAGTATATGGACTTTAGTATTCTCTCTTTCATTAGAGCCATAACTGCTTGCTATGCATCCGTGCTAGCAAATTGGTTCACTTCAAGTTCTTCTACTTGTTTGATCTAGGAATCACATTCCAACTCAAAGCTGTCTTGACCATCCTTGATGAATCTACCTCCAATAGCCGATTGAGGTTCATATTCTTCTTCGAAACTTGGTTCAATAAAGATGGGAGCCACATCTTTTGCCTCTTGTCGTTCCCTTGGTAAGGTAGGTTGATTAGGAGTCAGCTTCATAGTGAGCTCATACTTACTGACTTTAGTTGTGACTTCTACAAGTTGTACATGTTGTGAGCATAATTGCTTTAGTCTAGCATAGTTGTGACCCGAAAGATATAAGTTATATAACCGTAAGAGGTTCTCTATTATTCGTTTGCGTGTGTGTGTGTGTTCCGTTGAATTATATTATGTCATTAAAAACATGATATGCAATGACATTAGAATATTTAGGACATGCTTGAGGATAACAATGCAAGTTAAGTTAAGAGAACATTCTAAGGAAAAAAAGTGAAAGAAATCGCATTGAAATAACATGAACAAAGAAGAAAAAGGAAAATACCATGAATATGGTCGACTTATGCTGATCTAAGAATTTTGGCTGATCTAGTTTTATCCAACAAGAGGCATCCCGCAAGGGGAAACAGCCTGTTGAGCTTCCTTGGAAAAGCCCCCACAAGAACATATTATTTAGTCGGGACCCCCTCTCGACGAAACAGAAAGACGAATCCAAGAAGATAAAGGATAAGGCCCCTCCCACAAAGAGGGTATCTTATGACAATGATCATCATCTCATTTAATGCCAGAGGGTTAACCGACCCCTTAAGAGCGACCATCATAGGTCAATGGCTTCACCACATTAGCCTAAACCCAGAATTTATCTGTATTGAAGAGACTAAAATTGATGGTGCAGACCTCCAGAGATGGCTTAGACATGTCTCCTCGTCCCATGTTTGGATTTCGACGTCGCACCCACGGGGGTCCAGTGGGATGGTAATCAGTATTAATCAGTTTTGTTTTGAAAATCTTGAGAACTCCATAGAAGATGAGTGCCATGATGGATTGATGTTTCCTTTGGTGCCTCCTTTCAGTTTACTCTAGTTTCTATGTATGCCCCTAACTGGGGGATGGAGAGACTTAACACTTGGGCCTCGTTGAACTCACTCACTTGGATCTGGATGAATTCAAAGATTTGAATGGCTTTTCGTGGTCGAATCTCCAAGCAGGTGAGGACCTGAGGAAAGCTAGACTTGATAGATGTTACATCGCTCAGAACATTATGCACTAGTGGGGCCACCCTTCCCTCTCGCAATGCACTGACCTTGCCATCTCTGATCACTACCCGATTGTTATCGCTTTCCAACCTTCCACTAGGATCCATAAGGCTCCTTGGTTCCATGCCTACATGACCGCCTTCTCTCTCCCCTCCATCCATCAAGAAATTGCTGACATGTGGAAGGAGGTGTTTAGCTTTGGCTCTTGCCCAGCCACGTGTTGGAGACGTGCAATCAAAAAGTCACGGAAGATCATGATTAGATCTAGGAAATTGCTCGAGACTGTTCGGTGGGCACGTAGAGAAGCTCTATATCATAGACTCTGGAGACTTGAGGAGGAAGTGAACAACGGAAAAGCTCAATCCTAGAAAGGCCTACAAAAATCAGAGCACTACTAAGATAAGAGGAAGAAATACAAAGGAAAAATTTGCAAATTTTCTTCAAGGAGTGGTGGGCTGATAAAGCCAAAAAACCCACCAAATAGATGTGCCGCATCTTTAAAAGGAAACAAAATAGAGAATCAATCCCCCTATTGCTAAACTCAAATGGCAATGTACGTAGTTCGAAAGAAGATAATTTTGGGATCATTGAAGGTCTCTTTACAAGACTCCTGGGGACCTGGACCCCCCTCTCCCACTAGAGACGGGACTTCATCGTAGCCATATCTTGGGTATCCTCTCATAGGATCCCACCCAACCTTTGTTTCCCTGCTTGATGCCCCAATCTCAGAAGCCAAAATCATTGAAGTCATTGATGCCCTCCCTTGTGGTAAAAGCCCATGCCCAGACGGGCTCACTAATGAGTTCTTTAAGTCGTTCAAGTTGATGGTCACCACCCCTCTTTGTTTGGTCTAGAAAGAAGCGCTCATGTTTGGCGGGCTTCCGACTTGTCTCAACAATGGCATTATCAAATTAATACACAAAAAAAGGGGATTATAGCCTATAACCTTTTTTATTATGATCATAACCAATAAAGGTGCATTTCTCTACCTTTGGATCTAATTTGTCTTTGATTTGTGAAGGTATGTGTGCATATGCTATGCACCCAAAGATCCTGCAATGATCAAGGCTAGGTCTTCTTCCATTCCATCCTTCATATGGTGTCATCCCATCCAATGCTTTTGATGAGTGTCTATTGATCTAGTATGTGGCTTTGGATATAGGCTCTACCCACAAGTAACTGGATATTTTTTCCTCATTTAGCATTGAACTTGTAGCCTCCACAATTGTCCTATTTCTTTTCTCTACCACTCCATTTTTCTCTAGATTATACTTGGTTTTGATTTCTCTCTTGATTCCTGTCTCTTGGAGATAAGAATCAAAGTCATGGGAGAAATATTCTCCCCCTCGATCTGACCTTAGTCTCTTCAAAGTTTTACTTGTTTGATTTTCTACGAGTGCTAGGTATTTCTAGAAACATAAAAATACTTCATCTTTATGCTTCATAAAGTATCGTATTGTCCATCTGCTACAATAATCAATGAATGACACATAATACCTACATCTAGAGATAAAAGGCTCCTTGCTTGATCCACATACATCTATATGATTTAGCTCCAATAGGTCTCCATGATAGTATCCCTTCTTTGTGACTTGTGTGACCTACCGAATTGGCAAGCACTACATTTGTAGATCATGTGTTGTTTGGATATGTTTGGTAGACCAAGTACACTCTATTCCCTATTAGTTTGCTTCAAAGCTCTTTCACCTAGGTGTGCTATCCTCTTATACGGAATTTCCAACTCTGATAGAGTTTGGCTACCATAATTAAACAAGGCAATGTTTCTAGTATTTGTTGATATATTTAGGTAGTGATGTGTGTGAACACACTAGGAACGTCGGGGCACTTTTTTCCCTCTTTAGGAGGTTTTTTTCCTCGAGCTTGTATATATGCCTATTACCCTAACCAAACAGTGGCAGCATAGATTCAACTTGTGTGGGCATTTCCCATGAACATCAAGTAGTCTTTTCTTCTTTGGTGAATAATACATCATGGTGTTTGGTGTGGGTCTAAAAGCAAGAAGTTTTACATTAATGATGGATTTTGTGTTTTCTGTGGCATTGTGAAGGATCTCCCCCACCTTTTCTATAATTGTCCTCATGCTTAGAGCTTCTGGTCTTTCTTGTAGCCATATTGTCACAAGGTCAATATTTCTCTAACCTACAGGGAGATCTTACTTGGCTGTTGCAACAGGATGGATATTGTGTTGTGGAACATAATATGGAGAGCCTTGATTGTATGGAGCATTTGGAAAAGCAGGAATGCCACCTTGTGGAACAGACAAAGAAGAGATTCTTTGTATTCTTTTGCTCAGAGCTTCAGAACAGTGGCTACAAATTATATATCTGCTACTAGAGATGCTCGTGCGACTGATTCTTCTGTGGCTCTCCACCTTAAGAGCACCCCCACTAGCCAATGAAGGACACCTTACTTAAGTTGTAATCTGTATCTAGATCTGAAATGATTCTCTCATGTACATGACCTTTGAGCACTTTACTGTGTACTACGAGCACATTTATCCCCATTGTTGGGACCCAAATGTCTATTGCTCCCTAACCTAGTTGTTGTAGTCATTTATGGACATGATCTCTTATTCTTGGTGGGAGGCCTGCCTTGTGTACAATTTCACAATCCTTCATTAATTTAACTTCTCTTTTCTCCTCAAAAAAAAAGTTGGAGCCAAGATTTTGATTCAAATTCAAATTCTCACCATAAAGTCAGTCCTAGACTTTAGTAAGTGGTGTGGGAAGAATCTTGCATAAACCACTTCTCTTAGTTGGATCAAGAATGTCTTAGAATCCTTTGTAGTTCAAAGGATCTAAGAAGGTGTTGAGAATTCTAAAGGAGAAATCCATCTAGTGAACTAGAATGCTCTTCTTGATTTATTAACACCTTCTCATCCCTTGATTTATCAAAAAGAATATAAAAGCTTTCCAAAAAGTTCACATGTGTTGGTGCATGAAGCAATCCTAAGTGCTTGCACATAGGATTTGTCTTGCTACATGAGGAATAAATGTACTTTGATTGCGACATATGCTTTAGGAGATTCAAAAGTTAAATATCTAATCTTATCTTGGTCAAAGGTAAATGAGATAAATTGAAAAAATCTTGTGAGCTTATTGGGAGCAATATGCCATGACTCCATTTGAATTCAAATTTCAAATCACTCCCTCAAATTTTGGACCACTTTTAAGTGGAATCTTTAAAAGCTCATGAAGAAAAAAGTGTATTTATACATATATTATACACTTTAGTTGCAAAGGAGGGAGATTGCTGATATGAGTTGATCATAATACTCATTTTGAATTATCTATGTCTTGTCTCAAAGCTAGAGAAGTTCCCCACTCTCTCATTGTATCATATGTCGAATAGCAACACATTTATACTTCATTTTCATTGCTACATTTATCCCTCTTCACCGTCACAACACACTAAGTAAAGTCTATCAAGTTCTCTGAGTCATTTATTTGTGTTCATGTACTCGTTATCTTGGAATACCAAGCTAGATCTCTGATACACAAGCCTACTAAGTTTCATATTCATTAGCTCCATACATATGGAATTATGAGTAAATTAAAATGATTGTGTCTATGTTTCATCTTCATCCTAAAAAGTTGGGATTACCCCCTTGACTTCTTATGAGCACTCATGTGACTAGTGCTCCTAGGTTCATGAAATAATTTCCTATAACTCACTTAGCACTTCTTTTGAAAATGTAAAAAATTTATCTCATCAATTTCTATCACGATGTGATTTCTGAGTAAAAATTGAGTCCCTTTTTTCATACATAGAAGGTTTTCTCAAAATTCTCTATACACATAAGCTATCTATTTTCACATAGTGTTTTGGGAATGATATTTCAAATTACTATGGTGGTCTAAGTACATATATTGGAAGATTAGAGAGTCTATTAAGTTTCTTTAGAGTTGTTTAGGTTTTTGTAGAGTAGGATTTTGCAAAGACCCTCTCATCTCTATACACTATTCATCACTTCTCACATTGGTATGAGAGCTTAGTCATAGACTAGGCATTGTGAGGTGATGGATTCCCACCGTCTATTGACAAATTGGATTAAAAAAGTTGCTCGCCATGGTCTCCAAGAATGGAGGCTTACTTGCAAGGGAGAAGCCTGTATGGATATATCTCAAGAGATGCAATCATGCATGTACTTGGAAACAAAGGCCAACCAACTCAACTGGACTAGGAAAGGTTGAATACATAGTGTGCAAAGGATGCTTTGGCAAGATCATACATTCTAAACTCTATCTTTGATTTCTTAATTTCTCATATTAGGAATTTTAAGACCTCTCAAGAGACATGGATTGCTTTGCAAGAATTCTTCTCTTCAAGTACTAAAGCTAGGAAGAACCCATTGTGGATGGATTTTACAACACTCAAGAAGATGCCTTAACAAAGTGTGACTGATTTTGTCACCAAAATGAAGAACATCGTAGATCAACTTGCAAACATTAGAGAAATCATTCATGAAGAGCAGACTATGATGCAAGTCCTCATTAGAATCAAATCTAATGACAAATGGGAAGCTTTCACCACAACCATGGATTTATACAGCGATATGCGAGTTCTGGATCTCAACATACTCATGGCCAAACGCTTCATACATGAAGCCAAAATCATGAAGAATGGTGAGAATTAGACATGTTATCAATCGTCTTCCCTTTATACAGATAAAAGCAAAGGTAACAAAGGAAATGGTAAGAAATTTGATGATGAAGGAAGAGTCTCCCAAGACAACTTTGAAGGTAGATGTAAAAGCTCAAGAGGAGGTAGAGAAGGTAGTGGGATAGCTCAAAGCTCATCAACATGTGCCATATGTGGTCTATCAAATCACATCATAGATCATTGTTTCACAAATCCAAGGAATCAAAGAGGAAGAGGATACAATGATGTGGTTACATAACTTCAAGAGGTAGGTACAACATTTCATAAGGATACAAAAATAATTCCTACAACAATAACCATCACAAAGGATACAAAGGAAGGAGAGACTATAGCAATTACATAGATAATCAAGCTCAAGAGGATTCACTTCTACTTATGAACATGACAATGAAGGAAGGTAAGTATGATGAGCATGTATTATAGAATGATTATGAATGCTCAAACCATGTGGCAAGAAATGTAGACTTGCTCTCACATGTAGAGGATCCAAAGAACAAGCATGAGATAAAAACAAGTGACAAAACAAGACATCCTCTAGAGAAGATAGGAAATGTGAAGACCTCCAATGGTAATATGAATCTATTAAGTAGAATTATTTATGTACCAACTATTACAAAAAAACTTGTGTAGGGATGATTGTGGAGAGAGGTTTGCAGGTACGATTCACCAACCATAGATCTTATGTAGAGGATCCGTATCAAGCTTTCAAGAAGATATTCAAGGAAGATAAAACAAGTAGATTGTCCACATTTGGACTCCAAGACACTACGAACTTGCGCTATTCAATTATGGCACCCAAAATGTACCAAAACTTGAGGTCTCACATAAGAGGTACCTCACATTAGAGAAAGAACCCACAAACAAATCAGTAGAAATCAAAATTTTGTTTGTACTACTCAATATATCGAAGCAACACATGACATACAAGTGTAGTGCATGTCACTTTGGAAAATCATAGAGACAATTATTCAAGTTCAAAGGATACATACATGGGGACCTTCTAGAGCTTGTCCACATAGATGTTTAGGAACCAAGCAAAGAACCATCAATCTTAGGATGAAGGTATTATGTGTCATTTATAGATGAGTGTAATAGATATTTTTTAATTCATGAAGCATAAGGATGAAGAGTTCTCATGTTTTAAAAAATATCTATCTCTTATGGAGAATTAAAAAGGTAAAACGCTAACAAGACTAATTTCTAATGGAGGGGGAGAGTAATTCTCCCATGAATTTGATTCCTATCTGCGAGATAGGAGAATCAAGAGAGTAATCACTACCATGCATACTCCTGAACATAATGGAGTAGCAGAGAGAAGGAATAGGACCACTGTTTAGGTAGTGTTGGGGGATTCTTGGACAAGAAGGGATTTGAGGGTTTGTAGGAGAAAAGGGAAAGAAGAGAAGAAAGATACACACTGGAAGCCTCTGCGATTGATTATAATAAGAAAAATACAATGTGAAGCACAATGCAATCCAATACTTCTGTGCAAAATCCCACAGAGTGCTCAATTACAAAATACCAAATACCCAAGAGACTTGTTGCTGCCCGCCTCCTCTGCACCAAACCTCCACCTTCTCCAAGCCTGCACTTGTGCACACCTTGCACCAAGCTTCCACTAAGGGGGAGGGATGGATACCTTCTGTCGGCACGAGCACACTTCAATGAGACCTTGGGATCCTTCGGTGACTAGCTTAACACTTCTCTGCACACTTCCTTAGTCACTCTCCATGCACATCTTGCACTTCACTTCTCTGCATCGCACACTAGTGACTCTTTCACTTCTCTCTCTTGCTTCACTTAGACTATGCTCACTCTTGCTTCCTCTAGGATAGTCCAAGAATGGCCCTTGCCTTGATTTGAGTGTCGATTCAAGTACGGTTCTAACTGCAAGAGTATCCTGGTGCTCACTTTGATGTCCCAATATTGTCTTTACCAGTGGCAGCCAACGACTCCCTGTTTTGTCTTGTAGTGACTTTAGAGTAAAACAAAAATTTTACTTGGGGGGCCATACTTTCACTTCTGTGTACGCTGCTGCTTCACATACCTTCAAATTTTTCCTTTTAATTCTTCACTTTTTCACATAAGAGAGGGTTCATTTGAACCTTCCAAAACACTTTAAAAACACTTTGAACCTTAGGGAAATTAGAGAAATACCTCTACAACATGCAACCCACTTTCTCCAATGTACCCTTTGTGGACAATTAATTGTGCACTACCTATGCACTTTGACACCTGCACTTTAGCACTTTGACTTTGCACCAATTGACTTTGACCTTGACCTTGTTGACTTTGACCAATTTGACTTTGACCTTTTTGACTTTGATTGTGGTTGACTTTGACCTTTTTGACTTTGATTGTGGTTGACTTTGACCAATATGACTCTTATGGACTCAACAGTTGCCCACCACCTAATGTGCTCTCCATCCCGAAGAGCTACAACCAAAACTCTGAGCATATAGGACACCATGATTATGGAGCTGCAAAATCATGAAGAGGACACCTGAGCAGCAGCCAATTCCACTAAAAGCAGGATAGAACAAGCACCAGAGAAGAACCAAAAGTTGGATTTTGCCATGGAAAAGCAGAGGGGGGCAATGGGAGGGTAGAAAGGAGGTGGAGGGGAGGGATGAGGGGCAGAGATGGAAGGGGTTGGGAGGGTTAAGGATGTGGCTGGGCAGATCGGTAAAGGGAGGGATTGGGGGTATGATTATGGGGTCTGGAGAGGGTTAAAATGATCAAACAGTAGAGCTACAGAGGGTGCAAATGAGAAATTATGAAACATAAGGTAAGATAAGGTGAGAATAGACCATGTCGACAATGTGGGAAAATAAAACCATGTGATAAATGTGCTCAAAACATGTGGGTTTTGACCAAAAGTCAGAGGAAAGTGTGGATTTAGCAAAAATTAAGTCAAAAAATGAATCCAGAGGTGTCAAAATACATGAAAATGACTCCAAATTTGAAAAAAACGGTCATCCGAGGCACGATCCAGAGCCAAAAGATTTTAGCCATGCAAAATTAAAAATATAGATATATATAATATAAATTTCCAGTATTTTATAATTAAAAATAAAAAGAAAAATAAAAATTCTGCCCTCTTTTTTTGTTGAACGTTGTCGAAAAATAAATAAAAAATGAAAAATAAAATAAAGCAAAAGAAAAATAAAAATAAAATAAAACAATAAATAATAAGAAAAACAAATAATTAAAAAAATAGAAAATAAAAATAAAAATAAAAAAATATATATTAAAAGAAAAAAAGAGGGTGGGGAGGCAGGCAGGAGGGGGGGGGGGGGGGGGGGGATGTGTCAAAACCGTGGGGGGAGGGGGGGGGGGGGAGAGAAAGAGTTTTTTTTTTCCGGGAAATATCTCCTGAGTGGAGTTTTTTTTGTAGAAAAATGCCCAAAAATAGAAAAAATGTGAGAAAATTTCCAAAAATTACCCAAAAAAATTCTGGAAAAATTCTCAAAAATTCTCTATAGGGTCGAGGGTAATTTTATCAATCAAAACCACAGAGAGCTTCCTTTATCCTTCTAATTTGGCAAGAAAATGACTATTGAAAGTGAAGAAAATGGCTAGAAAAATTGCTAAAAATTGCTTGAAAAATTCCCAAAAAGTCCCAAAAATTTCCAAAAATTGTATTTTTGCGGAGGTTATGAAATTCCTTCTTATTTGCTAAAAACTCGAGGAACAAGCATGAAATGGATAAGGAAAACTACTAAAACTGAAACAAAATGAAATGAGAAGGCTATGTACAACCTGGATAGATTTTGCAGTTCCAGGTGATCCATACTTCGTCAAGTGTGTTGTTGATAGGCCTTGAGCCTTGATATATTGACCAGTGGCAAGGCCTCTCCTTTTAGGGTCTCTAACTCCACATCACCCCAATTGAGCATTGTTTTAACTCGATAAGGTCCTTCCTAGTTTGGAAGCCATTTTCCTCTTACTTGTGTTTGAAGATGAGGTCTATGGAGAAGAACTAACATGCCTGGCTCTATGTTGTTGTTCCACAGATTTCAATCATGTGCCTCTTTCCTCTTCATCTGAGTCTCAAGCAATTGTTTTGTTGCTAGTAGATGTATCTCCTCCACTTTATGCAGTGCTCCAAGCCTCTGAGAGACACCACAATCTTTCTTTCCCTGTGAATGCCACTTTAGTTGATCCATGTAAAAATTCAAAGGGCTCAATTGGAAATATGCCATAAACCAGTTGGAATGGAGAATATCCCGTGGCCTCTTTATAAGCTAACCTGTATGCCCATAGGGTACCTTGATAAGCAATGCCCCAGGAAGTGGGCTGTAACATACATTCTTTCCTTAACATGGAAATTAATACCTTATTTGTTGATTCAGCCTGTCCATTAGCTCTTGGATATTAGGCACAAGAAGTCCTATGTAGAATTCTATACCTGTTGAAAATTTCCTATAGTACCTTATTCACAAAATGAGTACCCTCGTCTGTACAAATTTCAAGTGGACATCCAAACCTACAAATGATGCTACTGTAAATGAAATCAGCAACGGTTTGGGCACTGTATTCAGGGGAGGCAATAGCTTCAGCCCATTTCGTCGCATAGTCTGTGGCTATCAATAAATACTTCTCTCTTTTTGGAATCGATGGAGGGTAGATAAGCCCAACAAAATCTAACCCCCACTTTTCAAATGGTTGCCAAGAAGTGGAAATAATCAATGGATTATGCCTCTACTTGGTGGGTTTAGGTCCATACCTATGGCAAACATCACGTGCTTTTCACCAGTCATCCGCATCTTTGAATAATGTAGGCCACCATAAACCAGCATCAAGGATCCTCTGACTCATGATATGCCCTGGAAGGTGCCCACCACCTGTTCCTTCATGTGCAGATTGAAGCACTTCCCTCACTTCTTCTTCTTCCAAGCACTTCTTAAACCTGTTGTCCTTTCCCTGCCTATATAATTTATCTTCAATGAAAGTATAAGGTCTGCTCTTGATTAGCAGTCTCTTTCTTTGCACAACACTAGCCTTCTATGGATACACTCCAATTTTAATGAAATTTTTGATATCATAATACCAACCTTGAGCTTGTACAACGAACAGATTAGCATCTAGAAAATCGTCATTGACTCCACTAGCTTGATCCATCATATTGATCCTGGATAGGTGATCCGCCATAACATTTTCTTTACCTGGTTTATCGACTACAGAAAAATCAAACTTTTGGAACAACAATAACCACCTCCATATTCTACCAGTGGCTTGTGGTTTGTTGAGCAAGTATTTTAGTGGTTGGTGATCCCTTATAATAACAAATTTTACTCCTAGTAAGTAATGACGAAATTTTTGGACAGCAAAAACCATGGCTAGGGCTTCCCTTTCTGTAGTGCTGTAATTCCTTTCAGCCTTGGTCAAAATTCTACTGGCATATTGAATTGGTCTGTCCACCTTAAATTCTTCACTAGGTTGGGTCAAAACTGCCCCCACTGCATAGGCACTAGCATCTACATGTATGTGAAAGATTTTTGACCACTCAGGTGTGATCAAAATGGGAGCAGACACTAACCTTGACGGTAATGTTTGATATGCTTTTTCCTCCTCTTCTTCCCATTTAAAAGGTATTTCTTTACATGTAAGTCTAGCCAGTGGTCTGGCTATCTCTGCATACATTTTTATAAACCTTCTATGGTATCCAGTATGCCCCAAGAAACTCTGAATATCTTTAGGAGATTTAGGTTTAGGCAACTTTAATATAGAAATGATTTTGTCAGGATCTAGGTCCATACCTTTAGCCAACACCACATGTCCTAAGAGAGTTCCTTCTGTCACAAGGAAATGACATTTGTTTGGGTCGAGCTTTAGCTTAGTCTCCCTGCATCTCTTAAAAACATTCTATAACTGTCGCAAGTGATGGTCCAAACAATCTAAGGGAGTCTCCTTGTGAGAACCTGAAAACAAAGAGAAGTCATCCATGAAGATTCTAAGTGATTCCAGCAATAAGGGGCCAAAACAGAGATTGACCGTTCTCTTAAAGGTGGATGGAGCATTTCTGAGCCCAAATGGCATTTTTACATACACATATGTTCCCCAAGGTGTGATAAAAGCAGTCTTTTCATGATCCTCTGGGTGTATTGATATTTGATTATAGCCACTGAAGCCACTATGACCTGCTCTGCAAATGGCATTGGGAATCCATCTGGGCATGTCCAGCCACTTCTTCAATGACTTGCTCTGCAAATGGCATTGGGAATCCATCTGGGATTGTCACCTTGTTGAGTGCTCTAAAGTCAACGCAAATTCTGATTTTATTGGTATTCTTCTTTGGCACTATAACCATAGGTGAGAGCCACTCTGAGTGTTCCACAGGAATAATGATTCCTGCATCTTGCATCTTCTGTATTTCTACATAAACAACTTCGACATATTTTGGGTTGAGTTTATAACTCTTCCCTCGTATTGGTTTGCCTCCCTCAACCAGAGGGATTCTATGCTCTCCATAATTGGCAGGCACTCCTTGTAAGTCTTTATAATGCCAGGCAAAAACATCTGTATAATGGGTCAAGAATGATCTTACCTTTCCAAGGAGCCCTAGGTGGTTCCACAACCAAGTGGCCACCAAAACTGGCCGATTCTTGTCTTGAGTGCCTAATTGTATTTCTTTGATAGGATTTCTCTCTACCATATTATCTTTGTGCTCATTTCCATCCATGTCTTCTTCCACTAGCTTTTCGTGCATTGCTTCATAAGCAGGGGTATTTTGGATTTCAATGTGTTCCTCCTTGTCCTGCATCCATCATGCAGGTATTTCTTGAATTGGGAAAGAACACTCTTCACCAGAATCTTTTACCTTGCCTTTAGCTTTAGTAACTTCCTTATCTGTGGTTGTCATATCCTCCTCCAAGTTGTATCTGAGGGGTGTCTTCTTGCCCCTTCTGTGGTCTGTGATGGGCTCTCCCAATCCATCAACCTGGACTTTTTCCTCATCTACACAAGAATTATTAAGAAAAATTCGAAAACAAGAGGAAGAGTTACCTGCTTGGAGCCAATTTAGAATATCCTCTTCTTCCTCGAAATCTATTTGCGGTTGATCCTCTGATTCTGGTTCCATGCAAATGCCAACTGTTTGCATCATGCTGGTGTTTCCTTTATTCTCTGGGCCCTCTTCTAAATGAATCTGTGTCAGCTCTTGCCCTTTTTTTGGTACCCACATAGTCTCCTTGCCCCAATCATGAATGACACTTGCATGTCTCAGCCATGGTCTTCCAATTAAGAGGGGTAATCCTCCTTCAACCTAGGGCAATCTTAAAACCACAAAATCCAAAATGAATAGATTACCTTGTACTTCAAATGGAACTTTTGGGATCACTCCCAAGGGCTTTACTTTGCTCTGATCTGCCAAAGTAACAGTGAAATTTGCAGGCCTTGAAGGGTGGAGTCCAATCTTTTCCATTGTATGTTCAGGCATCAAGTTAATACCGGAACCACCATCCACAATAACTCCTTGAAATTCATGACCTTTGATAGATACTGTCAGCCGAGGACTTTTATAATCTATAAGGAGTGCTTCCCCTACAATTTTTCCTTTATGGAAAACAGTAGTCTTTGCTACCAAACTTTTAGTGAAAGCCTCATCAATTATCTGCAATAGTTCTGACCTGAATTTCCCATCCATCTTTATTAAATAAAAAATACTAACCTCCTTTTTCATGGATTTGAGAAGCTTTGAAGCCTCTGATTCCTTAAGAGCAGGGGCTCCAATTGACTTACCAAACTCCTCATGAGCCCTGTTGAATGCATGCCGAATGGAATCACTGGTACATATGGGATCTCCTTTTTGCCTTGTATCTGCACATGCAGTGGCCTTGTCTTCAGATGTCTCTTGTTCTTTGTTCAATCCATCAATTATTGGTTGTTGAGCTATCTCTACTTGAGACTTTCCTTTATTTCTTGTCTGCACTATAAAAGATTTTATTTCTTCTAACTGCACCACCCTGGTAGATGGTGATGGCTCATTGACCTGATCTAACATTTCTTCTTTGTGTACAGAAATCATTTGAATATGGGGCCCGATGAAGAGGCTTGATTCTTAGGACAACAATTTGTATAGTGGTCTCTGACCTCTGGGCAATTTTTGCAAGGGGGGGCATTTTGTGGTAGAGTGCACCTACTTTGATAGTGCCCACATTCTCCACATTTGAAACAAATGATTGGCCTTCTAGGCCCATTTTCAAAGTTATTCCTCTGTCTAGGGTTGTAAGTGTTACCTTGATTGGGTGCAACCGCCATTACATTTGCTGGTGGTAGGGGTCCTCCTTGTGTCCAATATGTTGTTGCAGGTATTCCCCTTGATTGGCATTCCTCGGCCTCATGACCAGCTTTCTTGCATAATTGGCAAGTCACACTTAACAGAGGACATTCACTTACTATATGCCCTTGCTTGCTGCACATGGAACACCAAAGTCTACTCTTGATGCCACCCCCTTTGAGTTCCTGCAGCTCCTGTCGCAGTTGGGCCAATTCCTCTACTTGGGCCTCCCCCTCCTTTTGGAGCTTTAATGCTTCAATCTCCCTTCGCAACTGAGTAATAGCATTCTCATCCTCTTTGTGGGGCTTATTCCTTTTTAAGCCCTCCAGCTCCTTCCTTAGTTGGATTACTGGATCCTCCATTTCTGTAGAATATGGTAGTTGAGAAGAAGTTGCTCCATATTGTTGCCTTATATGTTCCAATCGTGTAGCTGTGTTGATGAATTCCTCTATGGAGGTTGTAGGCAACACTAATTCCTTGATTTTGCATTGGGTGGCCACTAGAAGTGGCTTAGCTAACCATCTCTTAACAAAAAAATCATGTGGTGGGTCTGGTAATTTAGCCATTAGTGCCTTGGCCCTAGTCACAAACTCTGGGAACTTTTCACCTGGACCTAATCTCAAATTCTCTAATTCCTCTATGATGATCTCTGCAGTATTTCCATGCTGAAATTGATTCTTGAATGCATCTTTCATTAGGTCCCAAGTTGTAAAATGGTTCTCAGCAAACTGGTTGAACCATTTATCGGCTAATCCTTCTAATGTGGGAGGGAAGAGTATCAAAAAGGCATCCTCCCTACCCATTAAGCCTCTAGTTTTGCATAGTGCCAAAAATCTTCTAATATGCTTGTCTGGATCTCTTTGAAAGAAGGAAATTTTATATTTAATCTTGAGAGTAATGTTTCCAAGTCTACCTGTCCTTCAATGCTCCTTACTCATGAAGTTGATGAAAGTGGACTAGAGGATCTTCTAACAACCTTCCTGCTTGCAGGTGATCCTCAATGTTTGGGACCAGGTTGCGGTCATGGGCTGTTCATAGTCCTCTTAGTATGAGATAATTGATAAGAATATGTACCTCTTAGTCCACTGAAGTAGTACTGTCGACACTTGAATATTGCTTCTCCAACTGCAATATATCTTCTCCTATGCTCAAATCTCCTTGGAGTCCCATCGGGCGTGCCAAATTTTGTTGGGGGATTCTTTGACAAGAAGGGATTTGAGTGTTTGTAGGAGAAAAGGGAAAGAAGAGAAGAAAGATACACACGGGAAGCCTCTGCGATTGATTATAATAAGACAAATACAATGTGAAGCACAATGCAATCCAATGCTTCTGTGCAAAATCCCACAGAGTGCTCAATTACAAAATACCAAATACCCAAGAGACTTGTTGCTACCGGCCTCCTCTGCACCAAACCTCCACCTTATCCAAGCCTGCACTTTTGCACACCTTGCACCAAGCTTCCACTAAGGCGGAGGGATGGATACCTTATGTCGGCACGTGCACACTTCAATGAGACCTTGGGATCCTTGGGGGACTAGATGAACACTTCTTTGCACACTTCCTTAGTCACTCTCCATGCACACCTTGCACTTCACTTCTCTGTGTCGCACACTGGTGACTCTTTCACTTCTCTCTTGCTTCACTTAGACTATGCTCACTCTTGGTTCCTCTAGGATATTCCAAGAATGGTCCTGGTCTTGATTTAAGTGTCGATTCACGTACGCTTCTAACTTCAAGAGTATCTTGGTGCTCACTTTGATGTCTCAAGATTGTCTTTACTAGTGGCAGCCAACGACTCCCTGTTTTGTCCTGTAGTGACTTTAGACTAAAACAAAAATTTTACTTGGGGGGCCATACTTTCACTTCTACGTACGCTGCCGCTTCACATACCTTCACATTTTTCCTTTTAATTCTTCACTTTTTCACATAAGAGAGGGTTCACCTGAACCTTCCAAAACACTTTAAAAACACTTTGAACCTTAGGGAAATTAGAGAAATACCTTTGCAACCTGCAACCCACTTTCTCCAATGTACCCTTTGTGGACAATTAATTGTGCACTACCTGTGCACTTTGACACCTGCACTTTAGCACTTTGACTTTGCACCAGCTGACTTTGACCTTGACCTTGTTGACTTTGACCAATTTGACTTTGATCTTTTTTACTTTGACTGTGGTTGACTTTGACTATGGTTGACTTTGACCAATATGAGTTTTATGGACTCAACAGGTAGCAAGGTCCGTGTTGAATGAGAAGAACCTACCAAATTATTTGTGGGCAAAGGTAGCATCCACTACCACATACTTGATAAATACATTACATTCAAAGGCCTTGGACAGTATGACTCATTGTGAAGCTTGTAATGGAAGAAGACCATGCTTGGACCATTGCAAGAAATTTGGGTGCATTGCATATGCACACATACCATCACAAATTAGAGGTTAATTTGACCCTAAGGCAGAAAAATGTGTATTTTTAGGCTACGACCTTAATGAAAAAGGTTATAGACTATATAACCCTAACAACAAAGGTTTTATAGTTGGTCAAGATGTTGTGTTTGATGAGAAAAAATCATGCTTTGAAGATGATTACATGAATATCAAGCTACCATATGATCTACATGAAGCCTTCCCAACTCTCTCAAGCAAGAATACACATACACTTGAATCATCAAATGATATTGAAGATGGTTAGAAGACTCGAAATAGAGAAATCAACTCATGAAACTCCAAAGGCAAGGCCAAGGTACATGAGCTAAAGGATGTTCTAGAATCCTCTCAAAAAACCATCACAAGATCTACTAGGGAGAAGAAGAAGAAGCTAGAAAGGTATGGTTATGAAACATGCCTAGTGACTAAGCACTCTATCTATTTAGCAAAGGATTTAAACTTTGAGGGGCCGTCATCTTATGAAGAGGCAAAGAACAAACCAGAATAGAAAAATGCAATGCTAGAAAAATTAGAAACCTTGCAAGACAATCACACTTGGTAATTCGTGCCCATGACTCGAACAATGAAGATCATTAGATCTAGATCGATACACAAAGTGAATAAGAACTCTTATAGAACCATCAATAGGTAAAAAGCTAGAATTGTGGCTAAAGGGTATGCTCAGACTCAAGGCGTTGACTATGAAGACACCTTCTCACCTCTGCCAAAGATTCCAACAATTCGAGTTCTTATGAGCATTGTACCTATTAAGAATCAGAAGATCTGTTAAATGGATGTGAAGAATACATTTTTCAATGGGTGGATATTTGAAGAGGTATATATGGCTCAAACTCTTGGGTTTGAATATTGACATTATCCTCAACATGTATGCAGGTTAAGGAATGCCCTATATGGTCTAAAGAAAGCTCCAAGGTATTGGAAACATAGGCTTGTAGCCCATTTGCATGATAAGGGTTTCATGGATAGAAACGCAGACCCTTCACTCTTCATCGAGAGAAATCACGAGGAAGTCAGATACCTATGTGTATATGTAGATGATATAATAGTCACAAGAAATGATGCTAAAGCTATTAGGAGGGAGTCAAGCTACAAATGAAGGAGGAGTTCAATATGAGTTGGGAAACTCACATAGTTCCTAGGGTTGAAATTTATGTATATAGAAAAGGGTAGGTATCTCACTCAAAGGAAATACATCAAGGATATTCTAGCCAAGTTCAAGATCGAGAATGCTACGGTTGTAGGTGCACCCATGGAGCTAAACTCAAAGCTAAGTGCTCATGAAGGAGAGAAAATTGGAGACATAACAAGCTATCAAAGGTTAGTGGAAGTTTGAATTATACAACACTCACTAGGGTAGATATTTGCTATAGTGTAAGTGTTATGAGTCTATTCTTGCATACTCCTAGGAAACCACAAATGGAAGCAGCAAAGAGGATACTCAAGTATCTAAAGGGAACCATAAATGAAGGCCTATATTATCCATCAAACTTTGATATAAACATAAAGCTATTCTCTAATGCAGATTGGGAAAGTTCTAAAGATGACAAGATAAGTAGTTCATGTTATCTCACTTTTGCAAGTAAATAGATCCTTTCATAGACATCTAAAAAGCAACCCTTTGTTGCTCTTTCATAAAGAAAACCTAAATATAGAGATTTAGACAATGCAACCAACGAATCCAAGTGGATCAAGACATTCTATTCAGATTTGGGTATAAAGTCTTCTACTCATCATATCCTTGGAGATAATGTAAGCTCTCTTCACCTTGAAGTAAATCTAATTTATCATGCTAGGACCAAACACATAAATTTCCATTATCCCTATGTTAGGGAGAAAATCACAACCAAGGAAATTAAACTCTCATATGTATCCACTCAACAACAATGTGCAAATATGATGACCAAAGCATTGGATGGAGTAAAATTAAATACGTTTAAAGAGATGATTGGACTTCAAGAAATATTGAATGATTGAAGACCAAAGAATCTTAGTCTGAAGGGGATCTGGTAGTGCATGAGGAAAGCCTAAGTTTGTAACTATTGCACATAGGACGTCTCTTGATACATGAGGCATAAATGTATACTCATTTCAGCATATGCTTAAGGAGCTTGAAAAGCCCAATACATAAGTTTCTATTGGTCAAAGGTAAATGAGATGAATGGAGAGAATCTTATGGACTTGTTGGGAGCCAAATTCCATGAATCCATCTAAACTCAAATGCCAAATCACTCCCAAAAAGTTTGAATCCCTTTTAGGTAAAATCCTCAAACATTCATGAGGGAAAACGTGTATGTATGTATATATATATATATATATATATATATATATATATATATATATATATATATATATATATATATATATATATATATATATATATATATATATATATATATATATATATATATATATATATATATATATATATATATATATATATATATATATATATCTGTGTGTGTGTGTGTGTGTGTGTGTGTATATATACATATACATACACACACACACATATATATATATAGTCCTAAAAGAGAGAGAGAGAGAGAGAGAGAGAGAGCTGATATGAGCTGATCATCACACTCATTTTGAGTGATCTATGTCTTTCGTAAAAGCTAGAGATGTTACCCACTCTATAATTGTGTTATATGTCAATAAGCAATACATTTATACTTCATAAGCATTGTTACATGTATCTTTATTCACTACCATAATACATTGAGTAAATTCTATCAAGTTCTCTTAGTCATTTCAATCACGAGGAAGGAGATAAGGAAGATAGCTCACACACACACACACTCTCACAATCAAAGAGGAGCACACACTCAGATTGAAGGAAGGAAGAATCATCATCTTCTTCTTCTTCTTCTATTACATAAAAGTAATGTACAAGAATGACCTAAAAACAAGAATACAACAAGTGCACTATATAAAGATCGGTACATAAGTAAAAATCTAATGTCCACAAATGAGTGAGCTAGCAAGAATAAATGTGCCATCACTCTCGGTAGATAAATCTAGAACACCTTAATGAAGTATCCTGACATATACCGGCATGACCACTATACATGTCAGAGAAATGAAAAACTAATATGTGTCATCCTGCATCATCACATGTTGAGCTTGATATCTCAACACTCCCCCTCAAGCTCAATGTCATATCTTATAATCCAAGCATCTTCCGAAACTTCTTGAGCTTCTGTGCTCCAAGTGTGTTAGTGAAGATATCAACAACCTGCTCATCTACTCTTACATAAACAAGATCAATATGACCTAACAATACCTTCTATTTGATATTGTGATAATTTACCTCGATATGCTTTGTTCTAGCATGCAAAGGATTTCGTGCTAATTGTATGCTCTAAGACTATCACAATAGATCATAATAGGCTTTTGCACATCCACACCTAAATCTGCAAGTAGCATCTTCAACCATGATGCCTCACATGGTGCCATTGTAGCACCTCTATACTCAACCTCTATACTCAACAAAGCAAGAGTGGGTTGCTTCTTGCTTCTCCATGTAATAGTTGCACCTCCAAGTGAGAATAGAAAGCTGCTAGTAGATCTTCTATCTAGAGTACTACCAACCCAATCTGCATCGGTGTATCCATGAGCCTACAATTCTACACGAGCTTCATAAAACAATGCATAATACAAAGCAGCACTCACATAAGGTAGAGTGTGCCTCAGAGCATCGAAAAGTGACTTCGTGGGAGCCTGCATAAATTGAGTTTCAAGCCCAGCAATGTAGCTAAGATCAGGCCTCGTAATTATGAGATCTATCAAACTTCCCACAATTTCCTGTACCTAGCATTTTCCAGTGCCTCACTTGATGTAGTATCTAACTTCAAATTCTGATCTAATGTCATAGAAATTGCCTTGCAACCAGCCATACCATACTTTTCTAGCATATTCAAGGAATATTGCCTTTGCGACATCCATATACTTGTTTCTGTATGTATAAACTCAATGCCCAAGAAATAGCGCAGCACACCAAGATCTTTCATGTCAAATTTTTTCATAAGGAGTTGATTTACCTCTTTGATGCTTTCTTTATTATCACCACCTACAATCAAGTCATCAACATATAATAGCCACAATTGTGATGCCATCATCACCCTTCCTTGCATATAGTGAATGATCTACATCACACATAGAAAATCCAATGGTGGTCAAGTAATCAGCAATCCTTGCATGCCATGCATGAGGCACTTGCTTCAGCCCATACAAAGCCTCTTGCAACCTACAAATATATTCTGGATGCTTTGAATCTTCATATCCTTGTGGCTGGTCCATGTATACTCCTTCCTATAACTCACCATGTAGAAAAGCATTCTTCACATCCATATGATGCAATGTCCATCCTTTTGCTATAGCTAATGCAACAAGTGTTTTGACGATAGACATTTTAGCTACAGGGTTGAATGCTTCCTCATAATCAATGCCATAAGTTTGTGCATATCCTTTTGCTACCAAATGTGCTTTACACTTTCTTATGCTACCATCAGCATTGTGCTTTACCTTGTAAACCCACTTGCAGCCTATGGGTTTCTTTCCTTGTGGCAATGGAACCAGCTTCCATGTTTTGTTTTCATAAAGTGCAGCCATCTCCTCATCCATAGTTTTTTTCCAATCTGCATTTCCAATTGCATCTTCAAAACAAGTAGGTTCATCATCTTGTATTTCCTTTGTCATGTAGGCACAATGACGAGCCATGTAACCATTATATGTCAATTATTGCACTAAATTCCATATCCTCCGAGATCTTCTTGGTCCTGGGTCACTTCTCCTTGTATCATTTGCATGTGCCTTTCTTACTCCTGGAGTCTTCATAGAGGGCATTCCAAGATCCTCATCAAGACTCTTTTCTGAACGGCTTGAATCTCCATCAAATTCTTCAAAACTTGCACTTGTTTTATGACTAGCAGAAAGCTTTTCTTTACCTTTCTTGGATGTATTTGATGAATTTACTAAACTAAAATTTTCATGCAATCTTCCACTCCATGGATTTGATTTGGAACTATTGCTTGGTGATGCATCTGGTTGACTCAAAGCTTGAGATTTTGCACTTGATTTTTCCGCATTTTCTTTGTCATTTCGTTCAATATTTAGTACTTCATTGGCATCTCCATAGAAGCTTGACATTTCATCAAATACCACATCTCTACTCACTTTCACATGTCGTGTGAGTGGGTTATGACATTTATATCCCTTTTGCTCAAGGAAGTATCCAATGAAGACACACTTTTGTGCTTTTGGATCAAGATTTGTCCTCAATTCATTTTGAACATGTTCATATGCAATACAACAAAAAACTTTCAGATGTGGTAAGTTTGGCTTTTTACTTGTAAACTTCTCTTCAGGTGTAACTTGATGTACAACAGTAGTCAGAGTTTTGTTCATGATGTATATAGCAGTATGAATAGCTTCTACCCAATAACAATGAGGCATATTCTTCTCAGCCATCAAGGCTCTTGCTATTTTTGCAATATGTCTATTTTTGTGTTCAATAATGCCATTTTGTTGTGGTGTGTACCTGCATGAAAACTGATACCGAATTCCATGATTTTTTAGAAAATTACTGAAGTCATTTGACATGTATTCACCTCCTCCATGAGATCTTAATGTCTGAATATACTTCCCTGTCTCCTTTTCCACCATAGCTTTCAAAATCTAGAAGTGAGTGAACACCTCACTCTTCTCTTTCAAGAAATATACCCACACTTCATGTATGGTCATCAATGAAAGTAACATAAAACGTGCAATCACCCATAGATGTGGTTTTTGCAGGACCCCAAACGTTAGTATGTACTATTTCTAGTATGTTCTTACTAACATGCTTGTCATGTGGAAATGACACTCTTGATTGTTTTCCAAATTGACATGCTGCAAATACCTTTTGCATCTCTATAACCTTGAAATTTGGTAATCTCCTTTGACTGCATCAATTTCAGCATTTGCAAGTTTGCATGTCCAATCCGTTTGTGTCAGATCTCTATATTAGCAATGACTCCTACACCTTTTGCAAACATGGTTGCATTCATTTCAGGATTTTTCACATTTAAGGTGAAAATCCTACCCACTTTGTTTCCTTTGGCAATTAATCTTCTATCTCGTTTGTATTCTTCTACATATAACCCATTAGAATTGAACCTGACTTGTAATCCCTAGTCAACCATTTCTCCAATAGAAACTAGATTCTTTGTAATATTTGGAACATGCAGCACATCAGCAAGATGTTTTACCTTCCCATCCTTCATAGACAATGCTATGTTTCCTGTATGCTTGAAAGGGTGTAATGTGTTATCACCTGTTTCAACATATCCAAGAACTGGCAATTTTTGCAAAGTACTAAACCATTTTGCATGACTGGTCATGTGATTTGAAGCACCTGAATCAACATACCAGACATTATCATTGGATTTTGAAACACCAGCGCCAGACATCATATTCAGCATCTGATGTTGAACCATGAACAACTTCTGAGAATCATCTACACTTGTGGATGCATAGTTGTTTTGCTGCCTTTTGTTATTTTGATTCTTCAACCTACAATCACGTTGAAAATGTCCAGGTTTACCACAATTCTAGCATCCTTTATTATCATTACCTCAATCATTTCTTTGGAAATTTGTGCGACCTCTTTGGCTCCCCCTACCTTGAAACTATCCTCTTCCTCCTCCATGATTCTATTGTTGACCTTGGTCTTGGTTACTGTTTCCTCTTCCACTTCTGAAACCTCTACCTCTGCCTCTTCATCTACCAAAGTAGAATACCTCCTTAGAACTAGGATTTCCTTAGGAGTTTGATTCCTCACCAAGATTCTTTTCTTCAATAATCAGCATGGATACCAAATCAACGAAATTCAGAATATTTTCTCTGGTCTGTATAGAAGTTCTGAACTACTTATATGAAGCTCCTAAACCACAAAGGCACACTTCCACCTTATCATCATCATCTACATTCACGCCAATAGATGCCAATGACGTACATATGCTTTTGATGTTTAGGCTGTATTCACTTACCGACATGCCCTTCTTGTCCAATGTATGCAGATCATTCTGGAGTTACAATTTCCATGCCTTTGTATTAGCCTCATACAATGTGACCAAACTGTTCCAAGCCTCTTTCGGAATCTTAGCATCCTGTATGTGCCCAATCATGCTATCGTATATGCTAACAGATAGCCAATACATTACCTTTCATGATCCTTGATTCCATTACTCATATGCTCTTAACTGGTCCGCAGTCTGATTCCTCTCTAGTAGCTGCGGAGCATTTTAGTTCTCTCATTTGATGTACTTCCAGTAGCCTTTTCCCATCAGCAAATTTGTCATTTTGAATCTCCAAGCATGGAATTTGTTCTTGTCCACCTTATCACTCATAAGCTTACTCGGCGTTTTCCATTTTTGTAGTTGTTCACGACACTACAAAACACTACAAGCAGCACTTTCTACTTGAACACTATCGGACTATGATGTGACAGTTTGATCTCAGAAAAACACAATTTTCATGTATCAATAGTACACAGAATGGCTTGAGATTCTGGATCTGAAATATATGAGTGTTGTCAAACACAATGTAAGTTATAGTTTTGCTAACTAACCTAGTTTTTCTATGCACCCCACCTTGCGGGCTCGAAATGGAGGTTGAGATGGCTCGAAAACACATAGCAATCTAAGGTTGTTTGTGGATCATGCTTTCTCCATGCCTTTTTCCATACTCTTCACCGTCAGGCTTCTCCATGAGCTCTCTACAACCACACTAGCTCTGATACCATGTCACAAGGAAGGAGATAAGGAAGAGAACTCACACACACACACACACACTCACAATCAAAGAGGAGCACACACTCAAATTGATGCAAGGAAGAATGATTCTTCTTCTTCTTCTATTACATAAAAGGAATGTACAAGAATGACCTAAAAACAAGAATACAAGTGAAATATATAAAGATCAATACATAAGGAAAAATCTAATGTCCACGAATGAGTGAGTTCAATAGAAAAAATATGTCATCACTCTTGGTAGATAAATCTAGAACAACTCAATGAAGTATCCCTGACATATACCGGTGTGACCCACTATACATGTCAGAGAAACCAAAAATTGATACGTGTCATCCTGGATGATCACATGTTGAGTATGATATCTCAACAATTTCTCTATGTGTATGTAGTCATTCCAATATAGTATTTGGAATTCGAATTTAGGACTTTTGTTAAACATACGTACAAAGTTTTATAGCCATTGTATCCATAAAGTTATGAGTAAATGAAAGTGACTCTGTTTGTGTATCATCTTCTCCCTAAAACTTTCAGATTACCCTCTTGAATTCTTATGCACATTGCTCTAAGTATAGTCCTCCTAAATTGATGAAATAATTTGCTATACCTCACCTAAAGCTTCATTTGAAAGTGTGCAAAAGGTCTCTGGCCAATTTCTATCATTTTGTGAGCTTTGACTAAAAAAATGAGTGCCTTCTTCCATAAATAAAAGGCTTTCACAAAGTGCTTTGTACACATAAATGATCTATTTTGGCATAGTGTTTTGGAAATGATGTTCCAAAGTAGTACGATGGTCAAAATGCATACTATTAAGGTTTTTTAGCATTATTTAGGTTGGTCTGGACCAAGATTTTTAACAATTAAAGTAAGAATCAATGTTGAGTTTGAAAATTACAATAGATTTTAAATCATAATCATAGTTGCTCATATACATACACATAATATTGTGAATTAAGAATCAATGTTGAGTCAAACAATCATAATAGACTTTTACTCAAAATCATACACACACATATACATAGACATAGAAATAGTATTGTGAATCAAGAATCAATGTTGAGCTAGAAAATGAAGATAGATTTTAACTCACAATAATACCCGCACATACATGTTGGTGTAGACCAATCACCAATTGAATATTTGAAGCAAAGAAGATGGATACATTCACAAGAGTGAAGGACATGTACACATATGTACATTAGTTAAGACATAGGTTACATATACTTATGCTTTGATAAAAGTTTGTACATAATTGCCTATAAATACTTTGGAAAAATGTCGGGGTATAGAGAGAAGACAAGGAGAGACTATGTATGAGCATAGGAATAGAGAAATAAGTGATTTTAAATGTCATTAGACACATGAGAAGTGAGTTGAAGTCTCTCTCTCATTTTCAGTTGTAGTCTTCTCTAGAAATGAAAGAAATATTGCGCCCGATGTTTCTGTGTTTGCTCCGTCTGTGGTAGATCATTTGTGAAATCCTTTTGAGGATATCTAAGTTCATAGTTAATGAGTCTATGACTTGAGTTTCAGAGTTTAATTGTAAACACGCTAGGAGAATTGTGTGTAGGAACATTCATATGTGATGAGTGTTCACAGTTCTCTGAAACAAGCGCAAATTTTGAGTCCAATGAAATGAGTAGTGCTCAATGCACAGTGTAAAGTTTTACACATATGATAGCTCAAAATCTAAGTTGAGAGATAAGCTATCTACAGCCAAAAGGATTTGGTAAAACGGGTTCGACATTGTGAGAACCAAAGTTAAGAAGTTAGGGGTGTCAAATCGACTTCTCAGAAGTGCAGATTTGGACATAGGTAACTTGTGAAGTTGATTTCTCAAGTTATACTAAACCTTTTGAAGAACTTTAACTTGGAGGAGGTGTGCAACTTCTAGGCGACACTCCATACAAAATTTCATAGAAAACTTTACATATTTGATAGGTCAATGAGAAGGAATTGTGGAGCAGACTTTCTGTGTTTTATCTTCTTCACAGAATTTTTCAACTTTTGATAATTTGGAGGTTGGACCTCTAATTTGGTGAAGGTTTTGACTTACTCTTGATATAGAGGTGTTCTAAATTCAAGAGTAGGTTGTTCTTTTGGGGATTAACACTCTCCATCAGTGGTATCAGAGCAGGAGACATCAAAATCAAGGAAAGGAGGATCCCGACTGCTGCAGATTCAAGAAATTCAACAATTGAAGAACTAAAAGGTGAAAGCTTGAAGGCAAAGCTTGAGGAGGAGACCATACGACATCAAAAAGGACAAAAGGAGTCTAATTCGAAGTAAAGGTACATATATTGTTCATAAAGCTTGAAGATCTCAATACAGAGGTGCACACAAGATGGGAGATTCTCTACAGATAGAGAAATTGGATAGGGAAAACTATCCTGCATGGTCAATGAGGATGGAAGCTCATCTTATGAGCAAAGATTTAATAGCCTACATCACAGGAGAAGAAGAGAAGCCAGAGTTCAGAGATCCTAGTGTTCCAACTAGGGAAGAGTTAGCAGATTTGAAAAATTGGATGAAGAAAGATGCTCAAGCTAGGAGCATTATATATATGGCAGTCAATGATTACTTGTTACCTCACATTCGAGGTCTTGAATGTGCAACTGATATTTGGAATGCTTTGGAGGAGCATTTCCAGAATACTACAAAGTCAAGGAAGGCATCTTTATGGGCAAAATTTACAACCTTTAAGAAGAAGGCTTCTCAATCTATTTCAGACTATGTAACAAGGATGAAAGACATTGCAGATGCTTTAGGAGCTGTTGATGAGGACATTGAGGAGGATAAGGTTGTAAGGCAAATTCTTACAGGTTTAAGAGGTCATATGCTGACATTTGAGCAAGATGTTAAAGGAGATGGTGACAAGAGTGCAGGTCATGCAATGTACTCAAAGGACAAGAACAAGAATAGCAAAGGAAAGCAACAAGCAGGTGAAGATGAAAGTACAACTAGTCAAGCCAACTTCCTAAGAGGAAGAGGAGGTGGCAAAGGTAGAGGAAGAGGCAGGTACAACAAAGATGGAGGCAAAGCTTGCTGGATTTGTGGTAAGACAAATCACTTAGCTAATGATTGTTGGCATAATAATCAGAGTAATGGTGGATATAATCAGAACTATAATTCAAGAGGAAGAGGAGGCAGAAATCAAAGAGGTAATTTCAGAGGCAGAGGTGGTAGGAGTTACTTTGGAAGAAATGCAGGTAGAGGATTCCAAAGTCAACAATACAACAACACCTACTACAATTATTCTTCAGATCAAAAGGAGGATTCAACATTGATAATGAATGCAACTTGTGAAAGGCAGAGTGAAGATCAAAGAGTCTTCTACATTGATTCAGGATGTAGCAATCACCTAAGTGGTAATATAGCTTTGATGACTGATTTGGACAATAAGGTTTTTAATCATGTTGTTCAAACAGGTGACAACACAAAGCACAATGTGAAGTCAATTGGATCAGTGAAGGCCAAGGATGGTAGTACCTTATTGAGTAAGGTCTTGTATGTTCCTATAATTCCTAAGAATTTGATAAGTGTAGGACAAATTGTTGAAAAGGGATATGAAGTAAGGTTCACTAATGATGGAGTATATGTGGAAGACCCTAGCCAAGGGTATAAACAGGTTGTTTCAGGGAAGAAAGAAGGAAGATTATTTACATTGAAGATTCAAGGCAATATTGGTCATGCTATGTTCACATATGGAGGACATAAGATCTTTGAGTTAGATCTTTGGCACAAGAGGCTTGGACATTTCAATGAAAGAGGTATTAAAGACATGATTAACAATGGTTCAGTGCTTGGATTGCCTAATGTTGCAAGTCAACATATGACATATAAATGTGAGGCATGTCAATTAGGTAAGGCTCATAAGCATTCCTATTCCAAGCATGGTTTTATGTACTCAGAGAAGCTTGAATTGGTACACACAGATGTGTGGGGACCATCAAAGGATTTCAGTATAAATGGGTCAAGGTATTATGTGATTTATGTTGATGATGCTACTAGATGGATCACTATTTATGTGATCAAAGATAAGTCAGAAGTGTTTAATACATTCAAACACTATCATGCATATGCAGAAAGAATTACAGGACATAAGTTGAAAAGACTAAGGTCAGATGGAGGGGGAGAGTATTTTTCTAATGAGTTCAGTGATTACTTGTGGAATGCAGGTATAAAAAGGGAAGTTACTTGCAGGTACTCTCCTCAACAAAATGGTGTTGCAGAAAGGAGAAATAGAACACTTGTTGAGTTTGCAAGATCCATGATGAAGGAGAAAAATTGCCCTAATTATTTGTGGGATGAGACTGTAAATACAGCTACTTATTTGGTCAATAGGTTACCATGTAAAGCCTTGCAGGGTATGACACCATATGAGGCTTGGTGGGGTAAGAGACCTACCTTGGATCATTGCAGAGTTTTTGGATGTGTGGCATATGCATATGTGCCATCACAATTAAGGCACAAGTTGGAGCCTAAAGCTGAAAAATATGTTTTCATTGGTTATGATGATAAGCACATGGGTTATAGATTGTGGAGTCCATCTACAAAACAATTCATGGTTTCTAAAGATGTTACATTTGATGAGCAAAGCACTTGGTATGCAGGTACAATCAATATCAATACAGGTGATGAAGAAGAAGTGAGCCAAAGGAAAGGTAAATCAAAGGTTCAGATATTTGATGAACAAGAGAATAATGAGTGCAGGTTGAAGTGGAAGAAACACCAAGATTTGATCCTGAATATGAAGAACCAGAAACCTCAAGAAGTGGAGAGCTTAGGAGGTCTACAAGGAATAAATGGCAACCTACAAGGTATAGTTATGATACTTCATTTTTGGCCACAAAAGATTATGCTTATATGATGAAAACAGATGAAGACCCTTCTACATATGAAGAGGCAAAAGTTAAGAAAAAATAGGAGAAAGCTATGCAGGAAGAATATGATGCACTATTGGAGAATCAAACATGGGATTTGGTTCCAAAGCCAAATCGTCAGAAGATCATTGGATGTAAGTGGGTTTACAAGACCAAGAGGTTTGCAGATGGAAGTGTGTCTAGATACAAAGCTAGACTTGTTGTCAAAGGGTTTGCTCAGACTTATCGTGTTGACTATGATGAGACTTATAGTCCTGTGGCAAGGATGACAACCATCAGGACACTTATAGCTATTGCTGCATGTAAAGGTTGGAAGTTATGTCAACTTGATGTAAAAAATGCTTTTTTGAATGGTTATATTTCAGATGATGTATTCATGGAGCAACCTCAAGGGTTCAGAGATAAAAGGTATCCAGATAATGTGTGCAAGCTCAAGAGAGCTTTGTATGGCTTGAAGCAGGCCCCAAGGGCATGGAATTATAGACTTGTAAAGTTCTTGAAAGAACTTGGATTTCAGGTGTCTAAAGCAGATAGTAGCTTGCTTGTCAAAGCAAGTGATAATGGTTTCATATACATGTGCATATATGTTGATAATATAATTCTTACAGGTATAGATGAAGAAGGAATACAAAGACTCAAGAAGCAAATGGAAAAGGAGTTCAAAATAAGTGACTTGGGAGACTTGTCATACTTCTTGGGCATGGAGATTACATATACTCAACATGGAGTATTTGTGACTCAAGAAAGGTTTTTGAAGAACTTGTTAATCAAGTTTAAAATGGATGATTGCAGGGTAGCACCTACACCAATGGAGGTGAATCACAGATTGAGTAAGTTTGGAGGTGAAGAATTCAAGGACATGAGACAATACCAGAGTTTGGTTGGTAGTCTTATCTATGCTACTTTAACTAGACCTGATTTATCATATGCAGTAGGGGTTTTGTCTCAATTCATGCATTGCCCAAGGAAAGAACATTGGATTGCAGGACAAAGAGTGTTGAGATACATTAAGGGTACACTCAATGAAGGTTTGTATTATGGGTTTACATCAGATACAAACATCAAGATATATAGTGATGCAGATTGGGCAGGTAATCGAGATGATAGAAGGTCAACTTATGGATACATGTGTTATGTGGGAGATAAACTTATCTCATGGTGTTCCAAGAAGCAACATACAGTTGCTTTGTCTTCTACAGAAGCTGAATATAAAGGCATGGTTGAAGTTGCAAAGGAAGTGATTTGGCTCAAGACATTGATGAAGAGTTTTGATATTGTGCATGGGATACCAATTATATATGGAGATAACATGAGTTCATTGTATTTAGCTGCTAATCCTGTTTTTCATGCCAGGACCAAACACATTGAGATACAGTATCACTTTCTAAGAGAGAAGGTGATGGATAAAGAGATTGAAGTCATACACACTTCAACTAAAGATCAGATAGCTGATATGCTTACAAAGAGCTTGGATGGACCAAAGCTACAGAAGTTTAAAGACATGGCAGGCATAAAGAAGATAAGAGAAACCTCAATTGATGATTGAGGGGGAGCTGTTGGTGTAGACCAATCACCAATTGAAGATTTGAAGCAAAGAAGATGGATACATTCACAAGAGTGAAGGACATGTACACATATGTACATTAGTTAAGACATAGGTTACATATACTTATGCTTTGATAAAAGTTTGTACATAATTGCCTATAAATACTTTGGAAAAATGTCGGGGTATAGAGAGAAGACTAGGAGAGACTATGCATGAGCATAGGAATAGAGAAATAAGTGATTGTAAATGTCATTAGACACATGAGAAGTGAGTTGAAGTCTCTCTCTCATTTTCAGTTGTAGTCTTCTCCAAAAATGAAAGAAATATTGCGCCCGATGTTTCTATGTTTGCTCCGTCTGTGGTAGATCATTTGTGAAATCCTTTTGAGGATATCTAAGCTCATAGTTAATGAGTCTATGACTTGAGTTTCAGAGTTTAATTGTAAACAGGCTAGGAGAATTGTGTGTAGGAACATTCATATGTGATGAGTGTTCACAGTTCTCTGAAACAAGCGCAAATTTCGAGTCCAATGAAATGAGTAGTGCTCAATGCACAGTGTAAAGTTTTACACATATGATAGCTCAAAATCTAAGTTGAGAGATAAGCTATCTACAGCCAAAAGGATTTGGTAAAACGGGTTCGACATTGTGAGAACCAAAGTTAAGAAGTTAGGGGTGTCAAATCGACTTCTCAGAAGTGCAGATTTGGACATAGGTAACTTGTGAAGTTGATTTCTCAAGTTATACTAAACCTTTTGAAGAACTTTAACTTGGAGGAGGTGAGAAGAAATAGTGCAGCAGACTTTCTGTGTTTTATCTTCTTCACAGAATTCTTCAACTTTTGATAATTTGGAGGTTGGACCTCTAATTTGGTGAAGGTTTTGACTTACTCTTGATATAGAGGTGTTCTAAATTCAAGAGTAGGTTGTTCTTTTGGGGATTAACACTCTCCATCAATACACATATACATACTGTTATGAAGTAAGAATCAATGTTGAGTCAAACAATCACAACACATTTTAACTCACAATCATCCATGCACGTACACATACACATACTATTGTGAGATAAGAATCAATGTTGAGTTAGGAAATCAAAATAGTTATTAACACACAATCTTAAACACACATGTTAGACTTATTTAGACCTCGATGGTCTACCATTGGTCTACCTCCATTTTGTCGAGGACTCCAGTCAGGCCAAGGATGAGAGCTCGAGGGAGCCAAGGCTCTAACAAGAGTCTTCAAGGTTATTCCATCTCCTCAGAGTGGCCATATGAGGAGTTTTTGGACCTTAGAGAAGATTCTAGATGCGCCAATGGCAAGGGCTATTTAAGGTTGGGAGGAGAGTGGCAAGTAGCTAATTAGGATCTTTCATTTGGTATCAAATCTTGAGTAAGAGAAAGGAAAGTTTTTGGAGAAAGAGACACTTCATCATCTTCCTCGAGGATTTTTGTGGGGAAAAGGAGACAGGTTTTTGTGTTTGTTTTGGACATTTGCGCAGAGGGTATTCATGTGGCTATCTCAAGATGCATGTCGAACTTTAGCTTAGCTCAAAAGATTTATCAACCATCAGAGCAACCTCAAAACCATATAGGTAAGAGCCACCTCTATTGAACACATAGCTCGCATCTTTTGAGCCCTGGCCCATGAAGGGGGCTACCCACGAGAGAGAGAGAGAGAGAGTGTGTGTCTTGCTCTCATTCTTCAATTTGGAGATATGGAAAGTAAGCATTTGAGTATATATATAAAGGCACTTTTTCTGAGAAAAAATTGGCATGTGAGATATCTTATAGTGCTGATCGTGCCATTTCTGAGACAAGGGGAAGTTGAGGAGAGCGGAGGAGAGAAAAAAAGAGCATATTCTCTGATTTGGTCCTCTGAAATACCTACCTAGGCTCACTAATGTGACCATATCTTTGACTAGGAATATCCAAATTGAAATATTAAAAGTGCTATAAATTCCTTGCTTCATGAGCTTTCTAATGATAGGTTTCTAGGTTTTGCTTAGAGTTGACCATATGTAGAGAGCCTAAAAGCTCACTAAGTGGAATTGTGAGAAATGCTTGAGCCTTGAATTATTATTTTATCTTCTGATAGATGGTTAAGGAGGTGATTTCATCTATTTAGAAAAAAATTTCCTTACTTTTCTCTTTATTTAGAATCATAAATATCATTTAATCTCTAAGATTGTCTTAGGAAATGAATTAGAAGAAAGGAAAACTTGTTATTAATAGCTTGTCTATCATGATAGATTGGATTTGAATTTCTTCTTTTTATTGTGTTTTAATGGATTTCTCGATAGATTAAAGGATGAGTGTTTATGCATTTATTTTGCACATGGAAATTCAAGGAAGCATTCATTAATATTTCTCTTCAAACATATATTTGTAGAGATTGGAAGATACACATAGTATTTTGATTGGTTGATTATGATAGGACAAATGCATGTGTGCATTGATAATAATGAGTTAATTGATTTTTGGGCATGAAAGTACATGAGTTCATTTAGGAATGTGCACTAATAATCAAAATACATTCAAATGATTGTTTTATTGAGTCAAGTATCTAGTATGTTTATGTGTGTTTTGACCTTACTAGAACCAATACACGATTTGATTTTGCAAACAAATATCCTCTTGATTGATGATCTACTGCAAATGAATGACTTGAATACTAATGAAGCCATATATCTATGCAAAATGTTTTAATTATTGGCAAACGGTAGTTCAAATGCATCGAGAGACTCATGATAATACTTTGAACTTATTTTTTGCAATTTAAAATGGTACTATTGCATGTTGTTGTATTCATAAACTTAAGTAGAAAGATCCAATTAGTATGAACCTTTGTATGGTGGTACCAAATTAAGTTCTTAACATACTCAATAGTTTTCACGTCTTTTGAAGTTTGTTGGATAGGTCAAATGGTTCAAAAGGTCCAGACCTATTGTAACAAAAGTTACCTTTTGCAAGGTGTACAAGGGTAACTTTGCAGAGATATATCTCCTCATGGGAGTGTCCAACTATTGAGTATTGTGTTTTATTGGAAAGTTCATATATTTTAGTTATTTTCTTCCAAATTGCAAGAAATTCTGATTTTTGTGTAAAGAAAAAAGTAAACAATCTCTCTAGTCTTTGTGTAAGGGATTCTCTCTAGAAACTTATTGCAGGTGTGCACAAACTTGGGTGTTTCTCTTTGTTGCATAGACCAAATGATATGAATTTTTGCTAGGTGTTGGGATGAAGTGCAACCATGCACATATGTACGTTTTATATGATTTTGATAAGTCTTAAGGGTTATGGTGTCTATTTTTGTTCTCTCGTACCTCTAGCAAGGACTCACTAGAGAAATGCATAGAGGCTTGGTGATGATGCCATTGCTCTTTGATGGAATGTCCAACTAGGATAAATCCTTTTGGAAATGTTTTTGAACTATTGCCTCATATTGTGCACCAAATTTGAAGTGAATGAGAGTTAACTTGGGGGTTCTTTGAATACAATATTTCCTTTGGTCTAGTTTTTTCGGCATGCAAAATGTGTAGGTGTCGTGAAAACTATTTTGATTTGTTTTTTCATATGTGAAAAGATCTTGCAATGAGGTATAGTATACCTATAGGATCAGAGCTATGTAAATTCCATGAAATGTAGAGTTGATTTGGCTAGTCTACTCAATGGTTCTTGGGAGCAATGTGTCACTCCGAGGACCTCTTGTACATATGTATAGGTTTGCCGAGTTTTGGTCATAAATGCATGTTCATAGATCCAATTGATCATAATTGGAGGTCACCTTTGAAGAAAGATGAACCCTGACACACAACCAGATACCAAGAACCACGTGATTAGCACTTGAAAACACACTTATCATAGGTAGATATGGGGATGGAAACTTCAAGAGCATCATGAAATCTCCAAATGAAAAAGAAAAAAGAGATAAGAGCAAAATAAGGTTATAACTAGATACCAAGAAACATTATTTTTGGAGATTCTTAGATGCTTCTAACTTCCGATTTGTTTTGGAGATGGTACACTTTTTGACATAAGAAGCTAAGGGAAGTCATCAGAGACCTCAAATTGTAACTTTTAAGGGAAAATCACTTGGATTTATCTTGTATTAAACTTTTAGGTAGTATAAGCTCATTTATAATCATGTTGCAAAATGTATAAAGCTTGTATAGCTTGTTCATTGTGCTTATCGTCAGATGTACGTTAGGATTTGCCATAACTTGTATAGTTATCATGTAAACTTGTATAGGGGATGGGGATTGAGTGAGGTTTGTCTTTTATGGATATATGGGATTGCGAAAGGCTTTAGAATACATCTTCTTACTTCATGTTTTGCATAAATGAATCATTGACTAGGAGTATTGTTAGTTAGGTATTGCATTTTTCATCCAAATGACTTATGAGTTATGTTGTTTGTTTAGATTGAATCTAGAAAAGATTGTAACTCCCATGGATGAGGTCGAGTTTGAGCAGCCTTACACTATGGAGATTATAGATCTCAATGCCCAGATTAGAGGCATGGAGGATACTCTTCATATGATCATCGATGCAAGTAAGAAACCAAAGGTGCTGCTACTGAGTACACCAATGAAGATGGAAGTTCCATTTATTAAACCATCTAGTTCATAGATACCATTTGCAGATCTTAGGGTGTTTATGAGTAGAGAGATCAAGTGGAAAGTAAAGGACTTGAATCCACCAAAACACCATGGATAGTTTAGCGCCACGATGGCAGATGTGGTAGAGTAGTGGATAAGTAAGTGGGAGCAATGCTTTTGGCTTTGCAATATTGAGGATGAGAAACAAAAGATCCATCATGCTACTTACAGTTTAATGGACGTTGCTCATAAATCTATTGGAAGTTAATGGCCATCTCATTAGAATTTTATTTGACATAGGATCAACACATAACGTTATTAACTCATTTCTAGTGAAGAAACTAAAGCTTAAGCCTACTCCATCTGGATACACCTACAACCAATTCAAAATGCACTATCGATCAAGGGTAGAGGAGAGGTCACAATTTCTCTTAATCCTTGGACTATCTTCCAACTTATTTCAATTATCCCATGTAAGCCCTTTAGTATGGGGATGCCTATATTGAGAAAATTTAATGTCATCCCTTCCCCATTCTCAAGTCATTTTTTCATTATGTAGCGATCTTCATAACTAAGTCTATGACTATTATCTAAGCCTTCATGACTAATCTACTTATTATCATCATAATTACATGGATGTTTTCAATATCAAATACCTTTACTATGTACTTTGGGACATACTCCTTTTTCTTCAGAGGTATCATTTGGATGGGGAATGAAAAGGAATGCTTATGTTTATTTCCTACCACCCATCTCCACTAAAGAAATCAAGTGCAAACCCTTGGAAATAACTTTGTTGTAAGAGAAAACTAGAAGAGTGCTAATATCATTCCTCTTTCATTGAGGGGAGCCTATAAGATAAAGAAAATGCATATCTTGCAGAAGACGATGAGCCTCAACTCTTGTTGTTTTTTCCGAGATTTAATCATCCACTTATCTATGATTTTGTTAGCAAGAGCAGACACATCAAGGATCCCTAAACCTCCAGTTTTCTTAGGGAGGAACCATGCATCCGATTTTTATCTTGGAGGTACCTCTACTATTCTAGTCCTTAGTCCATAAAAAGCTCCGACAAAGGATCTCTACTTTACATAGTTCCTTATCAATAAGGCTTTCACAACATAGGAAGTAAATAATGGATGAGATCAAGAATGTTTTTAGGACAATGACCTTACCAAATGCATTGAATTGTATGGCATTCCACTATTGAAGCTTGGAATCAAGTTTATTTAGGACCCCAATCCCAAAATTTTGACATGTATATCTAGAATGCCTTAGGGATACCTAGTAGCTTGAAAACCTGTCCAAGATCAATATCTCTACATCAGCCATTACAATTAAACTAAGGATATGGTCCAAAAGTGGACCTAATTTTATTGTTCTAATCATTGACCTTGGACCTAAAACTATTTAGAAAGTTTGCAAAAAAATCCAAAAATTGTTTAACATAGTCTTAGTTGTTTTGGAGCCATTGATTAGTACCATCCACAAGCATTCTTAAGAAGAGTTGATCTTTTTCAAAAAGGAGTAGCATTCCCGAAAAAGAACCCTTTTCAACTTGGTCTTCCATAAGGAAAGTGACACCACCTATTTCCAATCCAAAGAAAAGGAGGTAAAAAGACACACTTGTGTAATCAAGTGTTCGAGAGGAAACATTGGCTTACCTTTTGGTATTGAAGTTAATTCTAGTTAACATGTTGCCTCAAAGGTTGGAAAATATCTTGATAATCTTGTTTCAGAAACCAAAATCCTTCATCGATTGTACACTCATGTCCCACTCTAGTTTGTCATAGGCCTTATCCAAGTCAATCATTTTTTTAGGAAGTTGTTTTTTGCATTTTTAGTATATTCCAACCCCTCCAAAATACTGAAAATTACTTCTAGAATGAGCTTATCATTCCAATATCCTTTTTAATTTTTTTTATAACATTTTGTGCTTTAAATGGTTCACGATTCTATTAGGAATTGTTTTTTCTATTATCTTGTAAGTTAATTGAAGCGTAGTGATTGGCCCTCAATTCTTTATCTTATTCTTGCTTTATTTTCTATGAATTAGCTTCGTGATTCCAACATTGATAAACCCAAACGCACAAGGATTCTTGCCAAAACTTAGCAATGACTTCCACCAAGACATCTTGGAAAGCAATGGAGAACTCATTGACAATTCCATCAAGCAAGGAAGGACTCACCATATGCAAGAAAAATGCATTTCTTTGACTTATGGTCCAACTTTTGTGTAAGATTCTTGGGTATATGAACATATGCTTCACAACCAAAAACTCAAAGATGATCATAATATGGTGGTTTCCCTGTCCATAACTCGTGTGCCACTTTCAGACCTTTGGCAGTACTAGGTGAAAGGTTAATCACATGAACTGCAGTCAATACTGCTTTTACCCAAAAACCTTGTGAGACGTTTGCATGATGCAACATAGAGACTACTATATCTTGAATAGTTCTATTCATCCTCTCAGCTACACCATTCTGTACTAGGGTATACGGAGCTGTAAACTCTCCAGGAATCCCTCTAGACTGACAGAAGAGGCTGAATTCATGTGAGGTATACTCACCCCTATTATCTGAATGCAAAGCCTTAAGCTTAGTCCCTTTTTCAGTCTCGACTAAAGCAAGCCATTTTCTGAAAGTAGGGAATACATCATCCTTTGATTTAATAGGATATACCCAAACTTTTCTAGTAGCATCATCTATGAAAGTGACAAAGTAAAGAGAACCACCTAAGGACCTAGTGGGCATAGGACCACACACGTCTGTATGAACGAGATCTAAAGGCTGAATTGAAGAGTCAATGTGCGTTCTATGCACATTTCTGGTTTGCTTTCCATATTGAAAATGCTCACAAAATGAAAAATCGGAGAAAAATAACATAGGTAAGTAGCCAGAACGAGAAAGATTTTCCATTCCACTACGATATATATGGCCCAAACGACCATGCCAAATACAAGTCATAGGCTGTTCAACAACAGCTAACAAGTGTTCTTTCTGTGATACAAATAAAGGATAAAGTGAGCCAACTTTGCTTCCTTTTGCAGTAACCATATTGCCCTTTGATATATGGAAGGAGTGAGCATAGAAGACCACCTTGTAACCAAGGTCATCAAGTTGACCAACTGACATCAAACTACGTGATAACTCAAGTACATGGCGTACATTATGCATAGTAAATTTTAAACCATCAATGAACTGCACAACCACATCTCCAATCCCCACAACATCACACTGGTAAGAGTCACCAAGTCTCTTAGTACCAAGAGACTTTGCTGCATAATTAGAGAACCATTCTCTATGTGGTGTCACATGGAAAGAAGCACCAAAATCCAGTAGCCAGGTGTGGGAAAGAGAATCAGCCATAAGTGCCTCAGATGGCATAGTACTATCAAGTGTCAACACATCAGCATCATCAGAAATAGCATTAATTTCTTCAATCTTCATAGTCATAACAGTCTTTCTTCATGTGTCCTTTCTTATGACAATAATGGCATTCGATATCCCTCTTCCTTGATTTACTTCTACTCTTATTCCGTTGACCATTCTTTTCCTTGTTCTTGCTCCTGCCACGTTGCTGATTCTTTCCTTGGTAAGAATCACGAACAATATATGCATCTCCACTCTGAGTACCAACCATAGATTTTCTACGAATCTCCTCACTCAAGAGTGCTCCACATATGTCATCATAGATGAGTTTACCACCAGGTGCACTGTTGCTAATAGCTGTGCAAAACGTATCCCATGATGATGGCAGGGTGCATAACAACAATACTGCTTTCATTTCATTATCCATATCCATTTTTTGAGCCTGTAATTGGGAGAATATAGCATCAAACTCATTTAGATGAGCAACAACACTATCTGTGTCCTTCATACGAAGGTCATATAATTTTCTCATCAGATACACTTTATTTGATGCCGTCTCTTTTTCATATGTATTGCATAACTTCTTCCAAAGCTCCTCTGCACTTTCACAGTCTAATACTGTAAAGTAAACATTATCTGCCAGGTGCAAGCAAATGGTAGACCTATCCATTTCATCTAACTCATCCCAATCATCTTCATCCATGTCAGCAGGCTTCTTTGAAATCCCATTTACTGGCTTCCATTGCCTCCTTTGAATCAGCACATCTTTAATCTAATTCTTCCATAGAGCAAAGTTTGTGCCATCAAATTTTCGGATCTCAAAATGGTCTTTGCCCTACAAGTTATAGCTCCTCCTTGGAATAATGGAGAGGATTAATCTCCAAAAGAACAAGCTACTCTTGAAGTTAGAGCACCTCTATATCAAGAGTAACTCAAAACATTCATCAATTTGAAGGATTAATGATCAATTACAAAGATTTTGGATAAACTATGAAGAAGATGATTCTATAGAAAATCTGTTGCACATATCTCTCTCATTGACTTATCAAACGTGTAATGTTTTTTTATAAAACTTTGCACAAGGTGTTGCCTATAGTTTGCGCACCTTCTCCAAGTTAAAGCATTCCAAAAGACTCAGTAGAACTTGAGAAATGAACTTAACAAGTCAACTATGTCTAAAATTATTCTCTTGAGAAGTCGATTTAGACACCTGTAACTTCTAACACTTGGTTCTCTCAATCTAGAACCCATTCATGCAAATGCTTTTAGCCATAGGTATCTTACCTTCCAACATAAAGAATGAGTGCTTGCTTGCTCAAAACGTTACAATGGAAGGAGAACTGATGAAAACATTAGCATCAAATTTTGCGCCTCCTACAACTTCTCTTGTTTCCATTTACACATGTAAATGTTCCTACAATCAATTCTCTCAGCCTGATTATAATTAGAAGCTGAAATTTTGTATAGAGGTCAATCAACTATAGAATTAGACTTGTACAAAAGAATTTCACAAAAGATTCAACACAGAAGGAGAATACTCAGAAAGATCGGGCGCAACATTTTTCATGTCTCAAAAAATTTACATTTGAGTGATGAGAGAGATTCTACTCACTTCTAGATTGTCTAATGACATCTAATTCTCTTCAAATCTTGTTCTCACATAATATCTCATATTTGCTCCAACATTTTCTTTGTATATATATAGGCAAATATTTACAAGCTCATAACTAATCAAAGGTATAAGTGAGCTAACTCTAAATTAATGTACATATGTGTACACATCTTCATCTTCTGAATATGCACTTCCTTCATGCTTCATAACTTGATCTTTTCTTCAGTCCTTGACTTCAATCCTTCATCAAAACTTCAATTGTTGATTGCCCTGCACCAACAGCTCCCCCTCAATCATCAATTGAGGTTTTCTCTATCTTCTTTATGCCTTCCATGTCTTTGAATCTCTGTAGCTTTGGTCCATCCAAGCTTTTGGTTAGCATATCAGCTATCTGATCTTTTGTTGAAGTATCTATAACTTCAATTTCTTTATCCATCACCTTCTCTCTTAGGAAATGATACTCAATCTCAATGTGTTTAGTCCTGGCATGAAAAACAGGATTAGCAGCTAAATACAATGAACTCATGTTATCTCCATGAATAGTGGGTGTACTCTGAGTGATGTCAAAACTCTTCATGAGATGCTTGAGCCATATCACTTCCTTTGCAGCTTCAACCATCCCTTTGTACTCTGCTTTTGTAGATGACAAAGCAACTGTGTGTTGCTTCTTTGAACACCAAGAAATTAACTTATCTCCCACATAACACAAGTATCCATATGTTGATCTCCTATCATCAGGATTACCTGCCCAATCTATATCACTATAAATCTTGATGTTTGTATCTGATGTAAAACCATAATACAAACCTTCTTTGAGTGTACCCTTAATGTACCTCAACACTCTTTGACTTGCAATCCAATGTTCTTTCCTAGGACAATGCATGAATTGAGACAATACTCCCACTGCATATGACAAGTAAGGTCTAGTTAATGTAGCATAGATTAGACTACCAACCAAACTTTGATATAGCTTCATGTCCTTGAAATCTTCTCCTCCATATCTGCTCAATTTATGATTTACCTCCATTGGAGTAGGTGCTACCCTGCAATCATCCAACAAGTCTCCCAAGTCACTGATTTTGAACTCTTTCTCCATTTGCTTCTTTAGACCTTGAATACCTTTCTCATCTGTACCTGTAAGAATTATGTCATCAACATATATGCACATGTAAATAAACCCATCTTCATTTGCTTTGACAAGCAAGCTACTATCTGCTTTAGATACTTGGAATCCAAGTTCTTTTAAGAACTTCACAAGTCTATAATTCCATGCCCTTAGGGCCTACTTCAAGCCATAAAAAGCTCTCTTGAGCTTGCACACATGATCTAGATACCTTTCATCTCTGAATCCTTCTGGTTGCTCCATGAAAACATCATCTGAAATATAGCCATTTAAAAAAGCATTCTTCACATCTAGTTGGCATAATTTCCAACCTTTACATGCAGCAATGGCTATGAGTGTCCTGATGGTTGTCATCTTTGCCACACGACTATAAGTTTCATCATAATCTATACCATATGTCTCAGCAAACCCTTTCACAAAAAGTCTAGCTTTATACCTAGACACACTTCCATCTGCATACCTCTTAGTTTTGTAAACCCATTTACATCCAATGATCTTCTGACTATTTGGTTTAGGAACCAAATCCCAATTCTCATTCTCCATCAATGCATCATACTCCTCCTGCATAGCTTTCTCCCAATTTTCCTTACCTTTTGCCTCTTCATATGTAGAAGGGTCTTCATCTGTCTTTACCATATAAGCATAATCTCTGGTAGCCAAAAAAGAAGTGTCATAGCTATACCTTGTATGTTGCCATTTGTGTCTTGATGAACTTCTGAGTTCTCCACTTCTTGAGGTTTCTGGTTCATCACATTCTGGATCAAATCTTGGCAGTTCTTCAACTTCAACCTGTAATTCATTATTCTCCTCTTCATCAAATATCTGAACCTTTGATTTACCTTTCTTTTGATTCACAACTTCTTCATCACCTGCATAAATATTGATTGTACCTGCATACCAAGTACCTTGCTCATCAAATGTAACATCTTTAGACACAATGAATTGCTTTGTGGATGGACTCCACAACCTATATCCCATCTGCTTATCATCATATCTAATAAATACATACTTTTCAGCTTTAGGTTCCAATTTGTGCCTTAATTGTGATGGCACATATGCATATGCCAAACATCCAAATACTTTGCAATGATCTAAAGTAGGTCTTTTACCCCACCATGCCTCATATGGTGTCATACCCTACAAAGCTTTACATGGTAATCTATTGACCAAATAAGTAGCTGTATTTACAGCCTCAGCCCACAAGTAATTTGGGCAATTTTTCTCCATCATCATGGATCTTGTAAACTCAACAAGAGTTCTATTCCTCCTTTCTGCTACACCATTTTGTTGAGGAGAGTACCTGCAAGTAATTTCCCTTTTTATACCTGCATTCCACAAGTAATCACTGAACTCATTAGAGAAATACTCTCCCCCTCCATCTGACCTTAGTCTCTTCAACTTATGACCTGTAATTCTCTCTCCATACGCATGATAATGTTTGAATGTATTGAATACCTCTAACTTATCTTTGATCACATAAATAGTGATCCATCTGGTAGCATCATCAACATAAATCACAAATACCTTGAGCCAATGATACTAAAATCCTTTGATGGTCCCCACACATCTGTGTGTACCAACTCAAGTTTCTCTGAATACATAAAACCATGCTTGGAATAAGATTGCTTATGAGCCTTACCTAATTGACATGCCTCACATCTGTATGTCATATGTTGACCTGCAACATTAGGCAATCCAAGCACTGAACCATTGTTAACCATATCTTTGATACCTCTTTCATTAAAATGTCCAAGCCTTTTGTGCCAAAGATCTAACTTAGAGATCTTATGTCCTCCATAAGTGAACAAAGCATGACCAACATTACCTTGAATCTTCAATGTGAACAATCTTCCTTCTTTCTTTCCTGAAACAATTTGTTTATATCCATTGCTAGGATCTTCCACAAACACTCCTTCATTAGTGAATCTAACTTCATAACCTTTTTCAACAATTTGTCCTACACTTATCAAATTCTTTGGAATTGTAGGAACATACAAAACCTTACTCAAGAGAGTACTTCCATCCTTGGCCTTCACTGATCCGATTGACTTCACATTATGTTTTGGATTGTCACCTGTTTGAACTACATGATTAGTTACCTTATTCTCTAAATCAGTCATCAAAGCTATGTTGCCACTCGGATAATTGCTACACCTTGAGTCAATGTAGAAGACTCTTTGGTCTTCACTTTGCCTTTCACAAGTTGCATTCATTATCAATGTTGAATCCTCCTTCTGATCTGAAGCATAATTGTAGTAGGTATTGTTGTATTGTTGACTTTGGAATCCTCTACATGCATTTCTTCCAAAGTAACCTCTACTACCTCTACCTCTGAAATTACCTCTTTGATTTCTGCCACCTCTTCCTCTTGAATTAAAGTTCTGATTATATCCACCATTATTCTGAGTATTATGCCAACAATCATTAGCTAAATGATTTGTCTTACCACAAATCCAGCAAGCTTTGACTCCATCTTTATTACTCCTGCCTCTTCCTCTACCTTTGCCACCTCCTCTTCCTCTTAGGAAGTTAGCTTGCCTACTTGTACCTTCATCTTCATTTGATTGTTGCTTTCCTTTGATATTCTTCTTCTTATCCTTTGAATACATTGCATGACCTGTATTTTTATCACTTTCACATTTGACATCCTGCTCAAACGTTAGCATGTGTCCTAGCAACTGGTTTAGGTCAGGAGTAAAATGATCTAGTGATAATTCAGTAGATAAAATGAATGGCTTCCATTTATCATCACCTCTCAAACCTGTAAGGATTTGTCTTACCAATTTATCCTCCTCAATGTCTTCATCAACTACTCCTAATGCATGTGCAATGTCCTTCATCCTTGTTACATAATCTGAGATGGATTGAGATTCCTTCTTCTTAAATGTGGTAAATTCTACCCACAAGGATGCCTTCCTTGACTTTGTGGTGTTTTGGAAATGATCTTCCAAAGCATTCCATATATCACTTGCACTTTCAAGACCTCTAATTTGAGGTAGCAAGTAGTCATTAATTGCCATGTAGATAATGCTCCTAGCTTGAGCATCTTTCTTCATCCAAGTCGTCAAATCCGATAATTCCTCCCTAGTTGGAACACTAGGATCTCTGAACTGAGGCTTTTCTTCTTCACTTGTGATATAAATTATCAAGTCTTTGCTCATAAGATATCCTAGAGGCACGAGCTTCGTTTTCTCCATATGGAAGAGTTGGAACAAGGTGAAACAATTTATCAAAATCAACGAACATTGGATATGGGTAGCCAATATTAGACAAAATGATTTGATCCAGTTCCCTATCTAGGGCATCACAGGTGTTGAGCCTTGGAGCTTCCAATAAGCTAGGAAGCTTTGGAATGAAGCGTTTTGTTTATGGAACAACCTCTACAATCAAGAAATATGCCAATGGATTAGATTTGAGGACATTCACCTAGTTAGGATAGTCGACTATGAAGAATGGTGTCTGTTGGGGAGCAGGTTCAATGCTTGGGACGACTCAAGGACTCAACTCCTTACTGGACATGACTCCCCTCACCACATTGGTCCTAGATGGCACAATGGAAAAAATTGTGAAAAAATTCCAAGATTTAAGAAGATTGTGCAGACCTCCAGAGATGGCTTAGACATGTCTCCTCGTCCCATGTTTGGATTTCGACGTCGCACCCACGGGGGTCCAGTGGGATGGTAATCAGTATTAATCAGTTTTGTTTTGAAAATCTTGAGAACTCCATAGAAGATGAGTGCCATGATGGATTGATGTTTCCTTTGGTGCCCCCTTTCAGTTTACTCTAGTTTCTATGTATGCCCCTAACTGGGGGATGGAGAGACTTAACACTTGGGCCTCGTTGAACTCACTCACTTGGATCTGGATGAATTCAAAGATTTGAATGGCTTTTCGTGGTCAAATCTCCAAGCAGGTGAGGACCTGAGGAAAGCTAGACTTGATAGATGTTACATCGCTCAGAACATTATGCACTAGTGGGGCCACCCTTCCCTCTCGCAATGCACTGACCTTGCCATCTCTGATCACTACCCGATTGTTATCGCTTTCCAACCTTCCACTAGGATCCATAAGGCTCCTTGGTTCCATGCCTACATGACCGCCTTCTCTCTCCCCTCCATCCATCAAGAAATTGCTGACATGTGGAAGGAGGTGTTTAGCTTTGGCTCTTGCCCAACCACGTGTTGGAGACGTACAGTCAAAAAGTCACGGAAGATCATGATTAGATCTAGGAAATTGCTCGAGACTGTTCGGTGGGCACGTAGAGAAGCTCTATATCATAGACTCTGGAGACTTGAGGAGGAAGTGAACAACGGAAAATCTCAATCCCAGAAAGGTCTACAAAAATCAGAGCACTACTAAGATAAGAGGAAGAAATACAAAGGAAAAATTTGCAAATTTTCTTCAAGGAGTGGTGGGCTGATAAAGCCAAAAAACCCACCAAATAGATGTGCCGCATCTTTAAAAGGAAACAAAATAGAGAATCAATCCCCCTATTGCTAAACTCAAATGGCAATGTATGTAGTTCGAAAGAAGATAATTTTGGGATCATTGAAGGTCTCTTTACAAGACTCCTGGGGACCTGGACCCCCCTCTCCCAGTAGAGACGGGACTTCATCGTAGCCATATCTTGGGTATCCTCTCATAGGATCCCACCCAACCTTTGTTTCCCTGCTTGATCCCCCAATCTCAGAAGCCAAAATCATTGAAGTCATTGATGCCCTCCCTTGTGGTAAAAGCCCATGCCCGGACGGGCTCACTAATGAGTTCTTTAAGTCCTTCAAGTTGGTGGTCACCACCCCTCTTTGTTTGGTCTGGAAAGAAGCGCTCATGTTTGGCGGGCTTCCGACTTGTCTCAACAATGGCATTATCAAATTAATACACAAAAAAGGGGATTATAGCCTATAACCTTTTTTATTATGATCATAACCAATAAAGGTGCATTTCTCTACCTTTGGATCTAATTTGTCTTTGATTTGTGAAGGTATGTGTGCATATGCTATGCACCCAAAGATCCTGCAATGATCAAGGCTAGGTCTTCTTCCATTCCATCCTTCATATGGTGTCATCCCATCCAATGCTTTTGATGAGAGTCTATTGATCTAGTATGTGGCTTTGGATATAGGCTCTACCCACAAGTAACTGGATATTTTTTCCTCATTTAGCATTGAACTTGTAGCCTCCACAATTGTCCTATTTCTTTTCTCTACCACTCCATTTTTCTCTAGATTATACTTGGTTTTGATTTCTCTCTTGATTCCTGTCTCTTGGAGATAAGAATCAAAGTCATGGGAGAAATATTCTCCCCCTCGATCTAACCTTAGTCTCTTCAAAGTTTTACTTGTTTGATTTTCTACGAGTGCTAGGTATTTCTAGAAACATAAAAATACTTCATCTTTATGCTTCATAAAGTATCGTATTGTCCATCTGCTACAATAATCAATGAATGACACATAATACCTACATCTAGAGATAAAAGGCTCCTTGCTTGATCCACATACATCTATATGATTTAGCTCCAATAGGTCTCCATGATAGTATCCCTTCTTTGTGACTTGTGTGACCTACCGAATTGGCAAGCACTACATTTGTAGATCATGTATTGTTTGGATATGTTTGGTAGACCAAGTACACTCTATTCCCTATTAGTTTGCTTCAAAGCTCTTTCACCTATGTGTGCTATCCTCTTATACGGAATTTCCAACTCTGGTAGAGTTTGGCTACCATAATTAAACAAGGCAATGTTTCTAGTATTTGTTGATATATTTAGGTAGTGATGTGTGTGAACACACTAGGAACGTCGGGGCACTTTTTTCCCTCTTTAGGAGGTTTTTTTCCTCGAGCTTGTATATATGCCTATTACCCTAACCAAACAGTGGCAGCATAGATTCAACTTGTGTGGGCATTCCCCATGAACATCAAGTAGTCTTTTCTTCTTTGGTGAATAATACATCATGGTGTTTGGTGTGGGTCTAAAAGTAGGAAGTTTTACACTAATGATGGATTTTGTGTTTTCTGTGGCATTGTGAAGGATCTCCCCCACCTTTTCTACAATTGTCCTCATGCTTAGAGGTTCTGGTCTTTCTTGTAGCCATATTGTCACAAGGTCAATATTTCTCTAACCTACAGGGAGATCTTACTTGGCTGCTGCAACAGGATGGATATTGTGTTGTGGAACATAATATGGAGAGCCTTGATTGTATGGAGCATTTGGAAAAGCAAGAATGCCACCTTGTGGAGCAGACAAAGAAGACATTCTTTGTATTCTTTTGCTTAGAGCTTCAGAACAGTGGCTACAAATTATATATCTGCTACTAGAGATGCTCGTGCGACTGATTCTTCTGTTGCTCTCCACCTTAAGAGCACCCCCACTAGCCAATGAAGGACTCCTTACTTAAGTTGTAATCTGTATCTAGATCTGAAATGATTCTCTCATGTACATGACCTTTGAGCACTTTATTGTGTACTACGAGCACATTTATCCCCATTGTTGGGACCCAAATGTCTATTGCTCCCTAACCTAGTTGTTGTAGTGATTTATGGACATGATCTCTTATTCTTGGTGGGAGGCCTGCCCTGTGTACAATTTCACAATCCTTCATTAATTTAACTTCTCTTTTCTCCTCAAAAAAAAAGTTGGAGCCAAGATTTTGATTCAAATTCAAATTCTCACCATAAAGTCAGTCCTAGACTTTAGTAAGTGGTGTGGGAAGAATCTTGCATAAACCACTTCGCTTAGTTGGATCAAGAATGTCTTAGAATCCTTTGTAGTTCAAAGGATCTAAGAAGGTGTTGAGAATTCTAAAGGAGAAATCCATCTAGTGAACTAGAATGCTCTTCTTGATTTATTAACACCTTCTCATCCCTTGATTTATCAAAAAGAATATAAAAGCTTTCCAAAAAGTTCACATGTGTTGGTGCATGAAGCAATCCTAAGTGCTTGCACATAGGATTTGTCTTGCTACATGAGGAATAAATGTACTTTGATTGCGACATATGCTTTAGGAGATTCAAAAGTTAAATATCTAATCTTATCTTGGTCAAAGGTAAATGAGATAAATTGAGAAAATCTTGTGAACTTATTGGGAGCAATATGCCATGACTCCATTTGAATTCAAATTTCAAATCACTCCCTCAAATTTTGGATCACTTTTAAGTGGAATCTTTAAAAGCTCATGAAGAAAAAAGTGTATTTATACATATATTATACACTTTAGTTGCAAAGGAGGGAGATTGCTGATATGAGTTGATCATAATACTCATTTTGAATTATCTATGTCTTGTCTCAAAGCTAGAGAAGTTCCCCACTCTCTCATTGTATCATATGTCGAATAGCAACACATTTATACTTCATTTTCATTGCTACATTTATCCCTCTTCACCGTCACAACACACTAAGTAAAGTCTATCAAGTTCTCTGAGTCATTTATTTGTGTTCATGTACTCGTTATCCTGGAATACCAAGCTAGATCTCTGATACACAAGCCTACTAAGTTTCATATTCATTAGCTCCATACATATGGAATTATGAGTAAATTAAAATGATTGTGTCTATGTTTCATCTTCATCCTAAAAAGTTGGGATTACCCCCTTGACTTCTTATGAGCACTCATGTGACTAGTGCTCCTAGGTTCATGAAATAATTTCCTATAACTCACTTAGCTTTTCTTTTGAATCTGTAAAAAATTTATCTCATCAATTTCTATCACGATGTGATCTCTGAGTAAAAATTGAGTCCCTTGTTACATACATAGAAGGTTTTCTCAAAATTCTCTATAGACATAAGCTATCTATTTTCACATAGTGTTTTGGGAATGATATTTCAAATTACTATGGTGGTCTAAGTACATATATTGGAAGATTAGAGAGTCTATTAAGTTTCTTTGGAGTTGTTTAGGTTTTTGTAGAGTAGGATTTTGCAAAGACCCTCTCATCTCTATACACTATTCATCACTTCTCACATTGGTATGAGAGCTTAGTCATAGACTAGGCATTGTGAGGTGATGGATTCCCACTCTCTATTGACAAATTGGATTAAAAAAATTGCTCGCCATGGTCTCCAAGAATGGAGGCTTACTTGCAAGGGAGAAGCCTGTATGGATATATCTCAAGAGATGCAATCATGCATGTACTTGGAAACAAAGGCCAACCAACTCAACTGGAGTAGGAAAGGTTGAATACATAGCGTGGAAAGTATGCTTTGGCAAGATCATACATTCTAAACTCTATCTTTGATTTCTTAATTTTTCATTTAGGAATTTTAAGACCTCTCAAGAGACATGGATTGCTTTGCAAGAATTCTTCTCTTCAAGTACTAAAGCTAGGAAGAACCCATTGTGGATGGATTTTATAACACTCAAGAAGATGCCTTAACAAAGTGTGACTGATTTTGTCACCAAAATGAAGAACATCGTAGATCAACTTGCAAACATTAGAGAAATCATTCATGAAGAGCAGACTATGATGCAAGTCCTCATTAGAATCAAATCTAATGACAAATGGGAAGCTTTCACCACAACCATGGATTTATACAGCGATATGCGAGTTCTGGATCTCAACATACTCATGGCCAAACGCTTCATACATGAAGCCAAAATCATGAAGAATGGTGAGAATTAGAAAGGTTATCAATCGTCTTCCCTTTATACAGATAAAAGCAAAGGTAACAAAGGAAATGGTAAGAAATTTGATGATGCAGGAAGAGTCTCCCAAGACAACTTTGAAGGTAGATGTAAAAGCTCAAGAGGAGGTAGAGAAGGTAGTGGGATAGCTCAAAGCTCATCAACATGTGCCATATGTGGTCTATCAAATCACATCATAGATCATTGTTTCACAAATCCAAGGAATCAAAGAGGAAGAGGATACAATGATGTGGTTACATAACTTCAAGAGGTAGGTACAACATTTCATAAGGATACAAAAATAATTCCTACAACAATAACCATCACAAAGGATACAAAGGAAGGAGAGACTATAGCAATTACATAGATAATCAAGCTCAAGAGGATTCACTTCTACTTATGAACATGACAATGAAGGAAGGTAAGTATGATGAGCATGTATTATAGAATGATTATGAATGCTCAAACCATGTGGCAAGAAATGTAGACTTGCTCTCACATGTAGAGGATCCAAAGAACAAGCATGAGATAAAAACAAGTGACAAAACAAGACATCCTCTAGAGAAGATAGGAAATGTGAAGACTTCCAATGGTAATATGAATCTATTAAGTAGAATTATTTATGTACCAACTATTACAAAAAAACTTGTGTAGGGATGATTGTGGAGAGAGGTTTGCAGGTACGATTCACCAACCATAGATCTTATGTAGAGGATCCGTATCAAGCTTTCATGAAGATATTCAAGGAAGATAAAACAAGTAGATTGTCCACATTTGGACTCCAAGACACTACGAACTTGCGCTATTCAATTATGGCACCCAAAATGTACCAAAACTTGAGGTCTCACATAAGAGGTTACCTCACATTAGAGAAAGAACCCACAAACAAATCAGTAGAAATCAAAATTTTGTTTGTACTACTCAATATATCGAAGGAACACATGACATACAAGTGTAGTGAATGTCACTTTGGAAAATCATAGAGACAATTATTCAAGTTCAAAGGATACATACATGGGGACCTTCTAGAGCTTGTCCACATAGATGTTTAGGAACCAAGCAAAGAACCATCAATCTCATGATGAAGGTATTATGTGTCATTTATAGATGAGTGTAATAGATGCACTATTTTTTACTTCATGAAGCATAAGGATGAACAGTTCTCATGTTTTAAAAACTATCTATCTCTTATGGAGAATTAAAAAGGTAAAACCCTAACAAGACTAATTTCTAATGGAGGGGGAGAGTAATTCTCCCATGAATTTGATTCCTATCTGCGAGATAGGAGAATCAAGAGAGTAATCACTACCATGCATACTCCTGAACATAATGGAGTAGTAGAGAGAAGGAATAGGACCATTGTTTAGGTAGTGTTGGGGGATTCTTGGACAAGAAGGGATTTGAGGGTTTGTAGGAGAAAAGGGAAAGAAGAGAAGAAAGATACACACTGGAAGCCTCTGCGATTGATTATAATAAGAAAAATACAATGTGAAGCACAATGCAATCCAATACTTCTGTGCAAAATCCCACAGAGTGCTCAATTACAAAATACCAAATACCCAAGAGACTTGTTGCTGCCCGCCTCCTCTGCACCAAACCTCCACCTTCTCCAAGCCTGCACTTGTGCACACCTTGCACCAAGCTTCCACTAAGGGGGAGGGATGGATACCTTTTGTCGGCACGAGCACACTTCAATGAGACCTTGGGATCCTTCGGTGACTAGCTTAACACTTCTCTGCACACTTCCTTAGTCACTCTCCATGCACACCTTGCACTTCACTTCTCTGCATCGCACACTGGTGACTCTTTCACTTCTCTCTCTTGCTTCACTTAGACTATGCTCACTGTTGCTTCCTCTAGGATAGTCCAAGAATGGCCCTTGCCTTGATTTGAGTGTCGATTCAAGTACGGTTCTAACTGCAAGCGTATCCTGGTGCTCACTTTGATGTCCCAAGATTGTCTTTACCAGTGGCAGCCAACGACTCCCTGTTTTGTCTTGTAGTGACTTTAGAGTAAAACAAAAATTTTACTTGGGGGGCCATACTTTCACTTCTGTGTACGCTGCTGCTTCATATACCTTCACATTTTTCCTTTTAATTCTTCACTTTTGCACATAAGAGAGGGTTCACTTGAACCTTCCAAAACACTTTAAAAACACTTTGAACCTTAGGGAAATTAGAGAAATACCTCTACAACATGCAACCAATTTCTCCAATGTACCCTTTGTGGACAATTAATTGTGCACTACCTATGCACTTTGACACCTGCACTTTAGCACTTTGACTTTGCACCAATTGACTTTGACCTTGACCTTGTTGACTTTGACCAATTTGACTTTGACCTTTTTGACTTTGATTGTGGTTGACTTTGACCAATATGACTTTTATGGACTCAACAGTTGCCCACCACTAAAATAAAACAATAAATAATAAGAAAAACAAATAATAAAAAAAATAGAAAATAAAAATAAAAATAAAAAAATATATATTAAAAAAAAAAAGAGGGTGGGGAGGCAGGCGGGAGGGGGGGGGGTGGGGATGTGTCAAAACCGTGGGGGGAGGGGGGGGGGAGAGAAAGAGTTTTTTTTTTCCGGGAAATGTCTCTTGAGTGGAGTTTTTTTTGTAGAAAAATGCCCAAAAATAGAAAAAATGTGAGAAAATTTCCAAAAATTACCCAAAAAAATTCTGGAAAAATTCTCAAAAATTCTCTATAGGGTCGAGGGCAATTTTATCAATCAAAACCACAGAGAGCTTCCTTTATCCTTCTAATTTGGCAAGAAAATGACTATTGAAAGTGATGAAAACGGCTAGAAAAATTGCTAAAAATTGCTTGAAAAATTCCCAAAAAGTCCCAAAAATTTCCAAAAATTGTATTTTTGCGGAGGTTATGAAATTCCTTCTAATTTGCTAAAAACTCGAGGAACAAGCATGAAATGGATAAGGAAAACTACTAAAACTGAAACAAAATGAAATGAGAAGGCTATGTACAACCTGGATAGATTTTGCAGTTCGAGGTGATCCATACTTCGTCAAGTGTGTTGATGATAGGCCTTGAGCCTTGATATATTGACCAGTGGCAAGGCCTCTCTTTTAGGGTCTCTAACTCCACATCACCCCAATTGAGCATTGTTTTAACTCGATAAGGTCCTTCCTAGTTTGGAAGCCATTTTCCTCTTACTTGTGTTTGAAGATGAGGTCTATGGAGAAGAACTAACATGCGTGGCTCTATGTTGTTGTTCCACAGATTTCAATCATGTGCCTCTTTCCTCTTCATCTGAGTCTCAAGCAATTGTTTTGTTGCTAGTAGACGTATCTCCTCCACTTTATGCAGTGCTCTAAGCCTCTGAGAGACACCACAATCTTTCTTTCCCTGTGAATGCCACTTTAGGTGATCCATGTAAAAATTCAAAGGGCTCAATTGGAAATATGCCATAAACCAGTTGGAATTGAGAATATCCCGTGGCCTCTTTATAAGCTAACCTGTATGCCCATAGGGTACCTTGATAAGCAATGCCCCAGGAAGTGGGCTGTAACATACATTCTTTCCTTAACATGGAAATTAATACCTTATTTTTTGATTCAGCCTGTCCATTAGCTCTTGGATATTAGGCACAAGAAGTCCTATGTAGAATTCTATACCTGTTGAAAATTTCCTATAGTACCTTATTCACAAAATGAGTACCCTCGTCTGTACAAATTTCAGTTGGACATCCAAACCTACAAATGATGCTATTGTAAATGAAATCAGCAACGGTTTGGGCACTGTAGTCAGGGGAGGCAATAGCTTCAGCCCATTTTGTCGGATAGTCTGTGGCTATCAATAAATACTTCTCTCTTTTTGGAATCGATGGAGGGTAGATAGGCCCAACAAAATCTAACCCCCACTTTTCAAATGGTTGCCAAGAAGTGGAAATAATCAATGGATTATGCCTCTACTTGGTGGGTTTAGGTCCATACCTATGGCAAACATCACATGCTTTTCACCAGTCATCCGCATCTTTGAATAATGTAGGCCACCATAAACTAGCATCAAGGATCCTCTGACTCATGATATGCCCTGGAAGGTGCCCACCACCTGTTCCTTCATGTGCAGATTGAAGCACTTCCCTCACTTCTTCTTCTTCCAAGCACTTCTTAAACCTGTTGTCCTTTCCCTGCCTATATAATTTATCTTCAATGAAAGTATAAGGTCTGCTCTTGATTAGCAGTCTCTTTCTTTGCACAACACTAGCCTTCTATGGATACACTCCAATTTTAATGAAATTTTTGATATCATAATACCAACCTTGAGCTTGTACAACGAACAGATTAGCATCTAGAAAATCGTCATTGACTCCACTAGCTTGATCCATCATATTGATCCTGGATAGGTGATCCGCCATAACATTTTCTTTACCTGGTTTATCGACTACATAAAAATCAAACTCTTGGAACAACAATAACCACCTCCATATTCTACCAGTGGCTTGTGGTTTGTTGAGCAAGTATTTTAGTGGTTGGTGATCCCTTATAATAACAAATTTTACTCCTAGTAAGTAATGACGAAATTTTTGGACAGCAAAAACCATGGCTAGGGCTTCCCTTTCTGTAGTGCTGTAATTCCTTTCAGCCTTGGTCAAAATTCTACTAGCATATTGAATTGGTCTGTCCACCTTAAATTCTTCACTGGGTTGGGTCAAAACTGCCCCCACTGCATAGGCACTAGCATCTACATGTATGTGAAAGATTTTTGACCACTCAGGTGTGATCAAAATGGGAGCAGACACTAACCTTGACGGTAATGTTTGATATGCTTTTTCCTCCTCTTCTTCCATTTAAAAGGTATTTCTTTACATGTAAGTCTAGCCAGTGGTCTGGCTATCTCTGCATACATTTTTATAAACCTTCTATGGTATCCAAAATGCCCCAAGAAACTCTGAATATCTTTAGGAGATTTAGGTTTAGGCAACTTTAATATAGAAATGATTTTTTCAGGATCTAGGTCCATACCTTTAGCCGACACCACATGTCCTAAGAGAGTTCCTTCTGTCACAAGGAAATGGCATTTGTTTGGGTCGAGCTTTAGCTTAGTCTCCCTGCATCTCTTAAAAACATTCTATAACTGTCGCAAGTGATGGTCCAAACAATCTAAGGGAGTCTCCTTGTGAGAACCTGAAAACAAAGAGAAGTCATCCATGAAGATTCTAAGTGATTCCAGCAATAAGGGGCCAAAAATGAGATTGACAGTTCTCTTAAAGGTGGATGGAGCATTTCTGAGCCCAAATGGCATTTTTACATACACATATGTTCCCCAAGGTGTGATAAAAGCAGTCTTTTCATGATCCTCTAGGTGTATTGATATTTGATTATAGCCAATGAAGCCACTTTTTATGCCTCCTCTGCAAATGGCATTGGGAATCCATCTGGGCATGTCCAGCCACTTCTTCAATGACTTGCTCTGCAAATGGCATTGGGAATCCATCTGGGATTGTCACCTTGTTGAGTGCTCTAAAGTCAACGCAAATTCTGATTTTATTGGTATTCTTCTTTGGCACTATAACCATAGGTGAGAGCCACTCTCAGTGTTCCACAAGAATAATGATTCCTGCATCCTGCATCTTCTGTATTTCTACATAAACAGCTTCGACATATTTTGGGTTGAGTCTATAACTCTTCCCTCGTATTGGTTTGGCTCCCTCAACCAGAGGGATTCTATGCTCTCCATAATTGGCAGGCACTCCTTGTAAGTCTTTATAATGCCAGGCAAAAACATCTGTATAATGGGTCAAGAATGATCTTACCTTTCCAAGGAGCCCTAGGTGGTTCCACAACCAAGTGGCCACCAAAACTGGCCGATTCTTGTCTTGAGTGCCTAATTGTATTTCTTTGACAGGATTTCTCTCTACCATATTATCTTTGTGCTCATTTCCATCCATGTATTCTTCCACTATCTTTTCGTGCATTGCTTCATAAGCAGGGGTGTTTTGGATTTCAATGTGTTCCTCCTTGTCCTGCATCCATCATGCAGGTATTTCTTGAATTGGGAAAGAACACTCTTCACCAGAATCTTTTACCTTGCCTTTAGCTTTAGTAACTTCCTTATCTGTGGTTGTCATATCCTCCTCCAAGTTGTATCTAAGGGGTGTCTTCTTGCCCCTTCTGTGGTCTGTGATGGGCTCTCCCAATCCATCAACCTGGACTTTTTCCTCATCTGCACAAGAATTATTAAGAAAAATTCCAAAACAAGAGGAAGAGTTACCTGCTTGGAGCCAATTTAGAATATCCTCTTCTTCCTCGAAATCTATTTGCGGTTGATCCTCTGATTCTGGTTCCATGCAAATGCCAACTGTTTGCATCATGCTGGTGTTTCCTTGATTCTCTGGGCCCTCTTCTAAATGAATCTGTGTCAGCTCTTGCCCTTTTTTTTGTACCCACATAGTGTCCTTGCCCCAATCATGAATGACACTTGCATGTCTCAGCCATGGTCTTCCAATTAAGAGGGGTAATCCTCCTTCAACCTAGGGCAATCTTAAAACCACAAAATCCAAAATGAATAGATTACCTTGTACTTCAAATGGAACTTTTGGGATCACTCCCAAGGGCTTTACTTTGCTCTGATCTGCCAAAGTAACAGTGAAATTTGCAGGCCTTGAAGGGTGGAGTCCAATCTTTTCCATTGTATGTTCAGGCATCAAGTTAATGCCGGAACCACCATCCACAATAACTCCTTGAAATTCATGACCTTTGATAGATACTGTCAGCCGAGGACTTTTATAATCTATAAGGAGTGCTTCCCCTACAATTTTTCCTTTATGGAAAACAGTAGTCTTTGCTACCAAACTTTTAGTGAAAGCCTCATCAATTATCTGCAATAGTTCTGACCTGAATTTCCCATCCATCTTTATTAAATAAAAAATACTAACCTCCTTTTTCATGGATTTGAGAAGCTTTGAAGCCTCTGATTCCTTAAGAGCAGGGGCTCCAATTGACTTACCAAACTCCTCATGAGCCCTGTTGAATGCATGCCCAATGGAATCACTGGTACATATGGGATCTCCTTTTTGCCTTGTATCTGCACATGCAATGACCTTGTCTTCAGATGTCTCTTTGTCTTTGTTCAATCCATCAATTATTGGTTGTTGAGCTATCTCTACTTGAGACTTTCCTTTATTTCTTGTCTGCACTATAAAAGATTTTATTTCTTCTAACTGCACCACCCTGGTAGATGGTGATGGCTCATTGACCTGATCTAACATTTCTTCTTTGTGTACAGAAATCATTTGAATATGGGGCCCGATGAAGAGGCTTGATTCTTAGGACAAGAATTTGTATAGTGGTCTCTGACCTCTGGGCAGTTTTTGCAAGGGGGGGCATTTTGTGGTAGAGTGCACCTACTTTGATAGTGCCCACATTCTCCACATTTGAAACAAATGATTGGCCTTCTAGGCCCATTTTCAAAGTTATTCCTCTATCTAGGGTTGTAAGTGTTACCTTGATTGGGTGCAACCGCCATTACATTTGTTGGTGGTAGGGGTCCTCCTTGTGTCCAATATGTTGTTGCAGGTATTCCCCTTGATTGGCATTCCTCGGCCTCATGACCAGCTTTCTTGCATAATTGGCAAGTCACACTTAACAGAGGGCATTCACTTACTATATGCCCTTGCTTGCTGCACATGGAACACCAAAGTCCACTCTTGATGCCACCCCCTTTGAGTTCCTGCAGCTCCTGTCGCAGTTGGGCCAATTCCTCTGCTTGGGCCTCCCCCTCCTTTTGGAGCTTTAATGCTTCAATCTCCCTTCGCAACTGAGTAATAGCATTCTCCTCCTCTTTGTGGGGCTTATTCCTTTTTAAGACCTCCAGCTCCTTCCTTAGCTGGATTACTGGATCCTCCATTTCTGTAGAATATGGTAGTTGAGAAGAAGTTGCTCCATATTGTTGCCTTATATGTTCCAATCGTGTAGCTGTGTTGATGAATTCCTCTATGGAGGTTGTAGGCAACACTAATTCCTTGATTTTGCATTGGGTGGCCACTAGAAGTGGCTTAGCTAACCATCTCTTAACAAAAAAATCATGTGGTGGGTCTGGTAATTTAGCCATTAGTGCCTTGGCCCTAGTCACAAACTCTGGGAACTTTTCACCTGGACCTAATCTCAAATTCTCTAATTCCTCTATGATGATCTCTGCAGTATTTCCATGCTGAATTTGATTCTTGAATGCATCTTTCATTAGGTCCCAAGTTGTAAAATGGTTCTCAGCAAACTGGTTGAACCATTTATCGGCTAATCCTTCTAATGTGGGAGGGAAGAGTATCAAAAAGGCATCCTCCCTACCCATTAAGCCTCTAGTTTTGCATAGTGCCAAAAATCTTCTAATATGCTTGTCTGGATCTCTTTGAAAGAAGGAAATTTTATATTTAATCTTGAGAGTAATGTTTCCAAGTCTACCTGTCCTTCAATGCTCCTTACTGATGAAGTTGATGAAAGTGGACTAGAGGATCTTCTAACAACCTTCCTTCTTGTTTGCTTGCAGGTGATCCTCAATGTTTGGGACCGGGTTGCGGTCATGGGCTGTTCATAGTCCTCTTAGTATGAGATAATTGATAAGAATATGTACCTCTTAGTCCACTGAAGTAGTACTGTCGACACTTGAATATTGCTTCTCCAACTGCAATATATCTTCTCCTATGCTCAAATCTCCTTGGAGTCCCATCGGGCGTGCCAAATTTTGTTGGGGGATTCTTGGACAAGAAGGGATTTGAGTGTTTTGCAGGAGAAAAGGGAAAGAAGAGAAGAAAGATACACACGGGAAGCCTCTGCGATTGATTATAATAAGACAAATACAATGTGAAGCACAATGCAATCCAATGCTTCTGTGCAAAATCCCACAGAGTGCTCAATTACAAAATACCAAATACCCAAGAGACTTGTTGCTACCGGCCTCCTCTGCACAAAACCTCCACCTTATCCAAGCCTGCACTTGTGCACACCTTGCACCAAGCTTCCACTAAGGCGGAGGGATGGATACCTTATGTCGGCACATGCACACTTCAATGAGACCTTGGGATCCTTGGGGGACTAGATGAACACTTCTTTACACACTTCCTTAGTCACTCTCCATGCACACCTTGCACTTCACTTCTCTGCGTCGCACACTGGTGACTCTTTCACTTCTCTCTCGCTTCACTTAGACTATGCTCACTCTTGGTTCCTCTAGGATAGTCCAAGAATGGTCCTGGTCTTGATTTAAGTGTCGATTCACGTACGCTTCTAACTTCAAGAGTATCTTGGTGCTCACTTTGATGTCTCAAGATTGTCTTTACTAGTGGCAGCCAACGACTCCCTGTTTTGTCCTGTAGTGACTTTAGACTAAAACAAAAATTTTTACTTGGGGGGCCATACTTTCACTTCTGTGTACGCTGCCGCTTCACATACCTTCACATTTTTCCTTTTAATTCTTCACTTTTTCACATAAGAGAGGGTTCACCTGAACCTTCCAAAACACTTTAAAAACACTTTGAACCTTAGGGAAATTAGAGAAATACCTTTGCAACCTGCAACCCACTTTCTCCAATGTACCCTTTGTGGACAATTAATTGTGCACTACCTGTGCACTTTGACACCTGCACTTTAGCACTTTGACTTTGCACCAGCTGACTTTGACCTTGACCTTGTTGACTTTGACCAATTTGACTTTGATCTTTTTTACTTTGATTGTGGTTGACTTTGACTATGGTTGACTTTGACCAATATGAGTTTTATGGACTCAACAGGTAGCAAGGTCCGTGTTGAATGAGAAGAACCTACCAAATTATTTGTGGGCAAAGGTAGCATCTACTACCACATACTTGATAAATACATTACATTCAAAGGCCTTGGACAGTATGACTCATTGTGAAGCTTGTAATGGAAGAAGACCATGCTTGGACCATTGCAAGAAATTTGGGTGCATTGCATATGCACACATACCATCACAAATTAGAGGTTAATTTGACCCTAAGGCAGAGAAATGTGTATTTTTAGGCTACGACCTTAATGAAAAAGGTTATAGACTATATAACCCTAACAACAAAGGTTTTATAGTTGGTCAAGATGTTGTGTTTGATGAGAAAAAATCATGCTTTGAAGATGATTACATGAATATCAAGCTACCATATGATCTACATGAAGCCTTCCCAACTCTCTCAAGCAAGAATACACATACACTTGAATCATCAAATGATATTGAAGATGGTTAGAAGACTCGAAATAGAGAAATCAACTCATGAAACTCCAAAGGCAAGGCCAAGGTACATGAGCTAAAGGATGTTCTAGAATCCTCTCAAAAAACCATCACAAGATCTACTAGGGAGAAGAAGAAGAAGCTAGAAAGGTATGGTTATGAAACATGCCTAGTGACTAAGCACTCTATCTATTTAGCAAAGGATTTAAACTTTGAGGGGCCGTCATCTTATGAAGAGGCAAAGAACAAACCAGAATAGAAAAATGCAATGCTAGAAAAATTAGAAACCTTGCAAGACAATCACACTTGGTAATTCGTGCCCATGACTCGAACAATGAAGATCATTAGATCTAGATCGATACACAAAGTGAATAAGAACTCTTATAGAACCATCAATAGGTAAAAAGCTAGAATTGTGGCTAAAGGGTATGCTCAGACTCAAGGCGTTGACTATGAAGACACCTTCTCACCTCTGCCAAAGATTCCAACAATTCGAGTGCTTATGAGCATTGTAGCTATTAAGAATCAAAAGATCTGTTAAATGGATGTGAAGAATACATTTTTCAGTGGGTGGATATTTGAAGAGGTATATATGGCTCAAACTCTTGGGTTTGAATATTGACATTATCCTCAACATGTATGCAGGTTAAGGAATGCCCTATATGGTCTAAAGAAAGCTCCAAGATATTGGAAACATAGGCTTGTAGCCCATTTGCATGATAAGGGTTTCATGGATAGAAACGCAGACCCTTCACTCTTCATCGAGAGAAATCACGAGGAAGTCAGATACCTATGTGTATATGTAG
>CM035434.1:113487905-113647905 GCA_020310875.1 Ceratopteris richardii
TGCATTCATTTCAGGATTTTTCACATTTAAGGTGAAAATCCTACCCACTTTGTTTCCTTTGGCAATTAATCTTCCATCTCGTTTGTATTCTTCTACATATAACCCATTAGAATTGAACCTGACTTGTAATCCCTAGTCAACCATTTCTCCAATAGAAACTAGATTCTTTGTAATATTTGGAACATGCAGCACATCAGCAAGATGTTTTACCTTCCCATCCTTCATAGACAATGCTATGTTTCCTTTATGCTTGAAAGGGTGTAATGTGTTATCACCTGTTTCAACGTATCCAAGAACTGGCAATTTTTGCAAAGTACTAAACCATTTTGCATGACTGGTCATGTGATTTGAAGCACCTGAATCAACATACCAGACATTATCATTGGATTTTGAAACACCAGCGCCAGACATCATATTCAGCATCTGATGTTGAACCATGAACAACTTCTGAGAATCATCTACACTTGTGGATGCATAGTTGTTTTGCTGCCTTTTGTTATTTTGATTCTTCAACCTACAATCACGTTGAAAGTGTCCAGGTTTACCACAATTCTAGCATCCTTTATTATCATTACCTCAATCATTTCTTTGGAAATTTGTGCGACCTCTTTGGCTCCCCCTACCTTGAAACTATCCTCTTCCTCCTCCATGATTCTATTGTTGACCTTGGTCTTGGTTACTGTTTCCTCTTCCACTTCTGAAACCTCTACCTCTGCCTCTTCATCTACCAAAGTAGAATACATCCTTAGAACTAGGATTTCCTTAGGAGTTTGATTCCTCACCAAGATTCTTTTCTTCAATAATCAGCATGGATACCAAATCAACGAAATTCAGAATATTTTCTCTGGTCTGTATAGAAGTTCTGAACTACTTATATGAAGCTCCTAAACCACGAAGGCACACTTCCACCTTATCATCATCATCTACATTCACGCCAATAGATGCCAATGACTTACATATGCTTTTGATGTTTAGGCTGTATTCACTTACCGACATGCCCTTCTTGTCCAATGTATGCAGATCGTTCTGGAGTTACAATTTCCATGCCTTTGTATTAGCCTCATACAATGTAACCAAACTGTTCCAAGCCTCTTTCGGAATCTTAGCATCCTGTATGTGCCCAATCATGCTATCGTATATGCTAACAGATAGCCAATACATTACCTTTCATGATCCTTGATTCCATTACTCATATGCTCTTAACTGGTCCGCAGTCTGATTCCTCTCTAGTAGCTACGGAGCATTTTAGTTCTCTCATTTGATGTACTTCCAGTAGCCTTTTCCCATCAGCAAATTTGTCATTTTGAATCTCCAAGCATGGAATTTGTTCTTGTCCACCTTATCACTCATAAGCTTACTCGGCGTTTTCCATTTTTGTAGCTGTTCACGACACTACAAAACACTACAAGCAGCACTTTCTACTTGAACACTATCGGACTATGATGTGACAGTTTGATCTCAGAAAAACACAATTTTCATGTATCAATAGTACACAGAATGGCTTGAGATTCTGGATCTGAAATATATGAGTGTTGTCAAACACAATGTAAGTTATAGTTTTGCAAACTAACCTAGTTTTTCTATGCACCCCACCTTGCGGGCTCGAAATGGAGGTTGAGATGGCTCGAAAACACATAGCAATCTAAGGTTGTTTGTGGATCATGCTTTCTCCATGCCTTTTTCCATACTCTTCACCGTCAGGCTTCTCCATGAGCTCTCTACAACCACACTAGCTCTGATACCATGTCACAAGGAAGGAGATAAGGAAGAGAACTCACACACACACACACACACTCACAATCAAAGAGGAGCACACACTCAAATTGATGCAAGGAAGAATGATTCTTCTTCTTCTTCTATTACATAAAAGGAATGTACAAGAATGACCTAAAAACAAGAATACAAGTGAAATATATAAAGATCAATACATAAGGAAAAATCTAATGTCCACGAATGAGTGAGTTCATAAGAAAAAATATGCCATCACTCTTGGTAGATAAATCTAGAACAACTCAATGAAGTATCCTTGACATATACCGGTGTGACCCACTATACATGTCAGAGAAACCAAAAATTGATACGTGTCATCCTGGATGATCACATGTTGAGTATGATATCTCAACAATTTCTCTATGTGTATGTAGTCATTCCAATATAGTATTTGGAATTCGAATTTAGGACTTTTGTTAAACATACGTACAAAGTTTTATAGCCATTGTATCCATAAAGTTATGAGTAAATGAAAGTGACTCTGTTTGTGTATCATCTTCTCCCTAAAAATTTCAGATTACCCTCTTGAATTCTTATGCACATTGCTCTAAGTATAGTCCTCCTAAATTGATGAAATAATTTGCTATACCTCACCTAAAGCTTCATTTGAAAGTGTGCAAAAGGTCTCTGGCCAATTTCTATCATTTTGTGAGCTTTGACTAAAAAAATGAGTGCCTTCTTCCATAAATAAAAGGCTTTCACAAAGTGCTTTGTACACATAAATGATCTATTTTGGCATAGTGTTTTGGAAATGATGTTCCAAAGTAGTACGATGGTCAAAATGCATACTATTAAGGTTTTTTAGCATTATTTAGGTTGGTCTGGAGCAAGATTTTTAACAATTAAAGTAAGAATCAATGTTGAGTTTGAAAATTACAATAGATTTTAAATCATAATCATAGTTGCTCATATACATACACATAATATTGTGAATTAAGAATCAATGTTGAGTCAAACAATCATAATAGACTTTTACTCAAAATCATACACACACATATACATAGACATAGAAATAGTATTGTGAATCAAGAATCAATGTTGAGCTGGAAAATGAAGATAGATTTTAACTCACAATAATACCCGCACATACACATATACATACTATTATGAAGTAAGAATCAATGTTGAGTCAAACAATCACAACACATTTTAACTCACAATCATCCATGCACGTACACATACACATACTATTGTGAGATAAGAATCAATGTTGAGTTAGGAAATCAAAATAGTTATTAACACACAATCTTAAACACACATGTTAGACTTATTTAGACCTCGATGGTCTACCATTGGTCTACCTCCATTTTGTCGAGGACTCCAGTCAGGCCAAGGATGAGAGCTCGAGGGAGCCAAGGCTCTAACAAGAGTCTTCAAGGTTATTCCATCTCCTCAGAGTGGCCATATGAGGAGTTTTTGGACCTTAGAGAAGATTCTAGATGCGCCAATGGCAGGGCTATTTAAGGTTGGGAGGAGAGTGGCAAGTAGCTAATTAGGATCTTTCATTTGGTATCAAATCTTGAGTAAGAGAAAGGAAAGTTTTTGGAGAAAGAGACACTTCATCATCTTCCTGGAGGATTTTTGTGGGGAAAAGGAGACAGGTTTTTGTGTTTGTTTTGGAGATTTGCGCAGAGGGTATTCATGTGGCTATCTCAAGATGCATGTCGAACTTTAGCTTAGCTCAAAAGATTTATCAACCATCGGAGCAACCTGAAAACCATATAGGTAAGAGCCACCTCTATTGAACACATAGCTCGCATCTTTTGAGCCTTGGCCCATGAAGGGGGCTACCCATGAGAGAGAGAGAGAGAGAGAGAGAGAGAGAGAGAGTGTCTTGCTCTCATTCTTCAATTTGGAGATATGGAAAGTAAGCATTTGAGTATATATATAAAGGCACTTTTTCTGAGAAAAAATTGGCATGTGGGATATCTTATAGTGCTGATCGTGCCATTTCTGAGACAAGGGGAAGTTGAGGAGAGCGGAGGAGAGAAAAAAAGAGCATATTCTCTGATTTGGTCCTCTGAAATACCTACCTAGGCTCACTAATGTGACCATATCTTTGACTAGGAATATCCAAATTGAAATATTAAAAGTGCTATAAATTCCTTGCTTCATGAGCTTTCTAATGATAGGTTTCTAGGTTTTGCTTAGAGTTGACCATATGTAGAGAGCCTAAAAGCTCACTAAGTGGAATTGTGAGAAATGCTTGAGCCTTGAATTATTATTTTATCTTCTGATAGATGGTTAAGGAGGTGATTTCATCTATTTAGAAACAAATTTCCTTACTTTTCTCTTCATTTAGAATCATAAATATCATTTAATCTCTAAGATTGTCTTAGGAAATGAATTAGAAGAAAGGAAAACTTGTTATTAATAGCTTGTCTATCATGATAGATTGGATTTGAATTTCTTGTTTTTATTGTGTTTTAATGGATTTCTCGATAGATCAAAGGATGAGTGTTTATGCATTTATTTTGCACATGGAAATTCAAGGAAGCATTCATTAATATTTCTCTTCAAACATATATTTGTAGAGATTGGAAGATACACATAGTATTGTGATTGGTTGATTATGATAGGACAAATGCATGTATGCATTGATAATAATGAGTTAATTGATTTTTGGGCATGAAAGTACATGAGTTCATTTAGGAATGTGCACTAACAATCAAAATACATTCAAATGATTGTTTTATTGAGTCAAGTATCTAGTATGTTTATGTGTGTTTTGACCTTACTAGAACCAATGCACGATTTGATTTTGCAAACAAATATCCTCTTGATTGATGATCTACTGCAAATGAATGACTTGAATACTAATGAAGCCATATATCTATGCAAAATGTTTTAATTATTGGCAAACGGTAGTTCAAATGCATCGAGAGACTCATGATAGTACTTTGAACTTATTTTTTGCAATTTAAAATGGTACTATTGCATGTTGTTGTATTCATAAACTTAAGTAGAAAGATCCAATTAGTATGAACCTTTGTATGGTGGTACCAAATTAAGTTCTTAACATACTCAATAGTTTTCACGTCTTTTGAAGTTTGTTGAATAGGTCAAATGGTTCAAAAGGTCCAGACCTATTGTAACAAAAGTTACCTTTTGCAAGGTGTACAAGGGTAACTTTGCAGAGATATATCTCCTCATGGGAGTGTCCAACTATTGAGTATTGTGTTCTATTGGAAAGCTCATATATTTTAGTTATTTCCTTCCAAATTGCAAGAAATTCTGATTTTTGTGTAAAGAAAAAAGTAAACAATCTCTCTAGTCTTTGTGTAAGGGATTCTCTCTAGAAACTTATTGCAGGTGTGCACAAACTTGGGTGTTTCTCTTTGTTGCATAGACCAAATGATATGAATTTTTGCTAGGTGTTGGGATGCAGTGCAACCATGCACATATGTACGTTTTATATGATTTTGATAAGACTTAAGGGTTATGGTGTCTATTTTTGTTCTCTCGTACCTCTAGCAAGGACTCACTAGAGAAATGCATAGAGGCTTGGTGATGATGCCATTGCTCTTTGATGGAATGTCCAACTAGGATAAATACTTTTGGAAATGTTTTTGAACTATTGCCTCATATTGTGCACCAAATTTGAAGTGAATGAGAGTTAACTTGGGGGTTCTTTGAATGCAATATTTCCTTTGGTCTAGTTTTTTCGGCATGCAAAATGTGTAGGTGTCGCGAAAACTATTTTGGTTTGTTTTTTCATATGTGAAAAGATCTTGCAATGAGGTATAGTATACCTATAGGATCAGAGCTATGTAAATTCCATGAAATGTAGAGTTGATTTGGCTAGTCTACTCAATGGTTCTTGGGAGCAATGTGTCACTCCGAGGACCTCCTGTACATATGTATAGGTTTGCCAAGTTTTGGTCATAAATGCATGTTCATAGATCCAATTGATCATAATTGGAGGTCACCTTTGAAGAAAGATGAACCCTGACACACAACCAGATACCAAGAACCACGTGATTAGCACTTGAAAACACACTTATCATAGGTAGATATGGGGACGGAAACTTCAAGAGCATCATGAAATCTCCAAATGAAAAAGAAAAAAAGAGATAAGAGAAAAATAAGGTTATAACTAGATACCAAGAAACATTATTTTTGGAGATTCTTAGATGCTTCTAACTTCCGGTTTGTTTTGGAGATGGTACACTTTTTGACATAAGAAGCTAAGGGAAGTCATCAGAGACCTCAAATTGTAACTTTTAAGGGAAAATCACTTGGATTTATCTTGTATTAAACTTTTAGGTAGTATAAGCTCATTTATAATCATGTTGCAAAATGTATAAAGCTTGTATAGCTTGTTCATTGTGCTTATCGTCAGATGTACGTTAGGATTTGCCATAACTTGTATAGTTATCATGTAAACTTGTATAGGGGATGGGGATTGAGTGAGGTTTGTCTTTTATGGATATATGGGATTGCGAAAGGCTTTAGAATACATCTTCTTACTTCATGTTTTGCATAAATGAATCATTGACTAGGAGTATTGTTAGTTAGGTATTGCATTTTTCATCCAAATGACTTATGAGTTATGTTGTTTGTTCAGATTGAATCTAGAAAAGATTGTAACTCCCATGGATGAGGTCGAGTTTGAGCAGCCTTACACTATGGAGATTATAGATCTCAATGCCTAGATTAGAGGCATGGAGGATACTCTTCATATGATCATCGATGCAAGTAAGAAACCAAAGGTGCTGCTACTGAGTACACCAATGAAGATGGAAGTTCCATTTATTAAACCATCTAGTTCATAGATACCATTTGCACATCTTAGGGTGTTTATGAGTAGAGAGATCAAGTGGAAAGTAAAGGACTTGAATCCACCAAAACACCATGGATAGTTTAGCGCCAAGATGGCAGATGTGGTAGAGCAGTGGATAAGTAAGTGGGAGCAATGCTTTTGGCTTTGCGATATTGAGGATGAGAAACAAAAGATCCATCATGCTACTTACAGTTTAATGGACGTTGCTCATAAATCTATTGGAAGTTAATGGCCATCTCATTAGAATTTTATTTGACATAGGATCAACACATAACGTTATTAACTCATTTCTAGTGAAGAAACTAAAGCTTAAGCCTACTCCATCTGGATACACCTACAACCAATTCAAAACGCACTATCGATCAAGGGTAGAGGAGAGGTCACAATTTCTCTTAATCCTTGGACTATCTTCCAACTTATTTTAATTATCCCATGTAAGCCCTTTAGTATGGGGATGCCTATATTGAGAAAATTTAATGTCATCCCTTCCCCATTCTCAAGTCATTTTTTCATTATGTAGCGATCTTCATAACTAAGTCTATGACTATTATCTAAGCCTTCATGACTAATCTACTTATTATCATCATAATTACATGGATGTTTTCAATATCAAATACCTTTACTATGTACTTTGGGACATACTCCTTTTTCTTCAGAGGTATCATTTGGATGGGGAATGAAAAGGAATGCTTATGTCTATTTCCTACCACCCATCTCCACTAAAGAAATCAAGTGCAAACCCTTGGAAATAACTTTGTTGTAAGAGAAAACTAGAAGAGTGCTATTATCATTCCTCTTTCATTGAGGGGAGCCTATAAGATAAAGAAAATGCATATCTTGCAGAAGACGATGAGCCTCAACTCTTGTTGTTTTTTCCGAGATTTAATCATCCACTTATCTATGATTTTGTTAGCAAGAGCAGACACATCAATGATCCCTAAACCTCCAGTTTTCTTAGGGAGGAACCATGCATCCGATTTTTATCTTGGAGGTACCTCTACTATTCTAGTCCTTAGTCCATAAAAAGCTCCTACAAAGGATCTCTACTTTACATAGTTCCTTATCAATAAGGCTTTCACAACATAGGAAGTAAATAATGGATGAGATCAAGAATGTTTTCAGGACAATGACCTTACCAAAAGCATTGAATTGTATGGCATTCCACTATTGAAGCTTGGAATCAAGTTTATTTAGGACCCCAATCCCAAAATTTTGACATGTATATCTAGAATGCCTTAGGGATACCTAGTAGCTTGAAAACCTGTCCAAGATCAATATCTCTACATCAGCCATTACAATTAAACTAAGGATATGGTCCAAAAGTGGACCTAATTTTATTGTTCTAATCATTGACCTTGGACCTAAAACTATTTAGAAAGTTTGCAAAAAAATCCAAAAATTGTTTAACATAGTCTTAGTTGTTTTGGAGCCATTGATTAGTACCATCCACAAGCATTCTTAAGAAGAGTTGATCTTTTTCAAAAAGGAGTAGCATTCCCGAAAAAGAACCCTTTTCAACTTGGTCTTCCACAAGGAAAGTGACACCACCTATTTCCAATCCAAAGAAAAGGAGGTAAAAAGACACCCTTGTGTAATCAAGTGTTCGAGAGGAAACATTGGCTTACCTTTTGGTATTGAAGTTAATTCTAGCTAACATGTTTCCTCAAAGGTTGGAAAATATCTTGATAATCTTGTTTCAGAAACCAAAATCCTTCATCGATTGTACACTCATGTCCCACTCTAGTTTGTCATAGGCCTTATCCAAGTCAATCATTTTTTTAGGAAGTTGTTTTTTGCATTTTTAGTATATTCCAACCCCTCCAAAATACTGAAAATTACTTCTAGAATGAGCTTATCATTCCAATATCCTTTTTAATTTTTTTTATAACATTTTGTGCTTTAAATGGTTCACGATTCTATTAGGAATTGTTTTTTCTATTATCTTGTAAGTTAATTGAAGCGTAGTGATTGGCCCTCAATTCTTTATCTTATTCTTGCTTTATTTTCTATGAATTAGCTTCGTGATTCCAACATTGATAAACCCAAACGCACAAGGATTCTTGCCAAAACTTAGCAATGACTTCCACCAAGACATCTTGGAAAGCAATGGAGAACTCATTGACAATTCCATCAAGCAAGGAAGGACTCATTGATGGAGGAAAGAAATCGAGGACTCATTGATGCTTTTACCTTTTGGGTGAGACATGACCATATCAAATATTTTGGATGTGATGATGTGTTTTTCTAGCCAATCAACCGGGAAGTTTTGAGATTTTGGAGCATTCATCTCTTGAACTACTTGCCATGGAGTTCCTTTTACAGTCTCATTTGGTATATCCATCATCGAGACAAATTACTTAATCTTATTTTTTAATCATTTTTAGATTTATTCGGATGTTCTATGTGCTTTTTGTTGGTGCAATTAAAAGCCAAGCCCACATACTTGGTTAATTAGCGCATACTTGATCAATTATGCAAGACTTCATATGATAAACCTCTTGTAAATAGTTCTTCACATTTACCTTTATAAATGTGGTACACATCCTTATGGAGTTAGGAAGCTCTAGATTACGAATCATTTGGTTATTGAGTTTGAATTTGAATTCAAACTTTAGCTCCAAGTACAACTATAAGAAGAGGATCAAAAAGACCCGCGTGTATCTCGAGCCCATGAGATCATTTTGAGGGATATTCATTGTGAAGTGAGAAATTAACTCATAGCTCATTCACCTCTCACACATTGTGCAATGTATGATTGCCAATGACATTGTTTTTATATATGATTTAATACATATATGATCATTACATTCTAATTTCACTTCTCTATTATAACTGCATCAGAATAGTGATCTTCTCAGAGCTTGTTATGAGTGCATAGTTTGAAGTAATTCGATGGCAATGCACTAGAGTGCGCTCTCCTTCTCGAGAGCTTCACGACGATATGCTCGGAGTAGAAAACTGAGCTCCTAAGGTCACACGCAGTACTCCGCACAGAGGTTGCAGAATACGCAGAAAACATAGTACACAAGGAGCATGAAGACAGACTTCTTAGGTCTTACAAATGCGGTCAAACTTGCAGTCTATGAATGACTAGGCCACTATATGTTTTATTAAAGAACATATAAAAAGAAGTGTCCTGTGGCCATTTGGCCTTTCACATGGACACTAACGGTAACGATCTCCCACTAAAGGCCAATATGGTCAGAGTAAGTATGGGAGAAAAATAAAGAATGATAAAGAATACCTGAGTGTAAGTATACAAACTATACCTCCCACCTGATGGGCATGTTACACAGTATACAAGTGACTGCGTAAGATCAAGAATCAAGTAACCCCCATCAAGTGACAACAGTGTCGAAAGCTATCCTGTGGTAGAGCTTTAGTCAAAGCATCTACAACATTATCTCGAGTGTGAACCTTCTCAAGAATAATGCTCTGAGTGGCTAAGCAATCTCTAATGAAGTGATACCTCACCTCAATGTGCTTGGTCTTTGCATGATAGACCGGATTCTTAGCCAAAGCAATGGCACTCTGACTATCACTGAGCAAGCGAGGTACATGCAAAGGTAAACCCATATCACAAGCAAGACGAGAAAGCCACAATGCTTCCTTACATGCCTCACTTGCTACAACCTACTCTGTTTCTGTGGTGGAAACAGATGTACGTTCTTGAAGACGAGATCTCCAAGAGATAGCACCTCCAGCAAAATGAAAAATGTACCCTGATGTAGACTTACGATTGTCTACACAACCAGCATAGTCAGAATCTATGTAACCAATAATGGATGCTTTCCCTCTACCTAAACATAGACACTTATCCTTAGTGCCACTCAGATATCTCAAATTCATCTTGACCACTTCCCAATGTTTCTTGCCAGGATTAGACATATATCTGCTCACAACTCCCACTACAAATGCAATGTCTGGTCTCGTAGCTACCGTAGCATACATGGGACTACCAACAGCAGACTGATAGGGAATTTTGGTCATGAATTCCTTTTCCTCATCTGATTTGGGGCAGTCATCCTTGCTCAATTTCACATATGTGGGTAAAGGTGTACTCAATGCCTTTCCACCCTGCATATTGAACCGATGAAGTACTTTGGATATGTACTCACTTTGAGACAAGTATATGCATCTTTTACTCCTATCACGAGTACTGTGCATGCCAAGAATATGTTTGGCATCCCCCAAATCCTTCATATCAAATGTCTGACTCAACTTCTTTTTGAGAATTGACAAATGATAAGAGGACTTCCCAGCAATCAACATATCATCGACGTAAAGTATCAAGCATATCAAGCTGCCATCAGAGCATCTCTTTGTGTAGAGACAATGATCCTCATTGCTCCGAGAATAGCCTTGGGACTTCATAAAAGAATCAAACTTTTGGTACCATTGTCTAGGAGACTGTTTAATTCCATACAAGCTCTTCTTGAGCTTACAAACTAGACTTTCCTTGCCAGGAACTACATAACCCTCTAGTTGTTTCATATAGATCTCATTTCTAAGTTCTCCATGCAAGAAAGTTGTTTTCACGTCCATTTGGACTAGCTCTAAGTCCTCCATTGCAACGAATCCAAGCAACATGCACAAAGTAGTCATCTTGACCACTGGAGAGAAAATTTCCTCAAAATCAGCACCATGTTGTTGCTTAAAACCCTTTGCAACAAGTGGTGCTTTATATTTGGAGAAGCACTATCTCATGTGAATTTCAGCTTATATACCCATTTACATGGTAAAGCTTTCCTACCCTTTGGCAAAGATACTGAGTCCCAAGTACCATTCTTGTTAATAGAATCCAACTCACTCTTCATGGCACGCTCCCACTTGACATGATCCTCTGTCTGCATTGCCTCTTTGTAGCAAGAAGGCTCATAGGCATCTGCTAGCATAACAAAATCTAAACCTGGAACATATCTATCAGATGGATGTGAGACACATGCAGAACGTCTCAATGGTTGCTGAACAGGAACATGTGCACACTGATCTGAATGGACATTCTCTTGAACATCCCTATGTGCAGCATTTTTATGCATGCTAACTGGAGGACTAGTATCCTCAAACATTACTCTTCTCACTTCAACCTCCTTAATGGGCTGTTTATGCATCTTAGACTCATTAAAAATGACATCACTACTTTTGATCACTGATCATGTTTCAGGATCCCATAAGCGATATCCAAATTGTCCTTCTTGACCATATGCAAGAAAAATGCATTTCTTTGACTTATGGTCCAACTTTTGTGTAAGATTCTTAGGTATATGAACATATGCTTCACAACCAAAAACTCGAAGATGATCTTAATATGGTGGTTTCCCTATCCATAACTCGTGTGCCACTTTCAGACCTTTGGCAGTACTAGGTGAAAGCTTAATCACATGAACTACAGTCAATACTACTTTTACCCAAAAACCTTGTGAGAGGTTTGCATGATGCAACATAGAGACTACTATACCTTGAATAGTTCTATTCATCCTCTCAGCTACACCATTTTGTACTAGGGTATACGGAGCTGTAAACTCTCCAGGAATCCCTCTAGACTGACAGAAAAGGCTGAATTCATGTGAGGTATACTCACCCCCATTATCTGAATGCAAAGCCTTAAGCTTAGTCCCTTTTTCAGTCTCGACTAAAGCAAGCCATTTTCTGAAAGTAGGGAATACATCATCCTTTGATTTAATAGGATATACCCAAACTTTTCTAGTAGCATCATCTATGAAAGTGACAAAGTAAAGAGAACCACCTAAGGACCTAGTGGGCATAGGACCACACACGTCTGTATGAACGAGATCTAAAGGCTGAATTGAAGAGTCAATGTGCATTCTATGCACATTTCTGGTTTGCTTTCCATATTGAAAATGCTCACAAAATGAAAAATCAGAGAAAAATAACATAGGTAAGTAGCCAGAACGAGAAAGATTTTCCATTCCACTACGATATATATGGCCCAAACGACCATGCCAAATACAAGTCATAGGCTGTTCAGTAACAGCTAACAAGTGTTCTTTCTGTGATACAAATAAAGGATAAAGTGAGCCAACTTTGCTTCCTTTTGCAGTAACCATATTGCCCTTTGATATATGAAAGGACTGAGCATAGAAGACCACCTTGTAACCAAGGTCATCAAGTTGACCAACTGACATCAAACTACGTGATAACTCAAGTACATGGCGTACATTATGCATAGTAAATTTTAAACCATCAATGAACTGCACAACCACATCTCCAATCCCCACAACATCACACTAGTAAGAGTCACCAAGTCTCTTAGTACCAAGAGACTTTGCTGCATAATTAGAGAACCATTCTCTATGTGGTGTCACATGGAAAGAAGCACCAAAATCCAGTAGCCAGGTGTGGGAAAGAGAATCAGCCATAAGTGCCTCAGATGGCATAGTACTATCAAGTGTCAACACATCAGCATCATCAGAAATAGCATTAATTTCTTCAATCTTCATAGTCGAAGTAGATGGTGCAGGTAACTATTTAACATGCCCATCAACATTCTCTCCTTTACCTTTAGCATTCTTTAATGCATAACAGTCTTTCTTCATGTGTCCTTTCTTATGACAATAATGGCATTCGATATCCCTCTTCCTTGATTTACTTCTACTCTTATTCCGTTGACCATTCTTTTCCTTGTTCTTGCTCCTGCCACGTTGCTGATTCTTTCCTTGGTAAGAATCACGAACAATATATGCATCTCCACTCTGAGTACCAACCATAGATTTTCTACGAATCTCCTCACTCAAGAGTGCTCCACATATGTCATCATAGATGAGTTTACCACCAGGTGCACTGTTGCTAATAGCTGTGCAAAACGTATCCCATGATGATGGCAGGGTGCATAACAACAATACTGCTTTCATTTCATTATCCATATCCATTTTTTGAGCCTGTAACTAGGAGAATATAGCATCAAACTCATTTAGATGAGCAACAACACTATCTATGTCCTTCATACGAAGGTCATATAATTTTCTCATCAGATACACTTTATTTGATGCCGTCTCTTTTTCATATGTATTGCATAACTTCTTCCAAAGCTCCTCTGCACTTTCACAGTCTAATACTGTAAAGTAAACATTATCTGCCAAGTGCAAGCAAATGGTAGACCTATCCATTTCATCTAACTCATCCCGATCATCTTCATCCATGTCAGCAGGCTTCTTTGAAATCCCATTTACTGGCTTCCATTGCCTCCTTTGAATCAGCACATCTTTAATCTAATTCTTCCATAGAGCAAAGTTTGTGCCATCAAATTTTTGAATCTCAAAATGGTCTTTGCCCTGCAAGTTATAGCTCCTCCTTGGAATAATGGAGAGGATTAATCTCCAAAAGAACAAGCTACTCTTGAAGTTAGAGCACCTCCATATCAAGAGTAACTCAAAACATTCATCAATTTGAAGGATTAATGATCAATTACAAAGATTTTGGATAAACTATGAAGAAGATGATTCTATAGAAAATCTGTTGCACATATCTCTCTCATTGACTTATCAAACGTGTAACATTTTTTATAAAACTTTGCACAAGGTGTTGCCTATAGTTTGCGCACCTTCTCCAAGTTAAAGCATTCCAAAAGACTCAGTAGAACTTGAGAAATGAACTTAACAAGTCACCTATGTCTAAAATTGTTCTCTTGAGAAGTCGATTTAGACACCTGTAACTTCTAACACTTGGTTCTCTCAATCTAGAACCTGTTTATGCAAATGCTTTTAGCCATAGGTATCTTACCTTCCAACATAAAGAATGAGTGCTTGCTTGCTCAAAACTTTACAATGGAAGGAGAACTGATGAAAACATTAGCATCGAATTTTGTGCCTCCTACAACTTCTCTTGTTTCCATTTACACATGTAAATGTTCCTACAATCAATTCTCTCAGCTTGATTATAATTAGAAGCTGAAATTTTGTATAGAGGTCAATCAACTATAGAATTAGACTTGTACAAAAGAATTTCACAGAAGATTCAACACAGAAGGAGAATACTCAGAAAGATCGGGCGCAACATTTTTCATGTCTCAAAAAATTTACATTTGAGTGATGAGAGAGATTCTACTCACTTCTAGATTGTCTGATGACATCTAATTCTCTTCAAATCTTGTTCTCACATAATATCTCATATTTGCTCCAACATTTTCTTTGTATATATATAGGCAAATATTTACAAGCTCATAACTAATCAAAGGTATAAGTGAGCTAACTCTAAATTAATGTACATATGTGTACACATCTTCATCTTCTGAATATGCACTTCCTTCATGCTTCATAACTTGATCTTTTCTTCAGTCCTTGACTTCAATCCTTCATCAAAACTTCAATTGTTGATTGCCTTGCACCCAACAGCTCCCCCTCAATCATCAATTGAGGTTTTCTCTATCTTCTTTATGCCTTCCATGTCTTTGAATCTCTGTAGCTTTGGTCCATCCAAGCTTTTGGTTAGCATATTAGCTATCTGATCTTTTGTTGAAGTATCTATAACTTCAATTTCTTTATCCATCACCTTCTCTCTTAGGAAATGATACTCAATCTCAATGTGTTTAGTCCTGGCATGAAAAACAGGATTAGCAACTAAATACAATGAACTCATGTTATCTCCATGAATAGTGGGTGTACTCTGAGTGATGTCAAAACTCTTCATGAGATGCTTGAGCCATATCACTTCCTTTGCTGCTTCAACCATCCCTTTGTACTCTGCTTTTGTAGATGACAAAGCAACTGTGTGTTGCTTCTTTGAACACCAAGAAATTAACTTATCTCCCACATAACACAAGTATCCATATGTTGATCTCCTATCATCAGGATTACCTGCCCAATCTGTATCACTATAAATCTTGATGTTTGTATCTGATGTAAAACCATAATACAAACCTTCTTTGAGTGTACCCTTAATGTACCTCAACACTCTTTGACTTGCAATCCAATGTTCTTTCCTAGGACAATGCATGAATTGAGACAATACTCCCACTGCATATGACAAGTAAGGTCTAGTTAATGTAGCATAGATTAGACTACCAACCAAACTTTGATATAGCTTCATGTCCTTGAAATCTTCTCCTCCATATTTGCTCAATTTATGATTTACCTCCAATGGAGTAGGTGCTACCCTGCAATCATCCGACAAGTCTCCCAAGTCACTGATTTTGAACTCTTTCTCCATTTGCTTCTTTAGACCTTGAATACCTTTCTCATCTGTACCTGTAAGAATTATGTCATCAACATATATGCACATGTAAATAAACCCATCTTCATTTGCTTTGACAAGCAAGCTACTATCTGCTTTAGATACTTGGAATCCAAGTTCTTTTAAGAACTTCACAAGTCTATAATTCCATGCCCTTGGGGCCTGCTTCAAGCCATAAAAAGCTCTCTTGAGCTTGCACACATGATCTAGATACCTTTCATCTCTGAATCCTTCTGGTTGCTCCATGAAAACATCATCTGAAATATAGCCATTTAAAAAAGCATTCTTCACATCTAGTTGGCATAATTTCCAACCTTTACATGCAGCAATGGCTATGAGTGTCCTAATGGTTGTCATCTTTGCCACACGACTATAGGTTTCATCATAATCTATACCATATGTCTGAGCAAACCCTTTCACAAAAAGTCTAGCTTTATACCTAGACACACTTCCATCTGCATACCTCTTAGTTTTGTAAACCCATTTACATCCAATGATCTTCTGACTATTTGGTTTAGGAACCAAATCCCAATTCTCATTCTCCATCAATGCATCATACTCCTCCTGCATAGCTTTCTCCCAATTTTCCTTACCTTTTGCCTCTTCATATGTAGAAGGGTCTTCATCTGTCTTTACCATATAAGCATAATCTCTGGTAGCCAAAAAAGAAGTGTCATAGCTATACCTTGTATGTTGCCATTTGTGTCTTGATGAACTTCTGAGTTCTCCACTTCTTGAGGTTTCTGGTTCATCACATTCTGGATCAAATCTTGGCAGTTCTTCAACTTCAACCTGTAATTCATTATTCTCCTCTTCATCAAATATCTGAACCTTTGATTTACCTTTCTTTTGATTCACAACTTCTTCATCACCTGCATAAATATTGATTGTACCTGCATACCAAGTACCTTGCTCATCAAATGTAACATCTTTAGACACAATGAATTGCTTTGTGGATGGACTCCACAACCTATATCCCATCTGCTTATCATCATATCCAATAAATACATACTTTTCAGCTTTAGGTTCCAATTTGTGCCTTAATTGTGATGGCACATATGCATATGCCAAACATCCAAATACTTTGCAATGATCTAAAGTAGGTCTTTTACCCCACCATGCCTCATATGGTGTCATACCCTACAAAGCTTTACATGGTAATCTATTGACCAAATAAGTAGCTGTATTTACAGCCTCAGTCCACAAGTAATTTGGGCAATTTTTCTCCATCATCATGGATCTTGCAAACTCAACAAGAGTTCTATTCCTCCTTTCTGCTACACCATTTTGTTGAGGAGAGTACCTGCAAGTAATTTCCCTTTTTATACCTGCATTCCACAAGTAATCACTGAACTCATTAGAGAAATACTCTCCCCCTCCATCTGACCTTAGTCTCTTCAACTTATGACCTGTAATTCTCTCTGCATACACATGATAATGTTTGAATGTATTGAATACCTCTAACTTATCTTTGATCACATAAATAGTGATCCATCTGGTAGCATCATCAACATAAATCACATAATACCTTGAGCCAGTGATACTAAAATCCTTTGATGGTCCCCACACATCTGTGTGTACCAACTCAAGTTTCTCTGAATACATAAAACCATGCTTGGAATAAGATTGCTTATGAGCCTTACCTAATTGACATGCCTAACATCTGTATGTCATATGTTGACCTGCAACATTAGGCAATCCAAGCACTGAACCATTGTTAACCATATCTTTGATACCTCTTTCATTAAAATGTCCAAGCCTTTTGTGCCAAAGATCTAACTTAGAGATCTTATGTCCTCCATAAGTGAACAAAGCATGACCAACATTACCTTGAATCTTCAATGTGAACAATCTTCCTTCTTTCTTTCCTGAAACAATTTGTTTATATCCATTGCTAGGATCTTCCACAAACACTCCTTCATTAGTGAATCTAACTTCATAACCTTTTTCAACAATTTGTCCTACACTTATCAAATTCTTTGGAATTGTAGGAACATACAAAACCTTACTCAAGAGAGTACTTCCATCCTTGGCCTTCACTGATCCGATTGACTTCACATTATGTTTTGGATTGTCACCTGTTTGAACTACATGATTAGTTACCTTATTCTCTAAATTAGTCATCAAAGCTATGTTGCCACTCAGATAATTGCTACACCCTGAGTCAATGTAGAAGACTCTTTGGTCTTCACTTTGCCTTTCACAAGTTGCATTCATTATCAATGTTGAATCCTCCTTCTGATCTGAAGCATAATTGTAGTAGGTATTGTTGTATTGTTGACTTTGGAATCCTCTACATGCATTTCTTCCAAAGTAACCTCTACTATCTCTACCTCTGAAATTACCTCTTTGATTTCTGCCACCTCTTCCTCTTGAATTAAAGTTCTGATTATATCCACCATTATTCTAAGTATTATGCCAACAATCATTAGCTAAATGATTTGTCTTACCACAAATCCAGCAAGCTTTGACACCATCTTTATTACTCCTGCCTCTTCCTCTACCTTTGCCACCTCCTCTTCCTCTTAGGAAGTTAGCTTGCCTACTTGTACCTTCATCTTCATTTGATTGTTGCTTTCCTTTGATATTCTTCTTCTTATCCTTTGAATACATTGCATGAACTGTATTTTTATCACTTTCATATTTGACATCCTGCTCAAACGTTAGCATGTGTCCTAGCAACTGGTTTAGGTCAAGAGTAAAATGATCTAGTGATAATTCAGTAGATAAAATGAATGGCTTCCATTTATCATCACCTCTCAAACCTTTAAGGATTTTTCTTACCAATGTATCCTCCTCAATGTCTTCATCAACTACTCCTAATGCATGTGCAATGTCCTTCATCCTTGTTACATAATCTGAGATGGATTGAGATTCCTTCTTCTTAAATGTGGTAAATTCTGCCCACAAGGATGCCTTCCTTGACTTTGTGGTGTTTTGGAAATGCTCTTCCAAAGCATTCCATATATCACTTGCACTTTCAAGACCTCTAATTTGAGGTAGCAACTAGTCATTAACTGCCATGTAGATAATGCTCCTAGCTTGAGCATCTTTCTTCATCCAAGTCTTCAAATCCGATAATTCCTCCCTAGTTGGAACACTAGGATCTCTGAACTGAGGCTTTTCTTCTTCACTTGTGATATAACTTATCAAGTCTTTGCTCATAAGATATCCTAGAGGCACGAGCTTTGTTTTCTCCATATGGAAGAGTTGGAACAAGGTGAAACAATTTATCAAAATCAACGAACATTGGATATGGGTAGCCAATATTAGACAAAATGATTTGATCCAGTTCCCTATCTAGGGCATCAGAGGTGTTGAGCCTTGGAGCTTCCAATAAGCTAGGAAGCTTTGGAATGAAGGGTTTTGTTTGTGGAACAACCTCTACAATCAAGAAATATGCCAATGGATTAGATTTGAGGACATTCACCTAGTTAGGATAGTCGACTATGAAGAATGGTGTCTGTTGGGGAGCAGGTTCAATGCTTGGGACGACTCAAGGACTCAACTCCTTATTGGACATGACTCCCCTCACCACATTGGTCCTAGATGGCACAATGGAAAAAATTGTGAAAAACTTCCAAGATTTAAGAAGATTGTGCACTTTCATCTCAAGATCAATAGGAAATGATGTTTGGATTGGTCAAGCCTTAGGTGGAATTCCAAGTTCCATCCCTTTGAAATCCCCTTATCGAGGTTGAAAAGTGTTTCTTATGTGGCAAATCCTCCACCAAGGAATTTGGGCCAATGTAAAAGCTAAGAAATTTACTAGAGCCCCTCCATGGTGTAAACCATGCCTTCATCACAATGAGGACTTGAGACACCTCTTCTTTTCTTGCCCAAAGACAATCTCCATCTAGGGGGCCATTGGGAGAATCATGTTTCCATTGGGATAAATCACTCTGAAGCAAGCATTATTGTGTTACATATCCTATGTTCCTTGACATTGTGGTATACTATATGAGGTGAGGCAATCTAGAATATCTAGAAAGAGATATGTGCCACCAACTTTGGTAGTTCTTGTAAAGAATAGTTGATCAAAAAATCTCTTTTCCTTTTAGGCAAAAGAATTTCCCATTGTAAGAAGCCCCTACCTTTTAGACATCATAGAGTGTTTTTCCTTGAGAGAAACAAGATTAAAAGCAAGTGGGCCCCCCATGAGTGGTAGGAAAGGGCTATCAACCTTTGTTTTAATGTCTTCCAGCAATTTTTAAGCAACCTCTACTTTATGAGACTTGGGGGGTCCCATGGGTGCTAGGATCATTCACTTTTAATTGTTGTTTCTATTAATTAAATTTGGGAAACTAGGCTATCGTGCAACTTCCTTTTTGGAAAAAAATCTTTATCTTATTCTTTCTATCTTTTCTATGAATCATCATGGTGATTGAAACATTAAGAAAATCAGGTAAAGCCCCAAACACCAAGGATTGTGGCCAAACCCTAGCAATGGATTCCACCAAGACATCTTAGAAAGCAATGGAGGACTCATTGATGATTCCATCAAGCTTAGTGCTTTTATCTTTTGGCTCGGACATCATGACATCCCATATTTTTGAGGTGATGACGTGTTCGTCTAATCAATCAACCGGGAATTTTGAGATCTTGGGGCATTCATCTTTTGAACTAGTCTCATTTGATCTATCCATCATTGAGACAAACTACTTAATCTTATTCTTTTTTAATATTTTTCAAATTTATTGGATGGTATGTGAGCTTTTTCCACTCCTCACTCTTTACAAAACAATTGAAGACAGTGATACCTGATTTCTTCTTCTAGTCTAAATTTGCTCCTAAAGGATTAGATATTGAGGAAAGTAACTAAATCATATTTAATAAGTTATTTATGTTGGAGTTAGACATCTGCGGAAGCACGTGAACAACACAAGGAAGAAGAAGAAGCTTGGAGCACAACACACAATACTGAATGTATTACTAGAGAATGTACAAAGGTAAGTAGCCCATTAGGGCAAAAGGCGTATATACCAGACGGGGGAAAAAAACCTCCTAAAGAGGGAAAAAAGTGCCTCACCGGTCCTAGTGTGTTCACACACATCACAACCTAAATATATCAACAAATCACCCCTAGGAGTGATTCGATGAACAAGGAGTTAGCACTCATGTATAAGGAAGTGCCAAGCTATGTGGAAATCACTCCACAAAAGGAAGTAAGCCCAAAGCTTTGCAGAAAGCTTCAAACTTCTCCCTAGGCAGAGCCTCCGTGAAAAGAACCTCTCCCTGACATAGTGATAATGCACCTCAATGTGCTTAGTGTGAGCATGGAACACAGGGTTCCTCGCAACTCCCAATGCGCTCTGACTATCAGTGAAGATGGTGGTGGCAGAAGTCTGACCAACACCCAAATCAGCCATAAGGCATCTGAGCCACACACACTCAATAGTTGCTATGAAAGCTGCCCTATACTTAGCCTCACAAGTGGAAGTGGCCACAGTAGGCTGCTTCTTGCTCAACCAAGATATACATGAGCTACCAAGCATGAAGCAAAAGCCACTAGTGGACACACAAGTGTCATAGCAACTAGCCCAACCAGAGTTAGAAAAAGCATGCAAATCTGGCGGTAGTGATCCCCCCTTGGGATAAAACAACCCAAGTAGCCGAGTACCACTCAAATAGCAAAAGATGTGCTTAACTGCCTAGCTTGACTCCTAGGCAATGCATAAACTTGCTCATCTATGAGACAAAAAACTGAATATCTGGTCGAGTAATGCATAAGTAAATCAAGCATCCAACAGCATGCTGATAGAGAACAACATCAAATGCATCTCTAGCATCATGAAGACTCAATCGTAAACCTGTCTCCATAGGAGTGGCAATAGGCTTACAGTCTTCAAGGCCAAAATGTTGCAATAATGTGTTAATATATTTCGTTTGACATAACCATTCAACCATCAACGTGCATAAATTGAATGCCCAAATACTGATACAAATGCCCCAAATCAGACATCTCAAATAAGGCATGCAAATCAGCCTTAAAATCAGCAATATGCTTCTTAATAGGACCAGTGAGCAGCATGTCATCAACATAGACAACAATGATTAGTAGCACATCATTAGCACGCTTAACATATAAGGTGCTTTCAGTTGGATTGTTCTCAAAACCATGTGCAATCAGATAGGCATGTATCTTGTCATACCAAGCACGTGGTGCTTGCTTTAAGCCATATTTTGCCGTCTTTAACCTGCACACCTGGTTTTCATGCCCTTTCTACACAGAGCCATAGGGCTGAAAAACATACACTTCTTCATGCAAGTCACCATTCAGAAATGTTGTTTTAATGTCCAACTGATGTACATTCTAACCATAATGAGCTGCAAGTGCACAGATGCTCCGAACAGTAGTCATACGGCATGTAGGTGCAAAGGTCTCATCAAAATCAATCCCTCTTTCTTGTGCATAACCCTTTGCAACAAGCCTAGCCTTATATCTGTCAACTGTACCATCCGGTTTACGCTTCAACTTGTATACCAACTTAGTGCCAATGGCCTTCTTGCCAGGAGGCAAGTCACATAAAGACCAAGTACCATTCTTCATTATAGCATCATATTCAGATTGCATAGCAGCCATCCAATTTTCTGAATTTTGTGCGTCATCAAACGAAACGGGCTCATTCTCATCACAGAGACTAGATGCAGCCATAGCATAGCAATCTGATGTAAAAGAGGCACTATGAGAGCCTGAAAAAGTACGATATGATAGAGGTGCATCTAATTTGCTCTCACGCAAAGTCTGCACCAGCCATTTTCGCATAGTTTTTGCCTGCTCAATATGAGCTCTCTCATCAAGTAGTGCATCATGTAAATCTGCATCAGAAATGGAATGATCTGCATCATCACATGAAACCTGCAAAGGCTGAGAAGTTCCCTCATTGGGACGAGCACTAGACTGTCCACCTATAAAAAAAGGCAGCAAAATATCATACATGTCTTTGGAGCTAACAAATGTCTCCTTAGTACATGAAGGCAATGGCTGAATAGCATCTTCCACAAAAATAACGTCACGGCTAACTAGAATGCGTTTACTCTATGGATGATACAGACGATAGCCTTTACTTTCATAACTGTACCCAACAAAAATACATTTTACTACTTTATCATCCAATTTTATACAATGTTGTTCAGACACTAATGCATATGCCAAACAACCAAAAACATGCAGATGAGCAACAGATGGCTTGCAATTATGCCAAGCCTCATATGGAGTGATAGACTGCAACGCTTTAGTAGGACACCTGTTCAGTACGTATGGTGCACACATGATAGCCTCAAGTCAGAAACTATGTGGTAAAGCTTGACTCTTGACCATACACCTCACCATCTCCATGAGTGACATGTTCTTTCGTTTAGCAACTCCATTCTGTTGAGGTGTATACGGCACTGTACATTGGTGTTTTATCCCACGTTCAGCCAGAAATGCATTAAAATCAGAAGACATATATTTCCCTCCTCGATCAGAACAGAGGGTGCCCATTTTACATGCTGACAGATTTTTCAGCCAAAACTAATAACTCTTTGAAGCACATGAACACTTCGGACTTTGCCTTCAATGAATATACCCATGCATGCCTGGAGAAATCATCGATATAAGTCACGAAGTAAAAATAATTCCCAAAAGAAGGTGTCTGCATAGGACCACAAACATCACTATGTACAAGCTGCAATTTCTGAGTAGCCCGAACTGAACTATCTTTTGGAAAGGACAAACGCTGCATTTTGCCCAAAATACAGCCTTCACAAACATGTTCTCCAGGTGCCTCAAGTTTGAGCAAAGAGGGCACCATTTCAGATTTCTGCAGGCATAGCTAACTAGCCAAATTCAGATGACCAAAGCATGCATGCCAAAGCTTTGCATCTGACATAGCCTGAAAATCATTTACTGCACATGCCAAATCATTTATAGATCTTTCATAGTCTATGAGCGTATACAGCCCACGACATAAAATGTCAGAAGCAATAACCACATCGCCATTTGATAGATCATGAACTGTACACCTGTCCTCAACAAATTTTACAACCAAGCCAATCTTGGCTAATGCAAAAACTGATAACAAGTTCTTCTTGATCCCTGTCACAAATAAAGCATCTGACAAAGTGAAAGAACTACCATCAACAATAGTCAAAATGATCTTACCAACTCCCATAACATGATAAGAAGAGTTATTGGCACATGTAACAGTACTCCCTGTAGGGGCAAGCTCGAGTGAAGAGAAGAAATTGCACTGCGAGGTAATATGTTTGGTCGCCCCACTGTCAAAATACTAGCAAACATCTGAGTCTACTGCAGACATGCACTGCTCATGAGAAGATGGGTCAAAACTGCAGATAGTAGTAAATGCCTATTCTTCTTCTTGCACAAGATTAGCAGACTCTATTTTTGGTGTAGAGGCCTCTGCAACAACCATTCCAGCCTCTTTCTTCTTTGCCTCTTTAGCAACTAGTTTTGGACAGTTCTTTATGATATGATCATTCCCTTTACAATACTTACAAAACAATTTCTACTCTTCTGATTTCTTCTCATCTTTATCTTCCTTCTTTGAATGTGTAGAATTAGCAGATTTCTGCTTACTAGTTGAAGAACTCCATTTTCCTTTTCTCTTCTAACTAGCCAGGAAAGCTTGATCTACAACTCGCATAATGGACCTGTTCTACCTGGACTGAACTTCCTGCAATAGAACAGAGCCTAGCTCCTCAAATGATACATTTGGATTGCCTTTCATCATCAACCAAAGAGTAGAAGCAAAGCTCTGATATGAATAAGGAAGACCATTCAGAACGGTCTGCACACATGAGCTATCTGGTATAACCTCATCAGCAGAAATCAATCGTTCCTTCAAGTCTTTGATCTTCGTTAGGAAACTGTCCATAGAATCACCTTCATTCATGTGCTCACTTTCCAACTGTTTTGGAAGGTAAGCAACACGAGCCTCATTCCTAGCTTGGTACAATGTGGTAAGTGTATCCAAGCATCCTCAGTTGTTGTGCAAGAGCGAGTGTGAGGAATAATGGCACGTTTGAGAGACAAAGCTATCAATGCATGTGCCTGGGCATCTCTACCATCCCAGCGAATCTACTTTGCAGTAGGTGAAACAAAAACTGCAACACGAACAGGAATATGCAGAATATCATCATCTTCGACACTTCTGCATTAGCTTCAGTACCTGTAGTTGTAATAGTTGCAGGTGTGATAGGATGTTTTTCGATAGCCTACACAATGTTCCACAATCCTTTTGCAACCAACACATTTCACATCATATAAGCCCATAACGGGTAGTTGGTACCATCCAACTTATCCTCCACAGCCAACATAAGGAATACATCACTGCTTTCAGCCATGGCCGGTGACTAAAATACCTTGATGCAGAAAATTGACTCTATCTCAAAAAGTTGAACAGAACTGCCCGAACGAATTCCGCTAGAGCTTTAGCAGACTTCGAGATGCTTATACTAGCAAATAGAAACTGGTATATACCTCTGGCACAAAAAGACAAAATAGCCTACACAAGCACTCTGATGGCGCATTCGAAGGCCAAAAAATGGAGACTACAAATGGAGGAGTGTCGACGGTGCCCTAGATGAAGCGACCACCTGCTCTGATACCAATTGTTGGAGTTAGACATCTGCGGAAGCAGGCAAACAACACAAGGAAGAAGAAGAAGCTTGGAGCACAACACACAATACTGAATGTATTACTCGAGAATGTACAAAGATAAGTAACCCATTAGGGCAATAGGCGTATATACAAGCTAGAGGAAAAAACCTCTTAAAGAGGGAAAAAAGTGCCCCGCCAGTCCTAGTGTGTTCACACACATCACTACCTAAATATATCCCAATTTGAAAGATGATATATGATTGTACTTTACTTTTTTGGGGGATGCCTCTATCCCCTCATATGAGACCTTCTATTGTTGTTTCTCTTTAATATATTTTTGTTCTATCTAAAAAAAAATCAATTGAAGTCTTGTAGGAGAGTATGTGTCTTGTTTGCTTTTGTATATAACACATACAAGCTTCAAGGACATCAAACATGGCTTGAAGGGTTCAGAGGAAAACAATCTTAATACGTGTCTTGTCTTCTTTCTGTGTATAAGACCTACAACCTTCAAGGACATCAAAGTTAGCTTGATGGATTCAAAGGAAAACCATTTTGATACCAAATTTAAACTTTAGAGAACACAAGGAAAATATATTCAACACATGGTTATTTCCCTAATATTAGTACTACCATAAATAAGAAGCTCCATGGATTTAAGAGAGGTATTTCTAGCCCTTTTTCACAACCATGGTTCTTTTATATGTAAAGTATGTATTATTGAGTAGTTTTGAAAGGCTTCAAAAGGAAAACCGGAAGCTTATGCATGCTTTTAGACTTCATGAAAGTATTCCCAAATTTGATGCCATAATTTTGATGCAATCCGTGAAGCTAAGGCAATGCCCACATGTTCCATTCTTAGAGATATTACAAAGCGTTTTCGTGAAATTTAGATCAAGTAAACCAAAATTTACATTGAATTCAATCAACTCAAAGTATTTGAATGAGATAATCTTACATTGGTTAATAATGTCACCATGAAACACAAACTTCAGTAGCTCATGTTGGAGTTTGAGGTCTGTGGAAGCATGCAACATCACAATACAAGGCTCTTGTCTTGAGTGCGGCAAGGAACATCTGTCGAGAGATTGTCCATGGAACCCCTCTAGTACACCCAAGGTTACACCCATGAATGTGGTAGGTTTAGTGGTGGATTGAAGTTCAAGTAGCATTAATGTGACTCCTATGCAAGCAGTCACTAGGTCACAACCTTTAAAACAAGCTAAACTAGTTGAACGATGAGATTCAAGTGAATCAAGAGAGCCTAGAAAGAGGAAAACAAGAACATGGAAGGATACCAGGCAGAAGGCCAATCGCAAGTGGGTTAGAAAGTTATTAGAAGACAAAAGCTTGAGAGATGAAAAAACAAAAATAACAGACATTGAATCTCAAAAGCCCTCGCATGTCAAAAATCCATCCACTCCACTTTATCCCACCCCAGCACCCATTGTAAATAGACCACAACCAAGGTTTGTTCTTGTAGATCGAACCCTATTGTTGGCATATTTGTACACTTATGTGGATTCCCATAAGTTTGTTTGAGCCATGTTTAGAACTAGTTGCTGTTTTTGGTGTACAAAGTCAAAATAATTGATTTTAGTTGAGTTGAAATGATTTTTCTAAGTGATTTTGAGGTTCATACTATGTGATCTATGTTTCAAGGAATGTGTAAAATTTTTTTTTTCATATGATGAATTTTTTTCTTTTGATAAAAATACATTTGATTAGGAATTTTCATCCTATTAACTACCATAGCATCTTGAGAGGCTATTTACACGAACACAAAACATGATTTATTGTGTTTTATAATTTTGCATTAAACTTTGAATTATATTTAATATGTGTGTTAAAGGATTTTCTCAAATTCTCTTTGTAGAAGGTGTGTGATTTTTTGGAAAATTGTCAAAAAAGGACACTTAAGTGTCCTGTTTTGGTACTAAACTAGTTTTAACAATGCAATTAGAACTCACCGAAATTCTGGAGCTAATTCCGAACATATTTGAATTGACTTCGGGTCCTCCTTGCTTCCCAAGTTGATCACTTCCAGAGCATCTTCCTCAACGTGAACGCTGCTCATCTCCATAGGATCCTTCAGAGAAAATTCTGGTAATTGAGTCTGAGTAATGTCAAACACTTCAAGGTCTACTGCAGTTGTCAAACTATCTACTTCCATGCTAAAGACTGAGCTAACATCGACTACTCCCACAAACAACAATTCTTTATTAGCCTCTAGAAATTTAGTTTCCTCATCCTCTTCTAAGCCTTTAACATATGTGGTGGTTTTGCCTAGATTGGTTTCTGATGTGGGAGGAAGTACTGTTCATCATCCAACAAAACCATAAACTTGGAATGTCCCTTCCAAAAAGTGATAGTCTTCTCATCCCAGTTCTATCGAACTCTGGCATTCTAGAGCCATGGTTGTCCTAGAAGTATATTGTAACATAAATTCTACCCTTTTAATTCAAGGATGATAACGGTAATTTTAAATAATACCTACACAATCTCGATCGGAATATCCTTAATCAGTCCCACCGGTTGAGCATCAGATTGATCCGCCATTCGAACAAAAAATGGGGGCTGGCTCAAACTAGTGCCACCCCATTTGCTTGCATGTTGCTATAGAAGCTATGTTGATACTTGATCCTCCATCAATTAATACCTTCGAAATGGCGCAATTGTGATGGTAAACTATAATGGTAGGTACGACATAATCTACAAAACTTCTTTGGAGTGTCCTTTACTATTGAAACTATTGGTTCCGGAGTTTCTGTTGTGCGGTGTGTTAACTGTAGTTGTTGTCATAACTATTTTCGAAAAGTGGGCACTAGCTCCAGCAAAGCTCCTAATGATAATTTTATATATAAGTCCTATAATAATCCACTAGTTTCTGCATGAGGCAATTCATCGTTATCTATCCATATGTTAGAGTTAACTTGCATTCCATTCCTGTTTTGACTGTTTATCCCTTCTTGAAAATTCACAATACCAGAATCCACAACTTGCGGAAAATTGTCAGAAGACTCAGCAACAGGAGTGCCCGAAGGCTCCACTGCTTGACATTCACGGGACTGCTGAATTCGATCATCTACTGCAGAAGGAATTGTTTTTGGATCAACAAAATGGGGTGGATACTCCTAAGCCCATCGTAGCTATTTTTAGATGTTGCTTTTGTTTTTCTCGAATCAGTTATACAGGGTTCCGCTACGATGGAATATTCATTTTGTGAGTGAGTGACAACTGAAATCTCTGGTTCAGCATATTCTATGGAGACCATGCTAGCCATTGGGGCTTTTAGTTTCGCCTCCTGCTTCCTTTGATCATACTCTTTAGCTTCTTGACATTCCCACCTACAATGTCCAAACTGTAAACATAACTGACACTGGATGGGGTGATTACCGGAATTGTTCAGACCAGGTTGATGGAATTGTCGGCCTTTGCCAAAGTCATTAAAATTTTGTCTGTAACGTCTTTTAAAGTCCGCATTCTTTTGTAATTCTGAGTACGGTGAGGCTCCTGTATTGTGTACGTCTTGGCTATCTTGCCACGGTCCGGGCTGAACAGAATGTTTAAAATCTCTGACGTCCCCTTTGCACTTCTGGCTCTCGACTTGTGGAAAAGCTAGCAATGTACTCTTTGAATTGAATATGCAATTATCCAAACTGTGATTATGCATGTTGCAGATTGGACAATATACCTGATTTAGGGCACAATTCGCGGTGATATGTCTTGGGTTTCGATAGTGCAAGCAGTACAGATGTTGAATCGAGTTCAAGGGTTGTTTCCCTTCCATTTCACTTCTGACCATCCCCATTTTTTCCAATCGCATTTTTTTGTCCATACGAGTGGCTAATTCAATAACCTGGTCCACCGTATGGCTCTGATCCAGTGTGAAGACATAGATCTTTTCCTTTATCAGTGGTTGTAAACCATCCACAAAAAACTCGAGAAGTAATTCTTTTGAGGGACAATTGTCATCCCCAAACTGCCTCATAATAGATCGAAATCTTCTGCATAGAGGTCTACCGAACTCTTCTGGACCATATATTGTAGAGTGGTTTATAGTTCCAAAATACTTTTGGCCGTCCAAAATCGTGCTAGGAATGCTTCTTTCAATGCATCATATGTAATAAAATGATCGGAAGGAAACTCAATTAACCATTTAACTGCATTTCCAGGCAAGGTGGCTTGAAATGCCTGTAATTTATGATCTTCATCCTGCAAATGCCTATGGTTGCAATTGTACTAGTTTTCAAACATTTGTATATGCACATTGGAACCTTCCCCTATTTTACTGAAAAAGTGTGTGTAATTCAATCTTGGTAGTTAATATCGTTGTGCCATCAGATCCCACAATTTGGATTGCAACACCGGAATGAGAGCTAGATCCAAGCCTGGGGGGTGGGAATGACTTTCGCCACTAGAGCCTTCTTCCTTAGGGTATTTTTCTTCCTGTGGGAGGTTTTGCTAGTCTGGTTTTTCACCTTCCTTGTGCCCCACTGTTTTCACTAGCTTCTCTTTCTTCCACTCAGTTACCCAATCCTCTAGTGATCGAGGGGGGATGACTCCTTGTTCCACCTAGTATGTCAATTCCTCTAGGATATTCACTACCTCCGAAAGAGGAAGATCCTTTAAATCTTCTACAATCTGTTGAACAAATTCCTCTAAATGTTCATGACGGTAATTCGTTGTGTGATACTCCTTTCTGCTCCACAACAGCATGAAACTTGTGATAGTACTTCCTTAGCTAGAACCCCATCCCATCATAGTCGCCAAATGTTTGGACACTGCTCGCCATAATACTAACAACACCCAAATAATAGGTTCGGGAACAGGGATATAGGAATATTACTATTCGTAAACATGCATTTCTGTTCTCTACATCAATTGAGTTAGCATAGATAAAACCAGTTAATAACAGTTCAGAATCATTAACTGCACCATATAGACAACATCCATTTTAGAAATAGAGTGGAAATTTCATTATATCATTGTATTTACAATGGTTCTCCATTCTGTGTATCCACTTCCTTCACTACTTTGTGTATTAACGTTTTCGTAATCGTCGAGTCCGAAATCCAAAAGAACCCGTTGAAGACCCATCTTTGCATGTCATAAAAAAAGGGATGAACTTCACACCATTCCAAACCTCCGTTATTGCGCAAACTCTTGATATCTCCATTATTACAAAAGCGTAAATTACAAAGAATAGCCCGACCACACCAGCTGCTAACAATAGTTAGAAGAGATGAAGTGGTGTTGCTAGATCCTACTTCACACCTGCTGAGAATGGTTAGAGTGCTGTATTTTCAGCCACACTTGTAAAACTACAGGTTTCTCGAGAGGTTTTCAGTTTTGGTGGGAGCAGCCGATGCAAATTTATGAAGGTTTTTAAAGCCTAAAACATCAGGGTTGACAAACACTTGCAGGTGTTATTGGCTAGTTTTTGGGCTGTGTATTTGGCCTTTTAGTGTCATTTTACTGCATACATTGAGCACATACACACCATGTACGCTTCTCTGGATACCGCTTATGTACGTCCATATGGTCATTGATATAGCGGTTACGTTATTTGCATAAAGCCTTTTATGTTTGATAAAGAGGGTCGTCGTGAGGTTTTCTTAACTGGGAGACACCCAATGTCGGGGTCTCTTCGATGATGCAGGTGGAAGACTTACCCAGCCTCGCCATAGGAGATGTATGATAGTTGTTCATAGGTGCTCGATAAGCCTAGTTGGCTTCTATTGGGTAACTAATTATATGCAGTGGAGTCAGTGATTCACTATGCAGGTAGACATGTCAGTACTTGCAGTTTTATGATACTTTGACACTGGTCATATGCTAATTTTGCAGAGGATACTCTGGCAAAAGTTTTCTAGATTTCTGGTCTAGTCAACTATACAGTGGTCGATTTACTCCTTGATACACTTATTTGTTGGTGCTTGAACTCTTCTAGCTCCATTATCATTCTATTCAGCTCTCTACCATCATGGCATCAGAGGTCTCAGGCACATCTGGTGGATTAGGGTCTAGTGCTAGTGTTCCATGTTGGTGCAGGGCAATCAACAATTGAAGTTTTGATGAAGGATTGAAGTCAAGGACTGAAGAAAAGATCAAGTTATGAAGCATGAAGGAAGTGCATATTCAGAAGATGAAGATGTGTACACATGTGTACATTAATTTAGAGTTAGCTCACTTATACCTTTGATTAGTTATGAGCTTGTAAATATTTGCCTATATATATACAAAGAAAATGTCGGAGCAAATATGAGAGTGCGAGAACAAGATTTGAAGAGAAGGAGATGTCATTAGACAATCTAGAAGTGAGTAGAATCTCTCTCATCACTGAGATGTAAATTTTCTCAGAAATGAAAAATGTCATGCCCGAATTTTCTAAGTATTCTCCTTTTGTGTTGAATCTTTTGTGAAATGCTTTTGTACAAGTCTAAGTCTATAGTTGATTGACCTCTGTACAAATTTTTAGCTTCTAATTGTAATCAGGCTGAGAGAATCGAGTGTAGGAACATTTACATGTGTAAATGGAAACAAGAGAAGTTGCAGCAGGTGCAAAATTCGATGCTAATGTTTTGGTCAGTTCTCCTTCCAAAGTGTAAAGTTTTAAGCAAGGAAGCACTCATTCTTTAAGTTGGAAGGTAATCTACCTATGGCTAAAAGCATTTGCATAAACGGGTTCTAGATTGAGAGAACCAAGTGTTAGAAGTTACAGGTGTCTGAATGGACTTCTCAGAAGAATAGTTTTAGACATAGGTGACTTGTTAAGTTCATTTCTCAAGATCTACTAAGTCTTTTGGAATGATTTAACTTGGAGAAGGTGCGCAAACTATAGATGACACCTTGTGCAAAGTTTTATAAAAAAATTTACAGGTTTGATAAGTCAATGACAGAGATATGTGCAGTAGACTTTTTGTAGAATCATCTTCTTCACAGTTTATCCAAAATCTTTGTAATTGATCATTAATCCTTCAAATTGATGAATGTTTTGAGTTACTCTTGATATAGAGGTGGTCTAACTTCAAGACTAGCTTGTTCTTTTGGAGATTAATCCTCTCCATCAGTGGTATCAGAGCAGGAAACATCAAAATTGAAGAAAGGAGCATCCCGACTATTGCAGTCATAAAGAATTCAACATCTGAAGATTCAAAAGGTGAAAGCTTGAGAGCAAGCTTGCGAAGGAGGCCATACGACATCAAGGAAGACAGAAGGAGTATCATTCAAAGTAAAGATACATCTATTACTTATAAAGTTTGAAGAATTCAATACACAGGTGAAGAAAGGATGGGAGATTCTCTTTAGATAGAGAAGTTGGATAGCGAGAACTATCCAGCATGGTCAATGAGGATGGAGTCATTTGATAGGTGGACAATAGAAGAGTGAGAAGATCAAGAGCCTTCCATTGTACAAGGCCCACAAGCCTAAGAGCACTCTTGTTTCTAAAAATCGCTTTTTTCCCATAGGCATCCCTATTAGGGGCTACTAAGATAAAGAATTGTGGGCCAATAACTATGCTCCAATTCAATTACAAGATAATAGGAAAAGTTTTTCCAAATGGTATCATGGACCATTTAAAGCATAGGATTTAAAATAAATTAAAAAGGATCTTGGAAGGGTAAATTCATTCCAGAAGTGGTTTTTGATATTTTGGAGGGGTTGGAATATACCAAATACTCAAAAACAAAACTTCCTATTAAAAAAGATTGACTTTGATAAGGCCTATGTGTAATGTTCATAAGAAACGAGTAGCTAAGCAATTTGATGAAAATGCATTTCTATAGTTACAAATAGTTAAAAGACATTTGAAAAACATATGATAACAATCTAGGGTTGAACTTGCACCACTTTATTATGGACCTTTCTATATTAGTCAAAAAAATTAGAATGCTCTTAGATTAGACATACCTTCTCATTTTAAATACATGATTCTCTACATATTAGTTTATTAAATCCTTTAAAGTAACTTTAGCACTCACTCCTATTCTAGATGATCCTCCTTTACTTGACAACGATGCTGAAATTTTAGCTTGAGAGAAAATACTTGATTATGATGTTACTACTACATGCATAGGTAACCAATATTATATTTATTTAGTTAAATATGAAAATCACTCACTTGAAGAGTTGCAATGGATTCATAAGACATTATTAACTCCACATTATGACCACTTGATTTCTGCATATCATTTACACTCACATTAAATTGAGTTTTCGATTTCCATGCATGTGTTTTTACATGGAACATGCTTATGATTGTTCACTGACAGGACATATTACTGGTGATCCATGTCTATTTTATTATTATCAATTAAGGTCAGTTGCTTGTCATCTAGGAGGCATGTCATACTTTATGGAATAATGGAATGTTAAATGGATTTTAATGTCTTGAGGGTTTTAATGTGATTGTGTTTTGATTTAGCACGTGAAGAATCATCAGGGCATGAACACACCTGAATTTATTCAGATATTTTTGAAAATGGTTAAAAGATAGTGTTTGAGATATTTTTTGTAAAAATAATATATCATTCAAAAAGTGATGCTTTTTTAAAAATAATAGATTACTTAGAAAGGGAGGATTTTGTAAATAAAGCAGATTTTTGTAAATGCATGCTTTTCAAGGCACCACCCTCATGTATCTTCTATTAAGGATGTAATGGAAAATTACCTATAAATACACATACTCAGATAGACTCCTCCATCATAGTATGTTGGGGGAGATTTTACCCAATCTTGTGTTCAGTCTCTTGTCTCTCTCTATTCTATGTATGCTTTTGTGAGATTTCACTTTTATACTATCTCTGCATACCTACATCTACAAGATCCGGTCAACAAAATACCTCTCTTAAATCCATCGAGATATTCTTATTTATGGTAGTACTAATTATTAGGGAAATAAAAATGTATTTGAATTTTTTTTTGAAGAGATCTCTAACGTTTAGATGTAGTATGAAGATGGTTTCCTTTGAATCCATCAAGTTATGCTTGATGTCCTTGAAGGTTGTAGGTCTTATTTAGAGAAAGAAAACAAGACACGTATCAAGATGGTTTTCCTTTGAAACCTTCAAGCCATGTTTGATGTCCTTGAAGGTTGTACGTGTTATGTACAGAAAGCAAACAAGAAACGTAGATGGATAGAATAAAAAAGCGCCATGTACTCTCCTACAAGATTTCACCTTATATTTTGAAAGATAGAACATAAATATATTAAAGAGAAACAACAATAGAAGATATCATATGAGGGGATAGAGGTATCCCACAAAAAGTAAAGTACAATCATATATCATCTTTTAAATCACTTATTAAATAAGATTTAGTTACTTTTCTCAATATCCAATTCTTTAGGAGAAAATTTAGACTACATGAAGAAATAACGTATCACTGTCTTCAATTGTTTTTTAAAAAGTGAGGAGTGGGAAAAGCTCACAGAACATCCAAATAAGTTAAAAAACGATTAGAAAATAAGATAAAGTAATTTGTCTGGATGATGGATATGTCACGAGGAAGGAGATAAGGAAGAGAGCTCACACACACACTCTCACTCTCAAGGAGAAGCACACACACAGATTGAGGCAAGGAAGAATGATCTTCTTCTTCTTCTTCTTCTATTGCATAGAAAGGAATGTACAAGAATGACCTGAAAACAAGAATACAACAAGTGCAATATATAAAGATCAGTACATAAGGAAAAACCTAATGTCCGAGAATGAGTGAGCTGGCAAGAAACAAATGCGCCATCACTCTCGGTAGATAAATCTAATAAAGCTCAATGAAGTATCCCTGACATATACTGGCGTGACCACTATACATGTTAGAGAAACAAAAAACTGGTATGTGTCATCCTGGATCATCACATGTTGAGCTTGATATCTCAACACTCCCCCTCAAGCTCAACGCCATATCTTGTAATCCAAGAAACTTCTTCAACTTCTCAGCTCCAAGTGCTTTGGTGAAAATACCAGCAACTTGCTCATATGTTCTCACATAAATAAGATCAATATCACCTGCTAATACCTTCTCTGTGATGAGGTGATAATGTACCTCGATATGCTTTGTTCTAGCATGGAAAATAGGGTTCCGTGCTAACTGTATGCTGCTAAGATTACCACAATAGATAGTGATAGGCTTTTGCACTTCCACACCTAAATCTGCAAGTAACATCTCAAACCATGATGCCTTGCATGCTGCCATTGCAGCACCTCTATACTTAGCCTCTGTACTCGCAGATCTTCTATCTGGAGTACTACCAGCCCAATCTGCATCTGTGTATCCATGAACCTGCAAATCTACACCAGGTTCATAAAACAACGCATAATCCAAAGTGGCACTCACCTAACGTAGAGTGCACCTCAAAGCATCCAAATGTGGCTTCCTGGGAACCTGCATAAACTGACTTTCAAGTACAATAGTATAGCTTAAATCAGGCCTTGTAATTGTAAGATATATAAGACTTCCCATAATTTTCCTATACATAGTAGCATTTTCCAATGCTTCACCTGATGTAGTATCCAACTTCAAATTCTGATCTAATGGCATAGAAATTGGCTTACAACCAGCCATACCATACTTTTGCAACATATTCAAAGCATATTGCCTTTCCGACATCCATATACCTGTTTTTGTATGTATAAACTCAATGCCCAAGAAATAGCGAAGAACACCAAGATCTTTCATGTCAAATTCCTGCATAAGAAGTTTCTTTACCTCTTTGATGCTTTCTTCATTATCCTGATGCCGAATTCCATGATTTTTTAGAAAATTGTTGAACTCATTTGACATGTATTCACCCCCTCCATCACATCTTAATGTCTGAATGTACTTCCCTGTCTGCTTTTCCACCATAGCTTTAAAATTCTTGAAGTGAGTGAACACCTCACTCTTCTCTTTCATGAAATATACCCATACTTTGCGTGTATGGTCATCAATGAAAGGTAGAGGTTGCTTAAAAATTGCTAGAAGACATAACAAAGAAGGTTGATAACCCTTTCCTCCCTCTCATGGGGGGCCCACTAGCTTTTAATCTTATTGCTCTCAAGGAAAACCATGGAATGATTTCTAAAAGGTAAGGGCTTCTTACAATTGGAAATTCTTTTGCCAAAAAGGAAAAGAGATTTTTTGATCAGCTATTCTTTACAAGGGCTACCAAAGTTGGCGGCACATCTCTCTTTCTAGATCATCTAGAGGGTATCACCTCTTATAGTATTCCACACTGTCGGGGAACACAGCAACACATCACACAATAATGGTTGCTTCCAACTTATTTATCATAGTAGCAACATGATTCTCCCAATGGCCCCCTAGACGGACATTGACTTGGGGCAAGAAAACAAGTGTCCCAAGTCCTCATTGCGATGAAGGCATGGTTTATGCCATGGAGGGGCTCCACTAAATTTTTTAGCTTTTACATTGGTTGGAATTCCTTGGTTAAGGATTTGCCACATAAGAAACACTTTTTAACCTTGATAAGGGGATGCCAAAAGGATTGGAACTTGGAATTCCACCTAAGGCTTGACCAATCCAAACATCATCTCCTATTCATCTTGACACGAAAATCCACAATCTTCTTGAATCTTGGAATTTTTTCAGGATTGTCTCCATTGTTCCATCTAAGACCCATATGGTGAGGGGAGTCATGTCCAATAAGGAGGTGAGTCCTTGAGTCCTCCCAAGCATTGAACCTGCTCCCCAACATGCACCATTCTTTATAGTCAACTATCCTAACTATGTCAATGTGCTCAAATCTAATCCATTGACATGTTTCTTGATTCTAGAGGTTGTTCCACAAACAAAAACCTTCATTGCAAAGCTTCCTAGCTTTTTGGAGGTTCGAAGGCTCAACACCTCTGATAGCCTTAATAGGGAACCACATCGAATCATTTTTCCTAATACCGGCTACCCATTTCCAATTGTTCCTTGATATTGATAAATTGTTTCACCTTGTACCAACTCTTCCATATCGAGAAAACAAAACTCAAGACTCTAGGAGGCATCTCATAGGTGGAGAGCAGATGAGTAAGAAGATCTAGACCCTTCCACCATAGAATGCCCACAAGCCTAAGAGCACTCTTGTTTCTAAAAACTGGTTTTGCCTCATAGGCACCCCTATTAGGGGCTAATAAGGTGAAGAATTGTGGGCCAATCACTATGCTTCAATTCAACTACAAGATAATAGGAAAGCTTTTTCCAAATGGTATCATGGACCATTTAAAGCTTAGGACTTAAAACAAACTAAAAGGGATTTTGGAAGGGTAAGTTCATTCTAGAAGTGGTTGCTGATATTTTGGAGGGGTTGGAATATACTAAATACTCAAAACAAAAATTCTTATTAAAAAAGATTTAGTTGGATAAAGCCTATGCATAATGTTAATAAGAAACAAATAGCTTAACAATTTAATGAAAATGAGTTGGTATGGTTACAAATAATTAAAAGACATTTGAAAAACATTTAATAACATCCTAAGGTTAAACTTGCACCACTTTATTATAGAACTTTCCAAATTAGTTAAAAAATTGAGAATGCTTTTAGATTAGACATACCTTCTCATTGGAATATAAATAATTCTTTTCATATTAGTTTATTGAAATCCTTTAAAGGAACTTTACCACTCACTCCTATTCTAGATGATCCTCCTTTACTTAAAGAGGATGCGGAACAATTAGTTCAAGAGAAAACACTTGATTATGATGTTACTACTCCATGCATAGGTAACCAATATCATAGTTGTTTAGTTAAAAATAAGACTCACAAACTTAAAGAATCGAATGGATTCATAAGACATCATTAATTGCACATTATGACCACTTGATTTTTGCATATCATTTACAATCACATCAAAATCAATTTTCCATTTCTATGCATGTGTTTTTACATGCAACATGCTTATGATTGTTTAGTGATGGGACATGTGACTAGCCATCCATGTCTATTTTATTATTATCAATTGAGGTTAGTTGCTTCTCAAGTAGGAGGCATGTCATACTTTATGGAATAATGGAATGTTAAATTGATTTTAATGTCTTGAGGGTTTTAATGTGATTTTGCTTTGATTTAGCAGGTGAAGAATCATGAGGGTATGAACACACATGAATTTATTGAATATTTTTGAAGATGGTTAAAAGATAGTATTTGAGATAGTTTTTGTAAAACTAATAGATCGCTCAAAAAGCGGTGCGTTTCTAAAAATGATAGATCACTTAGAAAGGGACCATTTTGTAAATAAAGTAGATCTTTGTAAATGCACGCCTTTCAAAGTGCCACCCTCATGTATCTTCTATTCAGGATGTATTTGAAAATTACCTATAAATACACATACTCTGATAGACTCGTCCATCAGAGTATGTTGGGGGAGATTGTACCCAATCTTGTGTTCAGTCTCTTGTCTCTCTGTATTTTGTGTATGCTTTTGTGAGATTTCATTTTTGTACTATTTCTGCATACATGCATCCGCAAGATCCGGTCTGAAAAAATACCTCTCTTAAATCGATGGAGATATACTTATTTATGGTAGTACTCATATTAAAGAAATAAAAATGTGTTTGAATATTTTTCCTAGAGATCTCCAAAGTTTAGATGTAGTATCAAGATGGTTTTCCTTTGAATCCTTCAAGTTATGTTTGATGTCCTTGAAGGTTGTAGGTCTTATACACACAAAGAAAACAAGACACGTATCAAGATGGTTTTCCTTCGAACCCTTCATGCCATGTTGGATGTCCTTGACGGTTGTACGTGTTATGTACAAAAAGCAAACAAGAAACGTAGATGGAGAGAATAAAAAAGTGCTGTCTACTCTCCTTCAAGACTTCACATGAGTTTTCTAAAAGATAGAACAGATATATATTAAAGAGAAACAACAATAGAAGGTCTCATATGAGGGGATAGAGGCATCCCACAAAAAGTAAAGTACAATCATATATCATCTTTTAAATTACTTATTAAATAAGATTTAGTTACTTTTCTCAATATCCAATTCTTTAAGAGAAAATGTTGACTAGAAGAAGAAATAATGTATCACTATCTTCTATTGTTTTTTAAAGATTGAGGAGTGGGAAAAGCTCACATAAGATCCAAATAAGTCTAAAAACGACTAAAAAATAAGAATAATTAATTTATCTTGATGATGGATCGACCAAATGACTGTAGAGGGGACTCCATGGAAGCTATACTTTCCTCTTCTACAGATGAGAAAACCATTGATGACCTGGAGGAACAAGGTGAAGATCACTAAGAAAGTCTTAGAAGTTCCTCAAAGATCAAAACACAACCTCAAAGAATTTCATATCAATGATGTAATTCCTCTAGTTTTTTAACAAAATAATATTTTTTTTCTTAGCTCTATTTTACAACATGAAGAAGCTTCAACATATAAGGTTTTTAGTACTAAAAAACAATGGAAACAATCCATGGAGAAGGAGATGGCTGCTCTTCATCAAATTGGGAGATGGGAGTTACACCGTCACCTCCCAATAAGAAGATAATCAGATGTTACTCGATCTACAAGCTACAATTCAACAAGGGAAGATTGATAGGAACAAACCAAGTTAGTAGCTAAAGGTTGTTCTCATAGAAATGGATTGAATTGTGATGAAACATATGCCCTAGTAACAAAGATGAGTCTAGTTAGATTATTACTTTCTCGTGCCTCCATATTCAAGTAGAAAAGAAACAAGTGGATGTAAATAATTCTTTTCTTAATGGTCATCATAAGGAGCAAGTCTACATGAAAAGAATGCTTTGTCAAAGGTCAAGAACATTTGGTATAAAACGTTCACAAACATTTGTATGGTTTGAAGCAAGCTCCACAAGCTTGCTATGCATAGATTGATGAACAAACTAGCTCTCAAGGCTTTAAAAGAAGAAATTTTTATCATATCTTGTCTTATAAGGATAAGGGAAAATTCATTTTTCTTTTCTTCTTTATGTGGATGATCTCATGTTGACAAGAAGCAATGATGCAATCATTGGAAATATTTGAAAAAGACCGTGCAAAGAGTTTGACATGAAGGACCTTGGTGACTAACACTATATTCTTGGCATCAAAGTCTCTTGACTAGAAAAGGGAGACATATTTATCTCTCATCAAAAGTACATGTTTCACATTATTGATAGTTTTGAGATTCCCAACTCTAAGTCCATCTCTACACCTTTCTTCAGACTTTTCTTTGAATGGATATACCCATGCATGCCTGGAAAAATCATCGATGAAAGTCACAACCATTCTAGCCTCTTTCTTCCTTGCCTCTTTAGCAACTAGTTTAGGATACCTCTTGATGACATGATCATTTCCTTTACAATATTTGCAAAAAAAAAATCTACTTTTTTTGTTCTTTTTCTTGTCTCTGTCTTCCTTCTTTATTTGTGCAAAGTTAGCAAATTTCTGCTTACTAGTAGAAGAGCTCCATTTACCTTTGCCCTTCTGACTATCCAAGAAAGCTTGATCTGCAACACGCATAATGGACCTATTTTGCCTAGATTCATCGTCCTGCAACACAATAGATACTAACTCCTCAAATGTTAAGGCATTTGGATTGGTTTTCATCATCAAATGAAGAGTAGAAGCAAAACTCTGAGATAAATGTGGAAGACCATTCAAAACAGTCTGCACAAGTGAACTGTCAAGCAAGACTTCATCACCAGAAATCAACTACTCCTTCAAATCTTTGATCTTTGTCAAAACACTATCCATGGAATCTCCTTCATTCATGTGCTCGCTCTCTCACTATTTTTAGAGGTAAGCAACACGAGCCTCATGCCTTGCCTGGTCTAAAGTGGTTAGTGTATCCTAAGCATCTTTAGCTGTTCTACAAGATTGAATGTGAGGAATAATGGCATGTTTGACAGACAAGGCTATCAATGCATGTGCTTGAGCATCTCTATCATCCCAATGAGTTTGCTCTATAGTAGGTGCAATAGGAACCACATCACGAATAGGAACATGAAGAATCTGTCATCCCAATGAACTTTCTCTATAGTAGGTGCAATAAAAACCACAACACGAATAGGAACAAAGAATATCATTATCTTCAATGCCATCTGCATCAGCTTGAGCAATTATGTTTGCACGTGAAATAGGATGTTTTTCAACACCCTACACAATATTCCACAGTACTTTTATAGCCAATACATGATGCATCATATAAGCCCACAATGGATTGGTACTTTCCAACTTATCCTCAATAGCCAACATACGGAATACATCATTGCTTTCAACCATGGCCACTGAGTAAAATATCTTGATGCAAAAAATGACTATATGTGAAAAAGTTGAACAGAACTACCCTGATGAATTCCACGAAACTTATAGTAGAATTCAATATGCTTATATTGGCGAGCCAGAACTTGTATATATATTTGGCTTAAAAAGACAAAATTGCCTACACAAGCACAATGATAGTGCATTCGGAGGCTGAAAGGAGCTCAGATTAAGATTTTGGCACCACAAAGTGAAGCCGTTTTGAATTCTAACCACTCTGAGTATGTTCACCGAATTTCATGCGATTTTGAGAGTGTGATCAGAGGGGTGTCAATGATGCCCTAGATGAAGTGGCAACCTACTCTAATACCAATTATTGGAGTTTGATGTCTCTGGAAGCACAGGAACAACACAAGGAAGAAGAAGAAGCTTGGAGCACAACACACAATAATAAATGTATTACCACTAGAATGTACAAAGATAAGTGACACATTGTGGTTATAGGCATATCTACAAGCTGGAAGAAAAAACCTCCTAAAGAGGGAAAGACGTACCCTGGGGATCCTAGTGTATTCACACACATCACTACCTAAATAAATCAACATGTTTTGTGACTCGTTGCAATCTTTTCTTCGAGAGTTGTGACTTTACGTACTTTAAGCTGCCGTGTACATAATGTACTATTCACTGGAAGAAGATGCTTATCAATTTTATACTTTGGGTAGGATTCTCTAGATCACGTTACTAGACATGTAGGATATAACAACAACTCCCCAACCGAATTGCCAGTAATTACTTATCTCTAGTCCGATTCAGGAAAGGAACATGTTTAGGGGAGTTCTTGAGTGGTAGAATCTAGTATAGACTAGATCCCTATGTTTCTCCAACTCCTTTGTTATGCATATATGCCAAATACTTAGCCTTCTCAAACATGAACTTCACACAATCTAGTGTAGATTCTAATTACACTTTTGAATGCTTCTACAATCACAATCATTGACAAAGAGACAAAATGGATAAAAGATATTTCACAAAGACTCAACAAATAGTTCAATTTCCATGTAGTTCCACAATTCGAGAGCTCGACATGATGAATGCTTGTCTCTCTGCCCACATTGAAAAGGAATGTGGCTCCATTAACTCTATGAAGGGTTAAAAGTCAAGCAATCCACGTATTTCTTCAAGACTCTTTACCAAAAATATGGTTTTTACAAAAATGCCTTACTGATGGCCTAAAAAACACTATTCAAGAAAGAGGCCTAAAGATGAAGTTTTTTCTTGTTTAAAAACATAGCTTGGACTTGTAGAAAATCAAACATGTAGAAGATTGAAGAGGCTATGGTCTGATGGAGGACAAGAATATTCTCCCTACAAGTTTGAATCTTTCTTACAAAAGAGATATTACAACCATGCATACACCAAATCAAAATGGTGAAGCAAAAAGGAGGTATAGAACAATTGTAGAAGTATCTAGGTCGATTCTTAATGAGAAGAAGTTGCCTAATGATCTATGGACCAAGGCAATATTGATTGCTACATACCTCACTAACATGTTAGCATAGAAATCGTTGGAAGTAATGAAACCTTATGAATCTTGGAATGGACGAAGACCAACCTTGCATAATTGCGACATATTTGGATGCATTGCATATGTACACATATCTTCACAAATCAAAGGGAAACTTGATCCCAAGGTGGAAAAATGTGTGTTCATAGTCTATGATCTAAATCAAAAGGGTTATAAGCTATACAATCCTAGAACTAAAGGACTTGTTCTAAGTCATCATGTAGTATTTGATGAGAATAAAACTTGTTTTGAAGATGATTTTAAGATAATCAACTTGCCCTAGGACTTGAAAGATGACTTTCCATCTCTATGAAGAAAAGCTATGTGAGGAGATGGTGAGATAAGTTCCAGAGATGAGATGGTGCTGCACAAAACCTACTCTACACCTGCCAATCTAACTCTAGGGATGCTTAGTATACCATTTTACCTTTACAATGATGCATTTAGAATGACCAAGTACTTTGGAGCATCAATCTCTATTGTTTTCATCAAAATAGATAACTAGGATAAGCATGAAAATTGACGAACCTTCGATTTTGGGAATAGAAGGTTTCAATCTTATGCTCAGAGCTCCCATCAAAGAGCTTTTGCACACATCTAATTGAAGTGCACAACTAACTAAATCAATAAATATCATGAATTTATATGTAGTATTCATTGAGGAATGAATCTAACAAACCACGAGGGTCATCCCAACTTTTCAAGATCTAGAAGGTATGAAAACATAGTCGCATTCCTAGCTTCATATCTAGAGATCTTCTAAACTAAGCTTGATGTCTGCTAGGTATATGCAGAGAAATTGATTCCACAGGATCATTCTAATGGAGAAGATGAAACAATAGAAAGTAGATAGAAATGTACTTGAAGAAATGTATCAACATGTAAAAGCTAGTGAACATATGATACAAGGGAAGTGTAGTGGACTATACATAGATAGTGTGATCGCAAGGTATGCTCAAGTTTGTTGCTCATTGCCTCTCAAAATGGCTCTCTTCCCTTGTGATTACAAGTATGTGTATTTATACACTTGTGAGGAGTTTGAATTTAAACTTCCCTCACGTAAAAGTGATCCTACACATTAGGGATAATTTAAATTGATTTTTTCTACCACATGAGTCATGGGTTTAACTCCCTAGCTTCACAAGATTCCTTATTTTTGTTGGTGCAAGACAAGCCTACACACATTGGCTTGGGACCTTGGACTCATTGAAGATTAGCATGGACAAAGGATTATCTAGGCTTCACTTAAAGGAAGGCTCATGTGAACATATGCTTATATGTTATTACCTCTTTACTCCTTGTAAAAGTCTAAGTGACTTATCATTTGTTTGTAATCACTTTAAGTCATCCACCTACTTCATTAGTCGTGGAAATTTGAATGTTGAGATGGAGAGAATATCTCCCTACTTTTAGAGGAGAGATTCAAGGGAGCCTAAGTTTGAATTTCAAATTCAAATGATCTCAAAAACTCCTATAAAAGATGAAGTAAAAAGTCGCGGGATATACTCTCACTCTAGCTCACTCCCCAAGGCAAAATTTCATTGTAACTCATTGTGTGTGAAGGTTACTCTATAGCCAACACCACAATACCTCATTTAGCTGTGCTTGGCAAGCTAATGAGACTGTACAAACACATTTATCAATAGAAGTATACATTCATCATCTCTGTTTTGTCTGAGTGTTCTACTTCAAGTCTGTCATCTTCAAAGGAGCATTTCTCTGGATCTACTGAACCAAATTAAGTTTTCTATAGCTCATTGGAACCAGCTCAAAGTCTACTACAAGCATACAAAATTTCAAAGGATTTCATTCAGCCATTTGGGAGAAAATCAAGTCGAGGTGCACACTGGTGTGAAGTAGGTTTTGCAGCACCAACTGATTTCCTGAGTGCATCCATCCATCACTCTCAACAGTGGTATCAGAGCAAAGAAGGTAAACATGGGTGATGGTTTCCCTTCCTTCATTGACAAATTGGACAGAAACAATTATCAAGCTTGGTCATTGAGAATGAAGACCTATCTACAAGGGAGAAGTCTATTTGGATACATATCAGGAGATGAGGAGTTGCCCTCATTCAAGACTAGAGGACTACCTACAAAGGATGAACATGAAAGGCTCAACCAATGGTGTGCAAAGGATGCTTTGGCAAGGTCTTATCTCTTAAACTCTATATCTGACTTTCTTTTACCTCATGTAAGAAACTGTAAGACTTCCCAAGAGACTTGGGAAACCTTGTCAAATTATTTTTCTTCCAACACAAGGGCTAGGAAGAACCAATTATGGATTGAGTTCACAACCCTTAGGAAGCAGCCCAAGCAATCAGTCTCAGAGTATGTGACAAAGATCAAAGATGTGGCAGACCAACTAGCAAGCATTGGAGAGGAAATTGAAGAGGAACAAATAGTCAGGCAAGTGACAAATGGACTCAAGGCAGATGATAAGTGGGAAAGTTTCACCACTGCAATGGACCTCTACATGGACATGCATACCCCTTATCTCACAACACTCATGGGCCAACTATTTACACATGAAGCAAAGTTCACCAAAGCTGGAGATCAATCAAAAGGTAATAACCCCTCTGCTCTCTATACTGATAAGAAAGTTAAAGATAAAGGCAAGAAGAAACAGGATGAAGAAGGGTCTACCTCTCAAGCTAATTATGCAGGGAGAGGTAGGTCATCTAGAGGAAGAGGCAGAGGAGGTAAGCCAGGTAGGGGGAGATCCTACAACTCATCACCTTGCAACATCTGTGGGTTGTCCAATCATACCACAGATGAATGCTACAAGAACTACAAAAATCAGAGAGGAAGAGGCTACTCAAGAGGTGGATACTCTCAAGGAAGAGGTAGATTCAACCAACATCAAAGCTACAATGGGTACAACAACCAATACAATAACAATTACAACAACAACCACAATGGAAGCTACCAAGGTGGATTCAGAAATAGAAGAGATTACAACAACTACACAGAGGAGCAAGATGACTCCTTATTGATCATGAATATGACCTCCAAGATAGGTACAAATGATGATCATTTATTTTACATTGACTCAGGATGTTCTAACCATGTAGCTGGCAATGTGGCACTACTTTCTAATTTGGAAGAGCCCAAGGGCAAACATCAGGTACAAACAGGTGATGACACTAAACACTCTGTTGTCAAAATTGGAAATGTGAAGACATGTGATGGTAATCAGAACCTACTAAGCAGAGTACTCTATGTACCAACAATAACTAAGAATTTAATGAGTGTTGGTCAGATTGTGGAAAAAGGTTTGCAGGTCAGATTCACACAACATGGAGCATATGTGGAGGACCCAAAACAAGGATTCAGAAGGATAGCCAAAGGGGAGAAATCAGGTAGATTATTTACATTTGAGCTAGAAGATACAAAAAACATTGCTTTGTATAATTACAAGGATCAGACACTCTCAGAGTTAGAGATATGGCATAAGAGATTAGGGCACATAGGTGAAAGGACTCTAAAGCAAATGTGCAGGGATCAATGTGTGCTTGGGATACCTAATGTATCCAAGCAACACATGATTTATAAATGTGGATCATGTCAATTTGGTAAGTCTCACAGATTACCCTACTCAAGGAAAGGTTTCATGCATGAAGACTACCTAGACTTGGTACACACAGATGTTTGGGGACCTAGCAAGGACCCTTCCATTTCTGGTTCAAGATATTATGTGTCTTTTATTGATGACTATAGCAGGTGGACCATTTTATACTTTATGAAGCATAAAGATGAAGTGTTTAATTGTTTCAAGAGGTATCTTGCACTTGTTGAGAATCAAACAGGTAGAAGCTTGAAGAGGCTAAGGTCAGATGGTGGAGGAGAATACTTCTCCAATGAGTTTGAAGATTTCTTGCAGGAAAGAGGCATCAAGAGGGAGATCACTACAAGGTACTCACCTGAACAAAATGGGGTAGCAGAAAGAAGGAATAGACTTATAGTGGAAACAGCTAGGTCTATGCTCAATGAGAAAAAGTTGCCAAATTACTTATGGGCAGAGAGTGTATCCACTGCCACTTATCTCATCAATAGGTTGCCATCCAAATCACTTGATGGCATGACACCATATGAAGCATGGCATGGTAAGAGACCCTCTCTGGATCATTGCAAAATCTTTGGTTGTGTAGCATATGTGCATATTCCCTCACAGGTAAGAGGAAAGCTAGACCCAAAGGCTGAGAAATGTATCTTCATTGGTTATGATTTGAACCAAAAGGGATACAGATTCTACAACCCCACAAACAAAGGGTTCAAGGTAAGCAGAGATGTCATATTTGATGAGAATGACTCATGGTATGAGAATGAATGCAGGAAAGTGAGTCTACCCTATGACATGGAGGAAGATTTTCCAAAGCTTACCAAGGAAGAGCCAACTCAGCAAGAAGATTCAAGCTCAGATGATGATACAATAAACCTTGAAGAATTCAAAGCTTGGAAATCCAAAGGAAAGATGAAGATGAAGCAATTAGAGGATAAGCCAGAAACTTCTACTCAAGCAATGAGGAGATCTCAGAGAGAGAAGAAGAAGCCTATCAGATTTGGGTATGACACATCACTTGTAACTAAACATTCTGTATATCTTGCAAAAGACTTGTTGAATGAAGAACCAGGTACCTATGATGAAGCAATTATAAAGCCAGAATGGAGAGAAGCCATGGATGAGGAGATAGAAGCTCTCAAAGAGAGTGATACTTGGGACTTGGTACCCAAGAAGGATTCTATGAAGGTAATAGGATCCAGATGGATCTACAAATTGAAGAAGAATTCAGATGGAACAATTAACAGGTACAAAGCTAGGTTGGTAGCCAAGGGTTTTGCACAAACCCAAGGCATTGATTATGAGGAGACATTTTCTCCTGTGGCCAAGATGCCAACTATCAGAGTTTTAGTGAGTGTAGCTGCATCCAAGAATTGGAACATGTACCAATTGGATATGAAGAATGCATTCTTGAATGGATGGATATCTGAAGAAGTCTACATGTCACAACCACCTGGCTATGAAGATCCAAAAAAGGTACATTATGTTTGTAAATTGAAGAAGGCTCTGTATGGTTTGAAGCAGGCACCTAGAGCATGGAATTACAGATTGACCACCTACCTTCTAGACCAAGGATTTGTGATGAGCAAAGCAGACACTTCTCTATTCATAAAGAGAAGTAGTACAGAGGTAATCTACTTATGTGTTTATGTTGATGACATCATCATTACAGGTAATGATGTCAATGGGATTAGACACATCAAAGGACAGATGATGAAAGAATTCAAGATTAGTGATCTTGGATTACTAAAATATTTCCTAGGTCTTGAATTGATCTATACAGATACAGGTATCTACATTACTCAAAAGAAGTATGTACAGGATATGGTCAAGAAGTTTGGTTTACAGGATGCTAAGGTATCTACTACTCCAATGGAGGTTAATCAAAAGCTAAGTGCTCATGAAGGAGAAGAAATCAAAGACATTACAGGATACCAAAGTATAGTGGGTAGCTTAAACTATGCTACCTTGACAAGAATTGACATAGCATATGGAGTAAGTGTGCTTAGTCAATTCATGCACAAACCTAGAGTACCTCACCTAGAGGCAGCCAAGAAGATCTTGAAGTACCTCAAGGGAACTCAAAGTCATGGTTTGTATTTTCCTTATACATCAGATATTGACATTAAGGTTTACTCAGATGCAGATTGGGCAGGATGCAAGGATGATAGGAGAAGCACCTCAGGTTACATTTGTTTTGCAGGGGATAAGCCTATCTCTTGGTCAGCTAAGAAGCAACCTACAGTGGCATTGTCATCCACTGAAGCAGAGTATAGAGGGCTTGCAAATGCTACTCAAGAAGCTATCTGGTTGAAGCTTCTATATACAGAATTAGGTCTATTCACAAGACCACCTATCATATTTGGAGACAACACTAGCTCTCTTCACCTTGCAGCAAACCCAATTTATCATGCCAGAACAAAGCACATAGAGGTTCATTACCACTATGTGAGAGAGAAATTGCTAAGTAAAGATATACAATTGACATATGTATCTACTAATATGCAATGTGCAGATTTACTTACAAAGGCATTGGATGGAAACAAGTTATGCAGATTCAAATCTATGATTGGATTGCAGGAAGTAGTTGAAGAATGAAGAAGAAGACTTAAGCCAAAGTGTTTAGCTTGAGGGGGAGCTGTTGGTGCAAGACAAGCCTACACACATTGGCTTGGGACCTTGGACTCATTGAAGATTAGCATGGACAAAGGATTATCTAGGCTTCACTTAAAGGAAGGCTCATGTGAACATATGCTTATATGTTATTACCTCTTTACTCCTTGTAAAAGTCTAAGTGACTTATCATTTGTTTGTAATCACTTTAAGTCATCCACCTACTTCATTAGTCGTGGAAATTTGAATGTTGAGATGGAGAGAATATCTCCCTACTTTTAGAGGAGAGATTCAAGGGAGCCTAAGTTTGAATTTCAAATTCAAATGATCTCAAAAACTCCTATAAAAGATGAAGTAAAAAGTCGCGGGATATACTCTCACTCTAGCTCACTCCCCAAGGCAAAATTTCATTGTAACTCATTGTGTGTGAAGGTTACTCTATAGCCAACACCACAATACCTCATTTAGCTGTGCTTGGCAAGCTAATGAGACTGTACAAACACATTTATCAATAGAAGTATACATTCATCATCTCTGTTTTGTCTGAGTGTTCTACTTCAAGTCTGTCATCTTCAAAGGAGCATTTCTCTGGATCTACTGAACCAAATTAAGTGTTCTATAGCTCATTGGAACCAGCTCAAAGTCTACTACAAGCATACAAAATTTCAAAGGATTTCATTCAGCCATTTGGGAGAAAATCAAGTCGAGGTGCACACTGGTGTGAAGCAGGTTTTGCAGCACCAACTGATTTCCTGAGTGCATCCATCCATCACTCTCAACAATTTTCTTGGTTTTTTACAATTATCCAAAGTAAATATGCTCAAAGTGACAAGCATGAGTTCACATGTAGTTCTCTCTTGTGAGGTAATAAGAGAATGTGTAGTCTTCAATAATTAGCAAAGCTCTTAGGCTTGCTAATTGTACCAACAAGCTCCACATGCACTTGAAGAATTGAGTGAATGAGAGGATGGCAAAAATACACTCAGAAAGGAGATCGATTCATGGAACTCCAAAGGTAAATTAGAAATACAACATATAAGAGATGTAGCAGAATCATTTGAACAAACAATCAGAAGGTCTACAAGGGAAAAGAAGAAACCAAAAAGGTATGGATACAATACCTCATTTATTAGTAAGCATTATATATATATATATATATATATATATATATATATATATATATATATATATATATATATATATATATATATATATATATATATATATATATATATATATATATATATATATATATATATATATATAGGCTCAAGAAACGAATTTTGAAGATCATGCATCATATGAGGAATCCAAGAACAAGACAAAATGGAAGCATGCCATGGAGGAAGAGATTGAAACACTATGGGAGAACAATACTTGAGACTTAGTACCCAAGACATCAAGTATGAAGGTCGTTGGATCCAGATGGATCTAGAATGTCAAAAATAACTTTGATTGAACAATAAATAGGGACAAGGCTAGATTAGTAGCCAAGGGGTATGCTGAGACACAAGGCATTAATTATGTAGAGACATTCTCTTCTTTTAGCAAAGATGCCTACAATCAGAATACTCATGACTATTCTAGTTAGCAAGAATTGAAAGATATACCAAATGGATGCCAAGAATGCTTTCTTGAATGGATGGATCTTAGAAGAAGATGTATATATGGCTCAACCTCTTAGTTTTGAAGACCCATAAGATAATGAGTATGTTTGAAGATTAAAAAGACCTCTATATTGGTAAAGCAAGCTTCAAGAGCTTAAAGACCTATGTTATCCCTAATGGAATGCAAGAAAGTGGCCCTCCTTTGGAAAATCCTCCACAAACGGGATCTGGATTAATGTGAAAGCTACTCAAAACTTGAAAATTCTTGACAAGAATGTTTCATTGAGTCCTCCATTGCCTTTTTGTCTAGGAGGATGAGAAACTCCAAGAGCCTTTCCCTTTTCAAGCATAATAAAATCTGCATTATAGAAAAAAATAGACTTAGGAAGTGAGTCAATTGTGCATGAAGGGGATCAAGCCTTCATAAAGTTCTTTTGTGTACCCCAATAGTGTTCTCTAGTTCCCTTCCATTATTCCTTATGGGGAATTAAGGCTTCGAAAGTGCTTTGTATCTACCTCTTTTTTGCTTGTATTATCTCTTTTGTTAATATATTTGTACTCAATTAAAAAAGAGATTGTTCAGAGTGGAAGATCTGATTCGAATAAGCAACTGCATCATGTTATTCGGGCATATGATGTGTTAGAAAAGAGAGATATAGGTGCCACACCCTTGAATCTCATCTATTGACATAATGTCATTCTCCCCATTGAATTCCTTGTCGTAACATTGAGAGTTGCATGGAATCACCAATGGATTGTTCATGAGCTCTCTCTACTAGTTGATGCTTTAGAGAAACTTGAAGAGAATCAAATGAATTCCTATGTGGGAATTTATGCTTCCAAGAAATAAAAAAAGGCCTAGTATGACGCACACATGTGTGATAAGGACTTGCAAGTAGCTGAATTTGTCCTAGAGTATTTACTAAAGAAAAAAAACTCAAAAGAGTGGCTATGGGGCACTCATAGGGAACCATGTCGCTTCAAGTGGAGCAATTAGTTTCGCTACCTTAGATGAAGATATCTTTCCAAACTATTTTAGCACTTGCAAAGTAAAGCTTTATGATGAGCCAAATATACAAGAAATATTGGCTAGACTTCGAAAAGTATAGAATAACGAAGGCTGAGGATAAAAGCATTATAAAATAGGCACAATAAGATAGCTAAGAAAAAGGCATGGATACGTTGCTCATGCCCGTGAGCTCTTTGGTTTGAATGATCTTCCACCTCCATGTGTCCTTGGGCAGTAAGACTCCGTCCGTGGTCGTAGTCGGCTCTCATACTAGTGCTGCACGATTGCGATGAACCCCCTTTCTTTTGGAGAACGATGAGCACGAAGTTTGAAGACAAGCAAAGAATACCAAACTACTCAGAATGCACCGGGGGATACTCGATAATGAATCACTGCCCAACCATGTATCATTTAATTCTCTCTTTCTCCATATTAGGAGGGTCACCATATGGATTTACACACCGCTGCCACATTTCACTCATGTGCGAGCCCTTCTAAAAGCTCTAAGATATAATTCATACTCATACTGCTCTATTCCTAAGTGACTCCCATGTCACAAAAACATTACCTCATAATTAAAAGAAAAGTACAAGAGAAGGGGACTAGTGCCCATGGGATTCCCAGAATCCCATAGAGCAAGGGTAGCTTTTAAAAAGTTTAGATGGCATTACATAGAAGGTAAATCACCCTCACATCCCCGCATGCGGGGCCCACATGGGTTTAAGCTTGTATTGATCAAAAGGAGCACCTGATGATGCCTAAAGGGGGGGATTTCTTACAATTAGCGATCCTTTTGCCAAGAAGGAACAATGATTTCTCAATTGACCACTCTTTGGGGGAGTCACCAAAGAAACGAGCACATCTTTCCCACCAAATCTTCCATAGGACCTTCCCTCTGATGGCATTCCAGAGAGTTGCAAAGCAACCGATTGCTTCCCCCAACAGAGCTTGCTTCCAACTGATATGTTTCTGAATTCTAATTTTCTTTTCGAGCCTTCATGGAAGACCTTGCAAAACTTACATGAACTTATAGAGGAGGCTGATAAACCTTGCATCCCCATCGTGTGGAGCCCACTTGGTTTTAACCTTATTGTTGACATACTGAAGCTCTTTGTGATGTCTGAAAGGGGGGGTTCTTATAGTTAGCAATTCTTTTACCGAGAAGGAATAGGGACTTCTCGATCGACCACTCCTTGGGGGTATTGCCAAAGTTATGAGCGAATCTTTCCTACCAAATCTTCCAAAGGATCTCTCCCCTCATCGCATTCCACAACGCCGCAGAGCAACTCATCGCTTCACCGATATGGGCTTGCTTCCAATTGATTTGTTCTTGGAGTCCCAGAGAATGACCACGGACCCTCCATAACCAAAGGGAATGAGTTACATACATAGATAGATGCACACCTATAAGAAGTGCAAACTACCACGCTATCCTAACATAAAAGTTCATTTGTTTTCTCTATTTTTTTCCTTATATGAGATATATATTATAACATATAACATACGAATCTCTCTCTCTCTCTCTCTCTCTCTCTCTCTCTCTATATATATATATATATATATATATATATATATATATATATATATATATATATAATCAAAGATGCATATTCATGAAACGATAAATAGATGGAAAATTGTTTTTTACATTCGAAACATCTTGCCTTATTTTGGAATAGGTTCACCATTCATTACCAGTTTGGAATTTGAGAAGGAATCCCACTAGTTCAATTTACTATCCTTTGATATGCTCATCGGTTATGCGTTCAGGGTACATAACCTCCTGAATGATTAAATTAGTATTGCTAATATTTTTAGATCCGTTTATGACTGTTAGGGTTAGTCACCCTAACTTAGTTCAAAACATTAGGCTATGGAATCCTCTTGTTACCGTTATAAATTAAATTTGTCTAGCCCTTGGTGTTCCTTTTCTTTAAAATGAAGTTTGGCTACAACCTACTCTCCGAGGCTTCAATTAATAAAAAGAACAATTGTACAAGTGAATAGGCCTTGAATCCATGGGAACCGCAGAATCCTCCACAAAGTAGGGATTGCTTAAGAAAAACTTGTTAAAATTAGAGAACATTACAAAGAAGGTTAATAACCTTTTTGTCCCCTCATGGGGGCCACTATATGATGTTTAAATGGTAGGGACTTCTTGCAATTGTAAATGCTTTTGCCTAAAAGGAAAAGAGATTTTTTGAGCGACCATTCTTTAAGAGGGTTATCAAAGTTCGCTACACACCTCTCTTTTCCGATCTTCCAAAGTCCCTCACCTCTTAAAGACATCATAGAGTGTTTTGCTAAGAGAAGAACACTCTATGATGTCTAAATGGTAGAGACTTCTTGCGATTGGAAATTCTTTTGCCTAAAAGCAAAAAGGGTTTTTTGATCGACCATTGTTTAAGAGGGTTATCAAAGTTCACAACACACCTCTCTTTTTAGATCTTCGAGAGGCCTTCACCTCTTATAGTATCCCACAATGTTGAAGAACAACTGACCGCTTCACCCAGTACTCCGTGCTTCTAGTTGATTTGTCTCTGTGGCAATAAGATTCTTCCAAGGGCCTACAAGACTAACACTAATTTGGGGCACGTAGGATTCATCATTGCCATGTAGGCAATATTTACACCAAGGAGGAGCACCACAAATTTTTTTAGCTTTACATTAGTCCAAATTCTCTGGTGGAGGATTTTCCATAAAAGAAGCACTTTTTTTTATCATGATAAGGGGTTGCCAAAGGGATTGGAACTTAAGACCCCACCTTAAACCTAGCCAATTCAGACACCATCTCCTATTGAGTGTGGTGTGAAAGTCCACATTCTTCATAAATCTCAGATTTTCATGTCTGTTGCCATTGTGCGAACTTAGACCCTCTAGGCATGGGGGGCATTCCCAATAAGGAGGCGAGTTTCTGAGTAATCTTAAGTCCACTCTCGTAGATGAGTCAATGTCATCAAATCTAATCCATTCGCTTCTATCTTGACTCTAGACTAGATTTTTTTGAGGTTCCATGACTCAACCCCTTTGATGCCTTTGATAGGGAACTAGATCAAAACATTTTTTCTAATATCGGCTGCCCATTTCCAATCTTCATTGATCTTCACATAATATTTCATCTTGTTTCAACTCTTCCATAGAGAGAAACTAAGCTTGAGCCACTTGGAATAATAGGATTGGGGGAGAACAAAAGAGTGATAAGATCAAGACCCTTCCACCCTGGAAAGCCCACCAGCCTAAAGGAGCTCTTGTTTCTAAAAATGAGTTTGGCCCAAGAGGCTTCCCTATTGCTCCACGCTTTAATCAACCATTTGGCCACCAACTTATTGGCCATTTCTTCAACGTTGAGAATGCCCAAAACACCTTGTTCTTTTTGCCTTATGCACGTAGCCCATTTAATTTTGGGCATACCCGATGTGTTCCCATCTCTCGTCCGGAGAAAGTTTCTACAAATTCTTTCAAATTTCATAATCTCTTTGTCCTTCGGTGTCTACCAGCATAAAAAGTAAATAAGCGAAGAAAGAAAGAATGTTTTAACCACCATAGCTCGCCGTGCCAAGTTGATTTGGATAACTTGTTCATAACTTAATCTTTGTAGACTACCTCTAGATACCAACCTTTAAAGCCATAATGACTTCCCTTTACCTGGTGAACCTAATTGGTTTACAATGCTTCGGGTTGGTTGCTTGTAGTTTTGCTTCTGTTCACCTTAAAATGAAATTTTAATGAAACGGCCGTGCACATTTTTTTTAGGGTCAAGACATGTCATTCATGTAAACCCAATATATGGGGGTTGTCACACATACTATTGACTCTTACGCAATTGTTTTTTTAATATAAAGGAAGTTCGGCCTTAGCCTACTCTCCCGGACTTGAATTAAATAAACAAAAATAAAGGTACAAGTGAAGGGGACTAGTGCCCACGGGATCCACCAAGTCCCACAAAGCAGGGGTAGATCTTACAAGGATTAGATGGCATTACAAAGAAGGTTAATAACCCTCTCATCACCCTCATGCGAGGCTCTTACGCAATTGTTCACCTACTTTTGACTATTCCTCATAATTTCTAGTTTCTGAGACCTGATCTTTCTAAACTTGAACATTTTTTTTGGCTTGGCCATTGTCTTTCTCTGCCGAAATAGTACCTCTGATTTTCTAGGAGACAATGAAATGCAACACTTGTACAACATGTTGGAGAATGATATGAGACACTTGTACAATATATTGGCATAGTCATAAAATGGTACCTTTGATGGTAGATGTGATGTGTACGAATTGTGTTATACCATGGTAAAGGTGATGCTATTCTTTAGGTATTTACAATGGTACCTTTGATACTAGATGTGATGTGTACGAGTTTTGTTATACCATGGTAAAGTTCATGTTATTCCTTAGGTCTTTGAATTGTCTTAGAAATATGATTTCACAGTAGAGTTAGTTAAACCTTTTCATCTCTTCTTGCTTCTTCTTTCTCTTCGATGGTCGCTTTGCTTATCATTAACCCTTGCCAAATTTATTTCTTCATTCTCTTTTTGCCTTTGCTTTTACTACATCTGTAATCTTACTTTATTTATCTTGAGGATAATCTGCTTTTCTTGAACATATCATTAGATATCCCATAAGATTTGTATAAGAACGGATGTGGGTACATTAGCAAGAACCACAGAATTGGTGTAGGTGACCTACAATAATGGTTATGACATTCGATCTATGATACCGATAAATTGTTTGCAATGTCCAGTTTTGATATTTTACTATTCTGGACACTATTAAAAGAAATTTGTATCGATGACAATGGAATAGACATGAGCACCTATTCATTGTGAAACATAGTAAGCTCTTGTTTCTTGGATGGTGGTAGTTAACAATCTGCTTGATTTTGCAAGTTTTAGGGTTAACAAGTCGTGTAAACTAAAGGTTTAATGGAAATGAATGAATTCGAAATATTTCAAAGGATTTATTCAAAAGTCAATTTTTTATTTTGTACCACTTTGTTCTTTGTTTTATAGAAATGTATAATTTGTAAAATTTTTATTGACGCATTGTTCATTGATTACATATATGTAAACATATGTGCACATTGCATACATACATACATTAAAATATTGTCAGATGTAGACGTGTTCCTATGACACATGTACCAGATGGTGTGAAGCAATGGACCTTTGCCCACAGCATGTCAATTAGAGAGATCATTTCATGGAATAAAGACCTTCATCGCACGAGTCTAACATACACACAATGCATTCCACATACATGCATACTCACACATGCAAATAAGCCTCATTCATAAATAACACACCAGAGCTTCCACAAAACTCACACTTGACTTGATTAAAAGAGAGAATCGACAACAATAAGAAGACTACAAATGAGGTTGTTGATCACTTTGATAGGTGAGTCTTAAAAAATGACTCTCTTCACACTCTAGTGTTTCCCTATTAAAAAATAGTTCCTAAACTCTTGTTTGAGATCTGATTGGGGTATAGAAAAATCCTATAAAATCTTCGAGAGTTAGGGAGTCAGTGCCCAAGACCGAGGACTCCTTGCCTTGCACAACTATGAAGTAGATTATGAGAAATGGATTTTGTACATATTTTCAAAGGTGTATTTGTACATAAAATGGATAAATTGAAGGATAGTTTTGGAATGTACAAATACTATTGTATTTGTACATAAAAGGGATAAATTGAAGGATAGTTTTGGAATTTTTGAGGCTCCCATTTGATTATTACATTGCTTGAGACTATCTACCATGATCGTTGCTTCAACTCGCCTAAACCTAATGATTTTTTCTCTATCTCATTTCAAAATCCAATTTGGTGAGTATCCGTCTCCAAGAGTCCTCCCCCCTCCTAAATTCTATTGTCCTCGAGAGATGACCCACTTGTTGATTGGTCCACGGGAAGAGTGTGCACTTACATGCATTGTGATTTTTTTATTCTTGCAAGGTATGATTTTATGGACATTAGAAGTGGTATTTCTTGGTTTCTTTTTATGACACTATGGTCATACTACTTAGTGTAGTGCATGAATGACAAAGAAAGTGGAGTGCATGTGCACGACCTTGTAGCATGGCCCTAAACATGCATATTGCACAATGCAAAAGAAATGAAATAGTGCACCAAAACATAAAAGGGTCTCGAGTAGCTTGGTCCAAGGCTAGGTATTGACAAAGTATCATATTCTAATGATTGGAAGCATTTGACCTGATGATGTTATGTGTGATGTTGACATCACGAAGGATGCTTCATAATGTTTTGAGATTTAATGCAGACCATCTAACTTGCAAGACTCTGGTGAAATAGTTAACCACTTTTGTGGAGGTCATGAATTGTGTGTGGTGACACATTTATCCACTTTTTTGGATTCATGAGTTCTCTGAACAATATGAATATATGCCATAGTAGTATTATTTCCATGAGAACCTATCATGAGCAGACACAAAGTAATTGTACTTCCTTCACAATTATAGATCTTGTGATATATATATATATATATATATATATATATATATATATATATATATATATATATATATATATATATATATATATATATATATATATATATATATATATATATATATATATATATATATATATATATATATATATATATATATATATATGTGTATGTATAGTGTGTGTGTATACTAACACAAAGAAAAGTATGTGGGTGATTGATGACCGCATAATACAATTGGCACTCTCGTGCATGGGATATCACAATTGTGCCTCATGCAAGGCATCATAAAGTGGCCCAAAATAGGTGCATGATTTACGTGCAAATTATCAAAATATGTGTGCATGAGATAAGGTTGTGCATTGGAGTTGCTAGGTTTGAACCCTTCATTTTGAAGGTATGTAACCAACCTGTAATTCCAAGCTCTAAGAGCGTGTTTCGATTCATACAATGCTTTCTTAAGTTTGCAAACGTAAGAAGAAAATTATTTTGTTGGAGAAAATTATTGTCAAGCCTATGTGATGGCTTGAAACCACAAATTCATGAAGTCTTGAAGAAAATACTTGAAGTGATGAAGAGTTCTCTTGTGAACTCAGTCTTGTAGTTTCTTGAGTATTCACATAGTGTAAAAGTAAAAGAATCCAAAGTAGTTGAAGCCACTTGATGTCAGGCAAAGAACTCCACAAAATTTTAAAAGAATCTATCTTTAGAATTTAGGAAGAATTTTAGGTGAGCTTGAATTCAAATTCAAACTATGGCTCTAGAACACACTATATATGTGTGATCCATTTAATCATGAAAAGAGAGTCTCCATACCATAGCTTTGTGTCACTTTTGAGTATGATCGCAGAGCTCCTACACATATCAATAAGTCCATCATACTTTACATGTAATACACATTCGATTTCATACATATTTGTTTCCATAATTTCAAGTCTATTTGATTGTAATGTTCACTCTCAATGATCTTAGTTTTTAGTCATATAGTACAGATGATTTGTCTTAGCATGGTTCATCTTTTCCAATGATTCAACTTGGTAATTATATTTCGGAGGAGATCCCAAGACTCTAATTCATGCTCTATTTGTGGATTAACTAATCATACAACTGAAAATTGCTTTAGGAATTCCAAGAATCAAAGAGGTAGAGGCTACAATAGAGGAAGCTATGGCTACTCAAGAGGAAGGTTCAACAATTACCATGGCAACCATAACAATTACAACCATTCAAACTATCAAGGAGGCAATAGAGGAACAAGAGACTTCAATAACTACAGAAAGGGATCAAATCAAGAGGACTCATTGCTAATCATGAATATGGCCATGCCACAAGGTAAATCTGATGAGCATGTTTTCTACATAGATTCAGGTTGTTCCAATAATGTGGAAGGAAATGTGGCCCTCCTATCAGATTTAGAAGATCCAAGGAACAAGCATGAGGTACAAACAAGAGATGATACAAAACACCTTGTGGAGAAAATAGGAAATGTCAAAGCACCTGATGGAAACATCAATCTACTCAGTAAGGTACTCAATGTCCCTACCATTACAAAGAATTTGATAAGTTTTGGGCAGATATTAGAGAAAGGGTTGCAAGTCAGGTTCACAAAAGCAGAAGCATTTGTTGAAGATCCAAGTCAAGGATTCAGGAGAATTGAAAAAGGTGAAACCACAAGTAGATTGTTCACATGTGAATTACGAGACACTAGAAACATTGCTCTCTATAATCATGGTAGAGATACACTCATAGAATTGGAAGTATGGCACAAAAGGTTAGTAGATATTGGTGAAAGATCATTAAAGCAAATTTGCAGGGACCAAAGTGTACTTGGACTCCCTTACTTGTCAAAACAACACATGATTTATAAATGTAGTGCATGTCAATTTGGAAAGTCTCATAGGTTACCATTCATGAAGAAAGGATATATGCATGGAGACCTCTTGGATTTGGTTCATACAAATGTATGGGGACCTAGAAGGGATGCTTCAATATCAAGATCAAGGTATTATGTCTCCTTCATTGATGATTGTAGTAGATGAAAAGATGAAGTTGTTTCATGCTTCAAAAGATATTTGGCTCTTGTGGAGAATCAAATAGGTAAGACATTAAAAAGGCTAAGATCATATGGAGGGGGAAAGTAAGTCTCCCATGAATTTGACTCCTTTCTTCAAGAGAGGGGAATCAAAAGAGAGATCACTACAAGGTACACTCCTGAGAAAAATGGAGTGGCAGAAAGAAGGAATAGGACAATTTTTGAAGCTGCAAGGTCTATGCTAAATGAAAAGAACTTACCTAATTACTTATGGGCTATGAATGTATCCACAACCACTTATTTGATTAATAGCTTACCTTCAAAATCACTTCATGGCATGTGTTGCTCTAGCACAATGGTGAGAACCACGTTAAGAAGCTCCACCTCCTTAATGTCAATCCGCGGAAGAGATAGGAGTGATATGAAGATCGTGAAAGTGAAATGAAGTGAGAGTGAAGGTGAGAAGCACAAAGATGCACACACATACACACACACTACGAAGAGACAAGCAAGACACAATGGAAGGTGAGAAATCAATTCTATTACTCAAGAACACTATTACAAGCTCAAAATAGCTCTAAGCTCTTCTCTACTCCAACAAGCTAACCTCAAAATGAGCTCTCTAGCTCTTTTTATAGTTTCTAGACTAGTTTTAACCAGTTTCACATCTAGTGACCGGCCTAGTTAAAAATTAGGTCCTAGATGCTATTTGGAAGGGTAAACGATGTCTAAAAATAACGAAAATTGATACGCTTGTTCTACCTAAGCTCCTCAAGCTCGAGGACTCCTTGGCTTGCACAAAATGGAGCTATGGATTACAAAATGGGGTTTTCTATGTTACATATGTTACAATTAGTGATAAAAATCACTGTTGAATGTTTTGAAAAGTGATAAAAAACATATTTGTTTGAGAAATTGATCCAACTGGCTCCCTGCTCCGTCGTTACATGCTTCCGTGGCGTCTCTACCTCTGGCTGCTTCCAACACCCCCCTCCCTCTCGCTTCTGTCGTCCCTGACAGAACCTTGCTGTGAGGTCTGCCGGATATAGTTCTGTAGGAGGTCTTGAGCGAGGGTGTGCTCGGAGATACGAATGCCTCGGGCCAGATCTGCCTCGAGTTTCTCCCAGTCAATTGGTTGTGGTTCTTCCGGTGGCGGGATCTGATAGTGTGTGGAATAGACCATTCGTTCACAGGCAAATAATTGTAATAAATGTGTAGGCCTGCTTATGAATACCTCTGAATGGTATTCCCAAAAACCGGTTGTGAACATCTCTTCGAATGTCTGCTTGTAGCACGCCAGTAGATATTTTATTCTGCAGTGCCAGGCATAACAAACCCGTAGCGATGGCGTTGTACTCATATCATATACCAGATCAAAATTGCCATGCTCAAAGCCCGGGGTGTTGACATGGGGTGCCTTGACGCGTCGGAAGACTTTAAAAATCATTTGCATCATGTCAAAAATTTTGATAGTCATATGCGCCGCTATATCATCCATATGCTTTAATCTAAGGAGCCAGTGGCGAATTGTCGCCATCATGTAGCCAACAGTTGGTAACTCAATGGGTGGCTTAAAATAGGGGTAATTCAGCCAGTCTTGGCACTGCTTATTGTTTTGTACCTTAATAGCAAAGGCAGTCCAGGAGCGGCGTCGTGGCACTGGTCCCCAACACGGATTGTACTTCAAATGCAAAGGTGCCTTCACCCATGTGCTCATCATTTCAGGGTACTCCTGTAAAAGACGTGTACGCCAATCTGGTTGGTAAATAGTGCCTTGTTGCGCATCCAGTGGCAAGTCTTCAGGCTCAAATTGAGTTGCATGTGATGGCTTCTTGCCAGTTCGCTTCTCTATGGCCAGCTGGTATTCGGCCATTAGCATGAAGTAAGGTTTGTATTGAAGCTCATGCCCGGATATGTACCTACGTGGGGCCAATTGAGCAAAGTAGGGAGATTGCAAAATTCTTTCTTCGATCATGGCCATAGCATGTAGCTGGGCCTCGACTCTAGCTGAGTGCGTTGTTCCAATTTCCTCAATAGTCTTCATCCACGCGGGAGTCGGAAGTTCATACGTCATCTGGCCTTCAGCCGTGACACGTCCGCCTGGGATGGGTTGTGGCTCGTACGCTTCTTCAAATGTTTCCTCCACCGGGATGGTGACCGTTTCTTCTTCAGCTGGAAGCTCAGGTGGGGAATCTGGCCTTGGTGGCGCTTCATATACTGCAACCCTTGATTCAAGGGTCGATACCTGGGCCCGTAATGAGTTGAGTTCCTCTAGGAGGTCAGGAGAGGGGTCCACAGGTTCTGGTAATTCTGCTGCTACTTGTACTTGTTGTGTTGCCGGTTCTCTGAGCTGTAGTAGCTTGTGATCTTCCTTTAACTTCTGATGCTCTTCGTTCATCCGATCATAGTCCTCGAGCAGTCTAACATGGTCTTCTAGCAACATCTTCATTGCTTCGGATGGGATTGCCTTGAATCTGCTAGGACTTAAGGGTTGTTCTGGATGGTCCAATGCCGCTTCCAAATTCTCTCTATTCTGCTCTTGGAGTCTCTGGTTCTCCTCTTTTGCTGCGGCTAGGTGTCTTCTTAGTAAGCCCATGTTTCGTGTTAGCGTTGCATTGCGGACTGTCTGGGCTCTTAATAAATTATCCAAGTCAGCAATGGCTTCCTTGGTCTTTTCTTCGCTTTCTAGCTCCAATTTGTGATATGCCTCGCGTAATTCCTGGTAGCGGGTGTTCAGAGAGGCATTCTCAATAGACAATAAATTAAGCTGCGACTGTAAGTCATTGGTTGTCCTCTGCAGCTGCTGATAATTATCACCAAGAGATGTGAACTCATCTCTTACTTGCGTCATACACATGAACATCTGTCGGAATGCATTATCTACAATGGGTGATAGTATTAACGGGGTGCTAAATGAAGATGCAGTTGGTGTAGATGCAACGGGAACGGGGAATGGGGATGGGAAGGTGGATGATGTAGTGATTGTTGAGAATTGTGATGTGCCTAAAAATGTTTGTGCCGGGAGTGAAGTGAGTGATGGTGTAGCGGGTGGTGAGATGTCCATGTCAGTGGATGTATCTAGTGCGGTGACCGTGAATATTGGTGTGATCGTGGGTGCTCGTGCTGGTGTAAATACGGGATTTACAAAGGTTGAGGGGTAATTTACAGGGGGACTGGCTGGAGCAGCTTCGTGGAAAGGGGAAAGAGGGGTTACAGTGGGTCGGGGAGGTGAGACGGGGGAGAAGGTTAACGGCGGGGGGAATGGGAAAAGGGGTCTTGGAGGTGTGGGGAACGATGGAAAAGATTGATGAAGGAATGGGTTGGATAGAAAGGTGTGTGTGGGAGGGGGTAGACTAGGGCTAATGGGCGCGGGAATTGTGGGGTGAGTGGTCGTAAAGACGGTTTCTGCAACACCACCGGCGAATGAAGATGTGGGTCTAGGGGAAGGAGGGTGAAGAGGGGAGGCTGGATGGACGGGTGGTGAGAGAGGAGCGGGTGGGGTGGTCGGTACTTCAGTGACTACTGAGGTTTGTACAACTGTAGTGCGGGGTGGGGAATCTACAAAGATGGTCTCTACTGCCGACGAACTTTCGGGGATGAGGCGTGCCTCCCTGGCTTGTTCAGAAGACTGTGCTCCGGTTGGTACATGAATGTATTCGCCGGGCTTTGAAAGTAGTCGTACTCTGCGGGGGTCAAACTGTGGCAGTGGCTTTCATTGCAAGTACCTGAGTGCCTCGTTGGAGCCTACTGATTGGACTAATTCTTTGAATCCTTTGATATATGCGTCTTCGAATCCGCCTGTGACAAGTTCTTGTTCTATTATTTTTTGGCTCTCTTCCTCTGTCAGCTTCTTGCGTGCCCAAACGTTTTCCATAGTTCTATACAGCTTCTTGATAGCTAGAGTGTAAGCTGCTGCCTCGTAAGTTTCATCTTCATGGGTACTTGTATCGCCATGTGTGTCGGTTTGTTGGCCTTGGCCATCTGTCTGATCCTGCTCTTGGGATTCATGTGTTCCCTGGCTAGCTTCGTCGTCTCCTTCGTCATCATCGGTTGCTGTCCTTTCGTCATCAGAGCTAGACACGACCTGTCCTTGTGGCTGATCCCTGGGTGTAGTAGGGTAGCTAGGCCGTTCAAATTCTTGAGAAAACAAGTGTCCTTCTGAATACTGGAACTGATTGGAGAATGCATCGGGCATCTCAAAATCAAAGGTTTGGTCCAGTGGCTCTGCTTGTTCTGGTTCTAAATGCGGTATTGGAAAAGAGAAAGCTTCCGCACCAATAGTGGTGGGAAGTTCAGCTGCTGTGGTGATAGGTTCTGTGGTTGTGGCTACTCGGGGTGCGACAGTACTGGTGGTGCCCTCCGTGACCACTGGTCTAGATAACCTTATGCGAATAGGTTGTACTGTGGGAGTGGCTGCTGTTGGTGACTGCTCTGGAGATGGTCGTGGCGAGGGTGATTCTGGGACTTGTAGGCACGGGATAGTACCTCTCATGCGTTTGCCGGCTCTGCCTTTGCTAGACTTTCTAGCCTTCCTAGTGGTGCCTTTGAATGCTTTTAGTTCCTCACTGGTCATGGCACGCTCTACGGGTAAATCATATGCCAAGCACATATATATGATCCTGGTGAGGGCGCAGCACCCATTGATTACCTTCTTTCGCTCCCACCTATGTTGTGCCAAATAGAGCTGATCAATGATCCAGCTAGCTAGATCAACTGTTTGCGGTCCAGTACATGCTAAGTATAATCCAAACCAGATTCTCTTGTGGGGCATGGTAAAACGATCCTGAGCTGGGAAAGCAAAATGCTGCATGCATATCCGTAATGGCTTAGAGAGCTCAGGGGTTATAGCAGAAATATCCTCCCACTTAGTTACGTCACCACGTTTCATCTGCTCTGGGACTAGCCGTTCTTTCTCCGTTGGAGTGTGTGTTCCATGAATCTTGATGGCCGCTCTGATTAAATCCTTCGAAAGATAAAATCTTTTGTAAGGTGGATCATCCACTAAAGAAGGCAAAATAAAGGTTCCTGGGATGTCCTTATAGCAGAAATATCCTCCCACTTAGTTACGTCACCACGTTTCATCTGCTCTGGGACTAGCCGTTCTTTCTCCGTTGGAGTGTGTGTTCCATGAATCTTGATGGCCGCTCTGATTAAATCCTTCGAAAGATAAAATCTTTTGTAAGGTGGATCATCCACTAAAGAAGGCAAAATAAAGGTTCCTGGGATGTCCTTATTCTCTGAGGCCAGCAAAGTGGTGATTAAGTAATAACACCTATAAAAGTCAGGTTTGGGTAGAGGATCACTAAAATACTCCGTGAAGCCGGCTCTAGCCCAAACATGAGTTAAGTCCTGGGTGTTCTGTAGGCCTTCGAATTCTCTTGAGAAGAATTGATACTTGCCCCATGTGCGGTCATCAAATGTCATATTTGCTTCGAAAATGAAGTCAGCATCAGCTAATGGTCCTGCTAGGCCTTGGAACCAGTGAGAGTTACGGTGTATCTTCTCTGTGTATCCCATAGGTGGGTTATCGATTGGCATGGGTCCCGGAAATCCTTGGAACTCTGGCGGTGGAGCGGTCGGGTGGGATTCTGCTCGTAAAACATTGAGGGGCACCGCAGCTACGCTGGGGCCTACTTCGGATGGTCCTGCTTCGGTTTGCATGGTGTTTGTCGTGCTAATGGAAAAGATCTGCTACAAAAGATTAACACATTAGTATGGAAATTAATTATGATCCCATTAAGGTGAGACCGCAATCCCTTTCCATAACCGATGTGTAACCCGTGTAGCCAAGTGTCGTGAAGTGATTGATGCAATGATTATTTGCAAAACTAATGCAGGTCTCTAGACGCCTACATGCTTCAGATTATGCATACATTTCTTGATGAGCTTTTATTATGCAAAATGTGGGGTTTGGGTGTATGAATTTATACAAGGTTTGGTTGAGGGTGAATTAGTACAAGGGTGGAGTTTAAACGGGGTGGGAGAAGTGTTAGCTACGATGGTACAAGAAGACGTCTGGATACGTTTCAGTATCCATTTCCTAAGAGTCTTTGAGTGGGTGGTGTGTTTCTGCTGAGGGACAAAAAGTGGTATCGAGTTTGGTGGTATTGAAGGATGGAAAGATTTCTGAGGGGTATATATTACATGGCTAGAGGGTTGGGCTATAATACATGGTTTGGGTACCCAAATCTGCATGGGTGTGGGTCGATTGATAACATACTTCTTGGCGATCCAAATCTGTCGAGTACTGGTACGTGTAGAAGAAGATCGAGGGGACTTTGGATGCGAACTCGGCTTCTGTTGCAACTTTATCCTGTTCTCGTCTGCAGTGTTGCCAATAGCCTGTGGTTGTTGTCCTTTTGGCACCCATATTTGTTTTATGCCACTTGTTCTGTGATGTTGATACTGCTGTTTTCCTTGCCTTGTCCTGTGTTGTCGTCGGTCTGGGTTCCTCTGTTGTGGTTGACTCCTTCGAGGTTGGGTTTGAGAGGTCCAATGGACGCTCTGCTTTGGAAAAGAAGGGAGATCCAACACTTGCATGACCTGCCCATTAGGAAGTGATTCGTTATTTATCTTTAATCTAGGCCAGTCCGTCGCAAGTTTGGAAGGATGAGCACCGCAGGGTGTTGTGCTCATTTGGCCGCTGATGCAACCCACCTGACCACTGATTGTGTTCAACTGCCCTAGCGGTTGGGTAGCTGCCCCTTCTAGTTTGCAGGAAGCCCCAGGGAAGATCTCCTGTCGTTCTTCTGATTGACAATTGTCCCTAGCCAAACCCGAGTGGGTTGGAGTAGACGTAACGTGACTGGTCTGACCCAAGATCTTCCGGTCTTCCGTCGCATGCGTTTCATAGGGTCTAGGGTTACAAACCTCAATCGGAATGCCGTTAGGGAAGTCAAGCGGTATCACTCGCTTCTGTTCTAAGGTTTCAATCTATAAGGAGCCTTGTCTAAGAATTAGGTCCACTGAGTGATCGTATAGCCAATCTTGGCCAAGGATTAGGGGTTCTATCAGGTCGTCATCATGGCACACTAGTAGCTTCGCTGTCATGGTCACATCCTTAATGAGGATAGGAAGGTCCACCTCACCCATGCAAGGGGTTTCGATGCCTCCTAGGCCTATGAGGTATGCCTCAATTGGCCGCATTTCTATTCCTGAATCCTTATAGTGGGACCATCTAATCGCACTAGTAGCAGCACCTGAGTCAATTAAAGCCCTGAGCTCTTGGCAGGGGTTGCCGTGCTCTAGCCTGACTGTAATGAATGGTCTCCTGTCCACTATGCTAGGATGAGTGGTTGACTTTACTTGACACATGGCCATGGGATATCTGGGTGTAGTTTCCAGATGATGATATTGTTCTCTCCCTAGTCCTTGTCTTCTTAACTTCATGCGTTTAATGCGTTCTATTGCTTCTGCCTGAGCTTCCGCTCGTATTCTATTTTCTTCCTCCTTACGCTTCTTTGCCAACGTGAGTCATCTAAGCATATCCTTAGTAAGAGGTTCCTGATATAGCTTGACTCTACAGCCACTAATATAATTAGGCATTATATCTCCTTCTAAAGTGGCTAATTGTACTGCTCCACTTGTTGAGAGTCTGTTAATGATCATAGGTCCATAACCTCGCTTTTCTAACTTACGTGCGTGTTGCTTCAGCGTATATACTAGAACTAAATCTCCTTCTTTTAGGCCTTTATCCTTCACATGTGCATCAAAATATGCTTTCTGTCGCTTCTTCGCTGCATATATTCCGGCTGCTGCCTTTAGTCTGGTTTCTCCTAATCGTTCCAAGTCCATTATCCTTGCTGATAATTCATGGCCGGTCCACTGATGTTCTTGTGCAACCTTAAGGGTCGATATCAAGAAGTCCAAAGGAAGCACAGCATTCTGACCAAAAACCATCTGAAAGGGAGTTGCATTGAGTACGGTCTTGTAGGCCACTCGATATGCCCAAACAGCGTGGTGTAACTGTTTGTCCCAATCTGAACGTTTGTTGTTCACGAGTTTCGTCAGTACGTTACAAAGGATCTTATTAGTGCTTTCAGCCTGACCATTGGCCTGAGGATGATATGGTGCGGATTTGTTGTGAATCACCATAAAATCTTGTAACGAATATTCAATGACTTGGTTTAGAAAGTGAGTGCCTCGATCGCTCACTAACTCTATAGGCAGTCCATATCTTGTAAAGACATTTTCAAATAAGAATTTTGCAGTTGTGTGTGCATCATTCTTTTTTGTGGCTTTTGCCTCTACCCATTTCGTCAGATAATCTGTGGCAACAATAATGTATTCCGCATGTGTACCTTTTGCAGGGGGGTTAATGGGTCCTACAAAGTCTATACCCCACTTAGAAAATGCACGTCCGCCCATCATGGGTTTCAATGGCATTTCATCTCTGCGAGTAGGAAACTGAGTTCTTTGGCACACATCACATCTCTTAACATAGGTATGAGCATCCATGTGAAGAGTGGGCCACCATAATCCTGCAAAGAGGATGGCTTTGATTATCCTATCGGGTCCAAAATGACCTTTTGCAACACCTTGGTGTGCAGTCTCTAGTATGCTCAGATAATCGCTCTCATGAACACATTGTCTTAGATATCCATCTCGTCCTCTTTTGTATAGGTTATCGCCAATAAGTGAATAGTCGTGAGCCTCCTGCTCTAGACTGCGTTGTCGAGCTAATGTCATTCCTTGAGGGAATGTCTTCGTCCTCAAGTATGTCACTAACTGTTCACTCCAGTCTGGTGTGAGAGACACGTGATATAATGTAGCATGCTCTACTGGTGGTCTTTCACAACAGTCATGGCATTCTTTACACAACTTGTAGACATCTGCTTCCATCATAGGCCAATATACTCCTAATCTATGTAGAGTCTGTAATGTTAGATGTTTTGAATGATGTTGCTTTAATGCACCTATGTGTGCTAATTGCAACCAATTCGCATGTTCTGATTCATCCACACAACAAGCAAGAATCTTTTGATTATCCTATTTATATATGCTTCCTGCCATTATTTGGTATCTTTGAGACTTGGTAATCTCTCCCTCTTTGATCTTTATCCTAGGATTCTTGGGTCCATATGTGAGAATAGGGACTATAGGTTTAGCCCATTCTGGTGCTATCTCAAGATTAAACAAGTATGCATCTGGTAGATCATCCGCTACTCCTTGAGGAGCTTCTCCTGAGGTTAATCTCGAAAGGTGGTCAGCTCTAAGGTGTGTCTTTCCTTTCCTGACTACTACTTCAAAATCATACTCCATGAGTAATAGAAACCAACGTATCAATCGTCCAGTGTTACATGGTTTGTTGACTAAGTACAATAGGGCTTGATGATCTGTAAAGAACTTGAATTTGTTGGCCAACAAGTAGTGTCTAAACTTCTTTACTGCGTAGATCATCCCTAATCCTTCTCGTTCCGTCGTGGTGTAATTTCTTTCTGCTGCGTTCAATTGTCTGCTCGCGTAAGCTATGGGGAGATCTATATTACCTTCATTCGTGGGTTGTGCTAACACACATCCTATGGCGTAATTGGATGCATCCACATGTACATGGAATGGCTTACTCCAATCTGGGGTTGTCAATATAGGTGCTGAGCACAAACGTCGTTTAAGTTCATTGAATGAATTTTCACATTCATTTGTCCATTCGAAATTGGTTAAAAGAGAGTACAAAGGCTTGGCTATGATTGCATACATGTGTATGAATCTCCTATAATAACCGCAATGGCCCATAAATGACTGTACCTCTTTCACATTAGTTGGTCTAGGTAAATCTGCAATTACCTTCACCTTTTCTTCATCCGTAGAGATTCCATTTTTTGACACAATGTGTCCTAGAATTTTGCCTTGTCTGACCATGAAAACGCACTTTTCTGGGTTCAAACAGACCTGATATTCTCGACATTCCAAACTCTTGCGTAAGAATTCCTTAAAAACATGACACATGAGTTGCTGGAAAGTGGCGGGTGCATTTGTTAAGCCAAATGGCATCACACGAAATGCAAATATGCCCCATTCAGTGGCAAATGCCATCTTGTGTTGGTCTTCTGGAGCAATGGCTACTTGATTATAGCCTGAAAATCAATCAAGAAAGCTGTAAACTTCCTTGCCCGCAACTCTTTCCAATAGATGTTCCGTGATAGGAAGAGGATAACTATCTCTAATCGTTGCGGCATTAACTTTTTTAAGGTTAATACACACACGCAATTTTCCATTCTTCTTGGGCACTACCACAATGGGGGATACCCATTCGGTATGCTCAATTTCGTAAATGAATCCTGCTTCTATCAAGCGATCTATCTCCTCTTTAATCTTTGCAGCGTAGTTATCATTGTATGTGTACGGTTTCTGTTTTGTCGGTTTTGCATCTGGAGTCATAGGGATTCTATGAGAACATATATCTGGATCTACTCCTTTCAAATCTTTGTAACTCCAAGCAAAAACATCTCTATATTCATGCAATAGGGCAACTAGCTCTTCTTCTTCTTCCTTCGTCAAATAATGCCCTATGTATGTACATTTTTCTTCTTCTCCTTCTATGGCAACTATTATTTTCTTGGTTTTCTCTCGGTTATCATATACTTGTCCGTCATTCGCCTTTCTATTAGGCATTCGTACCATGATTCTTCTATCTTCGATTTCATATTTCTTGAAATTCTCTGGTACTTCAAATAAAGATTCTTCTTTTTCTGTCCTGGTTTCTTTCTTCTTTCTTTTCTTGCCTTCACTCTTGTTAGTCACTTCCGTGGCTAACCTCACCTCATTCGTAATTTCCTCGTGTCTCTGAGTGTGAGTCTCTACTTCGAAAAAATATTCTTCCTCTGATGCAAAGCGTGGGTTCATGATAATTGATTCTAAGTCAAAATCGCTTGCATCCTCAAATGCATCAGTGTTAGGTTCACACTCTTCTAAAATTGCATCGCACATGATTGGCTCTATCGTGAAAACTGAAATGTCATAGCCATCCTCGTCACAGTGGGGTGTCCATTGTTCTTCATTGATGGCTACATCCATGGTTGCTAGGATTTCTGCCCAACCATGGGGTTCAAACTCTTCGTTTGGGAATACTACAGGTGCATAAGCTGGATCTTGAAGTGTTCGTGGATGTTGTTCTGCACCTAAGGTCCTTGCTTCTAATCTTTCTTCCTCTTGTTTGGCTACTTTACACATCCAAAAATGAGTATCCTCATGCAACCAAGAAGGATCTGATTCTAATGAGTGCATGAATTCCGTCTCTACTGGTGTCTTATGGATGGTATTCCATTGTATTGGGGGTACATCTCGATGTGAATAGTCTTTAAGATTGACTTTGGTAGTCACTCCTAAATGTTGCAAGTACAAAGAATTGGTTCCCCAATCTTGTACAATTTGCAACTGACGCATGAATGGTCGTCCCAATATCATCTCATATGCATGATTTTTTGCAAAGTCACAAATGGCGAAAGTATGCTCAAATTCTACACCACAAGTGGTGAGAGATATTCCTTCCAGTAAGCCTAATGGTTTCTCTATGTGTCCATCAGCCATTTGTAGCTTCATCCTGGTGGGTCTCAATGCTGGCTTACCCCAACGTTTCCATAAAGCGGTGGTAGCGATGGCTACTCCGGCTCCTGAATCTAAGATGGCTTTCGTGGTGTAGCCCTGATGGGTTATCGGAAGATAAGTGTTACCTTCCTCTCCTTCGCTTACATCTCCAATCTTTTCTACGGGTATTTCTGGTACCTTATTTTGTGATCCTATTTGTGAGGGAGTAGTAGCAAGCTCGGGGAATTGATTTGCTACATGTTTCCACAATTCTGGTTTTACCTTTAACAACTCCTCTAGAGTGAGATTACATTGTACTTTGGTATTCTTGATCACTTCCGTGTTTCTAGGGATTACTGATTCTTCGTTCCTCACTATTATCGTGGGTGCTCTCATACTAATAGACTTTGCTTCCCAAGGTCCTGTGAACTGAGGTAATTCTTGTAAAGAATTAGATTCAAATCCTGTGTGTTCACTCAGTTGTTCTTCCTCTACATCATCGTATATAGAGGGAATATCTTGGGGAAATTGTTCTTGTAAGTCGTCTATTTCTTGAATAGGAGGATGGGTTCCTTGTTCTTGTCTCCACTTCTCTTCTTGTATTTCTCTCAAAAATTCATGTGAATATTTATGTATGGAAGACAGGTTGTCTTGACTTTCTGAGTTGGGTACTTGAGACAGGGATGGCGCATTCCTTTCCTTTGTCTCTGGGACAATAGGGTTCCTATGCTGATCCTTTTTCTCTTTGCTCTCTATCAAATATTCTAGCCTCTCCATTAGTCCTTGAAAGTGTAATTCCGGTTTTGCCATGTTATTCCAATTAAGATATCTAGAGGCTTCGAACAAAGCTTATGCTAGTTCTACCATCTTCATGCAAAGTTTAGTTCTCTCAATTTCTAGATCAGCTCGAGGGTAGTTTTTGCTCATTTCAGCTACCTGAGGTCCCTCTTTTAATCTAGCCTGATATGCACGAAACATCATGTCTAGATTTTCTGGTATGGGTTCCGCTAAAACTGATCCTGATTTCTGAGCTGGATTCTCTTGATTCAATTCCTGTGAAGTCAATTCTTGGATTTTGGCTCTAGATTCCTTCAAACTTCCTTCCAACTCACTTATCTTTTTACTCCATTTTCTCTTAATTCTTTCTCTAGAATCTTTCCAAGATTTCGTCTTTTTACTGCTAGATTCTGCAACTTCACTAGTTCCGGCTACTTTCTCCTGATTAAGCTATTGGTTTTGTAAGAGCGCCTGGGCTTTGGTTATAGCTTGGATAGGCACGTATGTAGGGTTGGATCCATCTGCGTTATTTACAATACCTATCACGTTGATCGGTGTCACATTCGAAGCGTTAACTGGATTTTTAGGACAATCTTTGATTATGTGCTCTTTGCCACAATCAGCACAAAAGCCTTGGATGTTATAGTACTGTGATTGTCCTGCTATCGGGGAATGTGGACAATCCTTTATGAAGTGATCTCCTTGGCACCTAAAGCATGGTCCTCTAGGGCCCTGTGGTCTCTGTTGTCTCAATTGGGGCCGTGGATTTGGGTTTGTGTACATCACATTAGCATAGTCGGGCTCCCAACTAGGTTCCACTGGTGGACTATCGTAATGATATGTCTCCACGTGTTCTGGTGACTCCGTGTAATACGCGGGTGGACTATCTACATGCGTAGAGTCAAAACTGTTTGAGTGTGGGTCACTCTCTGTGATCAAAGGTGAAGAAGGCACTAAGGCCCTACTTAGGTTCTCTTCTGCAGCAGCGTATTTGACTGAGATGACATTCGCTGGTGGGGGTGGCTGCTGAGCTAAGACAGGTTGAGGTCTCTGTTGAGCCTGGTATGGGTAATTCTGAGGAGGCCTATAGTAATAAGGCTGAGTATTGTATTGGCCTTGATACCTACCTGGCTGCGGGTATGCTTGCGGGTAGTTCTGTCTCACTGTCTGTTTGTTGTATGGGCAGTCCTGAGCCGTATGATTCGTGTATCTTCTCTCAATTGTACAGTATTGGCCACTAGGGTTGGCCTGAGGTTGTGTTGTATTGGGACACACATTTGCCATATGGTCACCACCACAGGTGTAACAACGCTTGTTTGTTAGCACCCTAGGTTTACTAGAAACTCCTAGTTTCTGGGCCACTTTTTCTGCTAGGTCTTCTATTGAGCTAGACAATTTTGTGGATGCTAGAGATGAACAGTCTGAGTCCTTATAGACCTTTGAGAGTTCCAACTCGTCTCCTAAGTTGTCCTCAATGTCTATACAAATTCTTACACATTGCTCTAGCGTTCTGGGTTCTTTTAGGTACACATAGGAGCGTAGTTTAGAGCTCAACAAGCCATCTATAAACAATGGCACTTGCTTGGCTTGTGAGGGTAGCTCTTGCATTGGACATCATTCAACATATTGTCTAAACCTACGTCCTGCCAGTCTGACTGTTTCCTGAGGGGTCTGTTTAAAGCTATGAATCAACGAAGACGTGTCATGTCTAATCCCACTTTTAGAGAATTCGGTGATGAATGACTCTAAAAAGTGATGGATGTCTCTAAATTGCCTTTGTTGCAGAGGTTGGAACCAAGTTAAAGCTGTATTCTTTAACGTTAGTCCAAATGCGTTGTATTGCGTGAACATGTCTTCAACTTGTTCGGCTCTTAGTACTTGCTTGAATTCTGCAACGTGGTTATAGGGATCTCCTGTCCCATCAAAGTAATTCTTCATTGATTTTACTAATTGAGTGGGTCTCAATGGTCTTGCATGTTCGCGTGGCCTAGGTAGAGGAAAATCATCTCTACCACCTAGTACTCCATGATCTCTTTGTCTATCCGCTCTATTAGTGTTCGTGGTTGTTCTATCTCTCCCTATGGGGTGGTCAAAGCTTACTTCCGGTCTCTCTTTATTTCCCTCTCTTTGATTTCCATGGGCTGAAGATGTTCCTGGCCCTTGTTGACTTGTATTCATGTTCGTTCTAGATGGGGAGAATACCAATTCACCTCTCCATGTGTATGTGTTTTTAGCGCGGTCAGGCACCACAAAGACTCTTTCTGAAGTCTCATCCAGGTATACAACCTTTCCAGGTGTATCCGGGTCCTTGAACTCGTATATAGTGATGATACCTACCTCACTAAGTAGTTCTGTCTTGTATCTCCAAAAGGCTTCATCAGTTTCTTTATTTACAAACAACTCTATGCTTCTGTTGTCCTGAGGGATCCAGTCTGGGATTAGTACTCGTGTCAGTACAGATTTCCCTCTAGGTGTTCTAGGCTCTTCTAATGGTTCTTTTCCTTGAGATTTTGCTTCCGTCTCTGGTTGAATTACGCCAAACTCGTTGGTATTGTTTGGCTGCGTACTTAAGATGTACATCGTTCCTTCCTTGTCTATGTACGCGTCTCTCTCAAATTTCACCACTGGATGTTCCAATCCAATGGGTTGATCGGGGTTGTGCATTTGCACCACTTGCCTTCGCAAACCATCCTCATAGATGCGAGCACCTAATCGGTTGGTTCCGAGAAACTCTAGTTGCGTTCTATAGGGTCCTTCTGGTTTTTCTAAATAGGCTACATTTGACCCTCCTTCTGGTCTGTCTGTGCTAAATGCCATTTCTGATTCGCTAGTGTCTGAGCTCTCATAGGGATAATTACTATTCAATTGCTGAGCCCACGATCGTGGAGTAGTTCTTACGCTTGCCTCGGATGATCTAAGGCTTCGTCGGTCTGACTTGCCTATATGTTTGCCCGATCTAAGGTTCATTAATTTTCTTCCTTGCACACTCAGTACACGCTCAGATCGTCACCGATTCTTTGTTATTACTGTCTTGATTCTTTTTAGATTTCTTTAGATTCTTGTCTTAATGTATGCGTCAGGAATTCGACTTTCCGTTATAATTTTGAGTTCTCGTTCCGTCAGACTTATGTTCTTTCCTTTAGGTTTTCGTGTCACACACCTTTACTTTAGTCTTGAACTTGATAAATTTAACTCTCTTGAACTTGAGGCGTTCCTATCGTCGTTAATCCACTACACTACCGTTTAGCCTAAGCTAAGAATTGACTGAGGGGGTTGAGTAATCTTCCAACCTCGAGTCAGCTTTTCTGGTTGCTCTGATGCCCAAGAAGCCGCGCTTCCCAAGCTTTATGCCCTTCACTGCCTTGCCTTAGTTGCCTTTGATTGCCCTTGCTAGACCTGGAAAAATCCAATATTAGACCAATTCACAGTTGGATGATCAGGCACTTGAGTATATACACCTTTTAAGTCCCTTCTCTTTTGCCCAACTTTTTAATGTTTGCCCCCTGGCTTTTAAGTCCCAAACTAGGTCAACCTCAAATTAGCTTATCTAAAAATAGACGTATCCTTTAAGAGCTTTCTAATGAGCTATTAAGCTCAAAAAACGGACTTCGGATGAAAAAGTTATGACCGTTCAGGCCCTGGGGGGTAAAAACTAACAAACAGGTTTTTCTCCAAACATGAGCTAAGGGGTCTCCTACGAGTATAATCACCCAAAAATTTCCCAAAATTAGCCCCAAAATTGGCCAAAAATTGAAACCCTAAAATTTGCGATGGGGGTGCTCAATCGCGATGGTCTGAGATGATCGCGATGGTCTGGGATCGTCGCGATGGCGTGAGGGTGCACCGTCGTGATGGCGTGAAATTGCACAATCGCGATGGTCTGAAAGTACACAATCGCGATAGCGTGGACCTGGACAATCGCGATGGCGTGAAAGTGCACAATCGCGATGGCGTGAACTTGGACCGTCGCGATGGCGTGAAAGTGCACAATCGCGATGGTGTCAGTCAACGGTCAACATGCACAATCGCGATGGTCTGAAGAGCACCGTCGCGATGGTCTGAGCGCGATGGCGTGAGCCAATCGCGATGGTCTGAGCGCGATGGCGTGAGCCAATCGCGATGGTCTGAATTTTCACAATCGCGATGGCGTGAACTTGGACAATCGCGATGGCGTGAGGGTGTCGTCGCGATGGTCTGAAGTGCACCGTCGCGATGGTCTAGATTGCCACGTGGCACCGTCGGTGCGATGGCGTGAGCCAATCGCGATGGCGTGACACAATCACGATGGTTAGAGACCGTCGTGATGGTCCGGCCAAGCCGTCGCGATGGCGTGAGCCTATCGCGATGGTGTGACACAATCGCGATGGCGTGACACAATCGCGATGGTCAGAGACCGTCGGGATGGTCCACCAAACTATGATTTTTCCAAATGCAAGTGTGGATTCCTAGAGGCGCTGGTGTCGCCTACACGCTGGTGTGGTCGCCTTCTCCAAATTCCGAACTTTGCAGACCATCGCGATGGTCTGACACAGTCGGCAATTTCTGACAGAAACTAAAAACTTTACCTTTTTGCAGCCTTCCTGATGCACTGGATCTCGGTACCTGCAAGAAAACTCAAGAAAACAAACGTACACACAAGCACAAAAGTTCTCTCTCACTCTCTCGCATGCACAAATGAGGGAAAATGAGGAGAATGGGTGGATATGGTGAATTTTCTGATTTTTTTGGAGATGAAGATGATGATGCGGTGATGAAGATGGAGTGTGGGGGAGGTGAAAAACACTAAAAACTCAGTAAAAACAACAACAAAAACTGAAATTTTTACCTTCCAACGCCACTTCTTGCTATACTCTTACCATCACACATTCGTCCTAGACTCGATCCCCGGCAACGACGCCAAATTTGGTGTTTCTCTAGCACAATGGTGAGAACTGATGGAGAGTGTTAATCTCCAAAAGAACAAGTTAACCTTGAAGTTAGATCACTTCTATATCAAGGTTAACCTTAGACTCCACCAAACTTAGAAATCATTCATCAATTATCAGAAATATTGAAAGTTCTGAAAAATTCAACTTCTCTGAAAAGTCTGCTGCAGATTAGTCACTCATTGACTAATCAATCCTGTAAAGTTTTTGATAAAACTTTGCACAACACTTCACCTTAAGGTTGCGCAACTTTGCCAAGTTAAATCTCCCAAAAAGATTAACCATACACTGAGAAATGTGTGAAACACTTTACCTATGTCTGAAAGTACTTCTCTGCAATGGCGACTTTGACACCTGCAATTTCTTAGCACTGGTTCTCCCAGCTCTGAACCCGTTTGATCAAGATCTTCTAGCCATAGATGGCTTACCTTCCAACTTAAATTTTAAGCCCTCATTTGTGTAAAACTTTACACTGTAGACTGAGCAATGATCATTTCATTGAAGATGAAATGTGCGCCAGATTTCTCGACTGTTAGAACATTCTTACATATGAATGTTCCTAATCAAAATTCTCACAGCCTGATTACAATTAACCTCTCAAATTCTAGCCATAGATAGATTAGCTATGGACTTAGATACGTGCAAAAGGATTCTTCAAAAGATTAAGCACAGAAGGAGCAGACAGCTAAACATCGGGCGCAAGTTTTCCGATTTCTTCAGAAAATTTACATCTAAGTGAGGATGGACAATTCACTCACTCTTCATGTGTCTAATGACACTAATTTCTCTCTCCCTATTCTCAAATCTTCTTTTGCTCTACTTGCCCGACATTTTCAAACATATTTATAGATGAATATATACAAGTGTATGACTAAACAAAGATATAAGTCAGCTAATGTACATATGTGTACATGTCTTTTGATTTTTCTGAATATCTCCTTCCTTCAATCACCTGACTTTGTTTTCTTCTTGACTCCTTGTCTTCATTCCTCCATAATTCTTCAATTGATGATTGTCATGCACCAACAGCTCCCCCTCAATCATTAATTGAGGTTCTTCTCTATCTTCTTGATTCCTGCCATATCCTTGAATCTTTGTAGTTTTGGTCCATCTAAACTTTTTGTCATCATATCTGCAACTTGATCTTTTGTGGGAGTGTGTATGACTTCAATCTCCTTCTCAATGACCTTCTCTCTCAGAAAATGATACTGTATTTCAATATGCTTAGTTCTAGCATGAAATACAGGATTAGCTGCCAAGTATAATGAACTCATATTGTCTCCACAAATAATAGGAGTACTCTGAATCACATCAAAAACTTTCAAAAGTGTCTTTAACCATATTACCTCTTTTGCAGCTTCCACCATACCTTTATATTCTGCTTCTGTAGATGACAAAGCAACTGTATGTTGCTTCTTGGAACACCATGAAATCAATTTGTCTCCTACATAGCACAAGTATCCATGTGTTGATCTTCTATCATCCACATTACCTGCCCAATCTGCATCACTATATATCTTGATTCTTGTATCTGAAGTAAAACCATAGTACAACCCTTCTTTGAGTGTACCCTTGATGTACCTAAGTACTCTTTGTCCTGCAATCCAATGTTCCTTTCTAGGACAATGCATGAATTGTGAAAGCACACCAACTGCATATGACAAGTCAGGCCTTGTCAATGTAGCATAAATCAAGCTACCAACCAAACTTTGATAGAGTTTCATATCTCTGAACTCTTCTCCTCCAAACCTAGACAATTTATGGTTCACTTCCAAAGGTGTAGGTGCAACCCTGCAATCTTCCATTTTAAACTTGGTTAGCAAATTTTTAAGATACCTTTCTTGGGTCACATATACTCCATGTTGAGTATAATAGATCTCCATTCCCAAGAAGAATGATAGGTTCCCCAAATCACTGATTTTGAACTCTTTCTCCATCTGCTTTTTGATCATTTGTATCCCCTTATCATCTGTTCCTGTAAGTATTATGTCATCAACATAAATACACACATAAATGAATCCATTTTCACTTGCTTTGACTAGCAAGCTACTATCTGCCTTTGATGCTTGAAATCCAAGATCATTCAAGAATTTCACAAGCCTATAATTCCAAGCCCTTGGGGCTTGCTTCAATCCATACAAAGCTCTCTTGAGCTTACACACATAATTTGGACTCACTTGATCTTTGAACCCATCTGGTTGCTCCATGTAAACTTCATCTGAAATGTAACCATTCAAGAAAGCATTTTTAACATCTAATTGAGACAACTTCCAACCTTTACAAGCAGCAATTGCAATGAGTGTCCTGATGGTTGTCATCTTTGCCACAGGACTATAAGTCTCATCATAGTCCACTCCATATGTCTGTGCATACCCTTTCACAACAAGTCTAGCTTTGTACCTAGACACACTTCCATCTGCAAATCTCTTTGTTTTGTAAACCCACTTACATCCAATGATCTTCTGACTATTAGGTTTAGGAACCAAATCCCATGTTTGATTCTCTATCAATGCATCATACTCCTCTTGCATAGCATCTTCCCAATTCTTCTTCCCTTTGGCTTCTTCATATGTAGAAGGGTCTTCATCTGCTTTTACCAAATAAGCATAATCTTTAGTAGTCAAGAATGAAGTGTCATAGCTATACCTTGTAGGTTGCCATTTGTGCCTAGATGATCTCCTAACTTCTGCACTTCTTGAGGTCTCTGGTTCATCACATTCTGGATCAAACCTTGGCCTCTCTTCAACTTCAACCTGCACTTCATTACTCTCACTTTCATCAAGTAACTGAATCTTTGCTTTACCTTTCCTTTGTTCCACTACTTCTTCATCATCTGCATGTACATTATATTTACCTGCATACCAAGTACCTTGCTCATCAAATGTAACATCCTTGGATACAATAAATTGCTTTGTGGATGGACTCCACAACCTGTATCCCATTTGCTTATCATCATAGCCAATAAAAACATATTTCTCTGCCTTAGGCTCCAACTTATGCCTCAATTGAGATGGCACATATGCATATGCCAAGCATCCAAATATTCTGCAATGATCCAAGGTAGGTTTCTTACCCCACCAAGCTTCATATGATGTCATACCCTGCAAAGCTTTACAAGGCAATCTATTAACCAAATATGTAGCTGTATTAACAGCCTCAGCCCACAAATAATTTGGGCAATTCTTCTCTTTCATCATGGACCTTGCAAACTCAACAAGAGTCCTATTTCTTCTTTCTGCTACCCCATTTTGTTGAGGAGAGTACCTGCAAGTAACTTCTCTCTTTATACCTGCATTCCACAAATAATCATTGAACTCATTTGAAAAATACTCTCCCCCTCTATCTGACCTTAGTCTCTTCAATTTTTGACCTGTAATCCTTTCTGCATATGCATGATAGTGTTTAAATGTATTAAACACTTCTGACTTTTCCTTAATCACATAAATTGTGATCCACCTGGTAGCATCATCAACATATATGACATAATATCTTGAACCATTTATACTAAAGTCCTTTGAAGGACCCCACACATCTGTATGCACCAATTCAAGTCTTTCTGAATACATAAACCCATGCTTGGAGTAGGATTGCTTATGAGCCTTACCTAATTGACATGCCTCACATCTGTATGTCATGTGTTGACCTGCAATGTTAGGCATTCCAAGCACTGAATCATTGTTAATCATTTCTTTGATACCTCTTTCATTAAAGTGTCCAAGTCTTTTGTGCCAAAGATCCAATTCTGACACCTTCTGCTCTCCATATGTGAACATAGCATGTCCAACATTTCCTTGTACCTTCAATGTGAAGAGCCTTCCTTCTTTCTTTCCTGCAATAACTTGTTTATACCCTTGACTAGGGTCTTCCACATAAACTCCATCATTTGTAAACCTTACCTCATAACCTTTTTCCACAATTTGACCTACACTGATCAAATTCTTTGGAATTGTGGGAACATAGAGTACCTTACTCAGAAGAGTGCTCCCATCCTTAGCTTTGACTGAACCAATTGACTTTACCTTATGCTTTGTATTATCACCTGTCTGAACTGTATGATTAATTGCATTATGATCTAGGTCAGTCATCAAAGCAATATTTCCACTTAAGTGATTACTACATCCTGAATCAATATAGAACACTCTCATGTCCTCATGTGAGGTTTCACATGTATTCATAATGAGAGTCGAATCCTCCTTTTGATCTGATGCATAGTTGTAGTAGGTGTTATTATAGGATTGATTTTGGAAGCTTCTTCCTCCACCTCTTCCAAAAGAATTCCTACCACCTCTACCTCTGAAATTTCCTCTCTGAAATCTACCACCTCTTGCTCTTTGATTAAAGTTCTGATAATTACCATTGTTTTGATTATTGTGCCAACAATCATGAGATAGATGATTGGTCTTACCACATATCCAACAAGCTCTTGCATTATCCTTGTTGTTTCTGCCTCTTCCTCTACTTCTGCCATTTCCTCTTCCTCTTATGAAGTTTGCTTGGTTTGATGTACCTTCTTCTTCACCTGATTGTTGCTTCCCTTTGTTGGCTTTCTTCTTGTCTTTAGAATACATTGCATGACCTGCACTCTTATCAACATCTCCTTTGATATCATTCTCAAAAGTTAGCATATGACCTAACAATTGATTCAAATCAGGAGTAAAGTGATCTAATGAAAGTTCTGTAGATAAAATGAAAGGCTTCCATTTCTCATCTCCTCTTAGTCCTGTGAGTATTTGTCTTACCAATTTGTCTTCTTCAATATCTTCATCAACTGCACCTAAAGAATCTGCAATGTCCTTCATCTTTGTCACATAATCAGAGATTGATTGTGAGGCCTTCTTCTTGAAGGTAGTAAACTCTGCCCATAGTGAAGCCTTCCTTGATTTGGTTGTATTTTGGAAATGCTCTTCCAAAGCATTCCAAATGTCACAAGCACTCTCAAGTCCTCTAATGTGAGGAAGCAAATAGTCATTGACTGCCATGTAGATGATGCTTCTTGCTTGAGCATCCTTCTTCATCCAATTCTTCAAATCTGCAAGCTCCTCCCTAGTTGGAACACTAGAATCTCTGAATTCTGGCTTTTCTTCATCTCCTGTGATGTAACCTATCAGATCTTTGCTCATAAGGTGAGCTTCCATCCTCATAGACCATGCAGGATAGTTCTCTCTATCCAACTTTTCAATTTGGAGACTATCTCCCATCTTTGATTCACCTGTAGTCTCAAAACTTTAACCTTTACAGATAACAAATGTACCTTTACTTCGAATGTTGCTCCTTCTGATCCTTTTGATGCTCTTTGTATGTCTTCCTTCAAGTTTTCTTCAACCTTTACCCTTCTGCACCTTCAAGATGTAAAGATTTGTACTTCTGCAATAGTCGGAGTCTTCTTCACTTCAATTTTGACACAACCTGCTCTGATACCACTGATGGAGAGTGTTAATCTCCAAAAGAACAAGTTAACCTTGAAGTTAGATCACTTCTATATCAAGGTTAACCTTAGACTCCACCAAACTTAGAAATCATTCATCAATTATCAGAAATATTGAAAGTTCTGAAAAATTCAACTTCTCTGAAAAGTCTGCTGCAGATTAGTCACTCATTGACTAATCAATCCTGTAACGTTTTTGATAAAACTTTGCACAACACTTCACCTTAAGGTTGCGCAACTTTGCCAAGTTAAATCTCCCAAAAAGATTAACCATACACTGAGAAATGTGTGAAACACTTTACCTATGTCTGAAAGTACTTCTCTGCAATGGCGACTTTGACACCTGCAATTTCTTAGCACTGGTTCTCCCAGCTCTGAACCCGTTTGATCAAGATCTTCTAGCCATAGATGGCTTACCTTCCAACTTAAATTTTAAGCCCTCATTTGTGTAAAACTTTACACTGTAGACTGAGCAATGATCATTTCCTTGAAGATGAAATGTGCGCCAGATTTCTCGACTGTTAGAACATTCTTACATATGAATGTTCCTAATCAAAATTCTCACAGCCTGATTACAATTAACCTCTCAAATTCTAGCCATAGATAGATTAGCTATGGACTTAGATACGTGCAAAAGGATTCTTCAAAAGATTAAGCACAGAAGGAGCAGACAGCTAAACATCGGGCGCAAGTTTTCCGATTTCTTCAGAAAATTTACATCTAAGTGAGGATGGACAATTCACTCACTCTTCATGTGTCTAATGACACTAATTTCTCTCTCCCTATTCTCAAATCTTCTTTTGCTCTACTTGCCCGACATTTTCAAACATATTTATAGATGAATATATACAAGTGTATGACTAAACAAAGATATAAGTCAGCTAATGTACATATGTGTACATGTCTTTTGATTTTTCTGAATATCTCCTTCCTTCAATCACCTGACTTTGTTTTCTTCTTGACTCCTTGTCTTCATTCCTCCATAATTCTTCAATTGATGATTGTCATGCACCAACAAGAACCACGTTAAGAAGCTCCACCTCCTTAATGTCAATCCGCGGAAGAGATAGGAGTGATATGAAGATCGTGAAAGTGAAATGAAGTGAGAGTGAAGGTGAGAAGCACAAAGATGCACACACACATACACACACACTACGAAGAGACAAGCAAGACACAATGGAAGGTGAGAAATCAATTCTATTACTCAAGAACACTATTACAAGCTCAAAATAGCTCTAAGCTCTTCTCTATTCCAACAAGCTAACCTCAAAAATGATCTCTCTAGCTCTTTTTATAGTTTCTAGACTAGTTTTGACCGGTTTCACATCTAGTGACCGGCATAGTTAAAAATTAGGTCCTAGATGCTATTTGGAAGGGTAAACGATGTCTAAAAATAACGAAAATTGATACGCTTGTTCTACCTAAGCTCCTCAAGCTCGAGGACTCCTCGGCTTGCACAAAATGGAGCTATGGATTACAAAATGGGGTTCTCTATGTTACATATGTTACAATTAGTGATAAAAATCACTGTTGAATGTTTTGAAAAGTGATAAAAAACATATTTGTTTGAGAAATTGATCCGACTGGCTCCCTGCTCCATCGTTACATGCTTCCGTGGCGTCTGTGCCTCTGGCTGCTTCCAACAGCATGGGACCATATAAGGCTTGGAATGGAAGAAGACCAAGCTTGGATCATTGAAAGATTTTTGGATGTGTTGCTTTTGCTCATGTTCCTTCACAGGTTAGAGGCAAGATGGATCCCAAAGGATAAAGGTGTGTACTCATTGGATTTGACAACAATCAAAAGGGCTATAGATTATACAACCCAACAACCAAAGGATTCTTGGTGAGTAGAGATGTAGTATTTGATGAGAATATTTCTTGGTATGAAGAATGATGTAGAAAGGTCATCCTACCTTATGATCTTGAAGAACATTTTCCAAAACTTGTTAAGGATAATTCTTCTAAAGTTGAAGAGCAGGATACCTCAGAAGATGATGAAGCAACTCATTATGAAAACTCAAAATGTGGAAGTGTAAAGGTAAAGCAAAAGTGCAGGAATTTGGAAAGAGGCAGAATCATCACATCATGGCCTAAGAAGGTCCATGAGGGAGAAAAAAAAACCAAAAAGGTATGGGTTTGATACTTGTCTAGTCACTAAAAATTCAACCTATCTTGCACAGGACATAAATCAAGAGTAACCTTCAACATTTGAGGAAGCAAAGAAGAAATCAGAATGGAGGCATGCAATGGAAGAAGAAATTGAAGCTCTTGAAGAGAATAACACTTGGGAGTTGGTTCCCGAGTCTCCATCAATGAAAGTGATAGGCTCAAGGTGGATTTACAAATCGAAGAAGAACTCGGATGGCTATATTAACATGTATAAGGCAAGGCTTGTGGAAAAAGGATTTGCACAAACTCAGGGAATTGATTATGAAGATACATTCTCTCCTGCGGCAAAGATGCCCACAATTAGGGTTTTGCTTAGTATTGCCTCTTCCAACAATTGGAAGATACTTCAAATGGATGTAAAAAATGCATTTCTTAATGGACCGATAATAAAGAGGTATATGTGGCACAACCACCTGGTTTTGAGAATCACATATATCCTGATTATGTGTGTAAACTTAATAAAGATTTATATGGACTCAAACAAGCCCCAAGGGCTTGGAATCACAGGCTTGTGTCATTCTTGCAGGAAAAGGATTTCAACCTAGCAAGGCAGATCCATCACTACTCATAAAAAGGAGTAATTTTGAACTCATCTTTTTGTGTGTGTATGTAGATGATATTATACTTATAGGAAATGATACAAATGGCATGAAGAGAATCAAAGATCAGATGAGAGAAGAATTAAAGATAAGTGATTTGGGTTCACTTACCTACTTTCTAGGATTGGAAGTTATCTACAAAGATCATGGTTTGATTCTTACTTAAAGAAAGTACATTTAAGACATGCTGGCAAAATTCAAGATGCAAGATTGCAGGATTGTAGATACTCCAATGGAGGTTAGTCATAAATTGAGCTCACATGAAGGTGAACTCATAGAAGATGTGACAGGTTATCAAAGCCTTGTGGGTAGTTTGGACTATGCCACATTGAGAAGAGTTGATATATGTTATAGTGTGAGTGTGCTAAGTCAATTTATGCACACACCGAGGAAACCTCACATGGAAGCTGCTAAGAGGATACTCAGATATCTCAAAGGAACCATGAAGGGTTATATTACCCTTATGTATCTGATTTAAGTTTGAAATTGTTCTTCGATGCAGATTGGGCTGGATCCAAGGAAGATAGAAGAAGCACCTCAGGTTATCTTACCTTTGCACGTTCAAAACTCATTTCATGGTCATCCAAGAAGCAACCCACACTTGCTCTCTCTTTGGTAGAGGCTGAATACAGTGGTCTTGCCCTAGATACTCAAGAAGCTATGTGGATGAAGACACTATTCGCAGATCTTGGCTTGGAATTTGGGACTCCAAATAGCTTTGGTGAGAATATGAACTCCATTCACTTAACGACTAATCCAATTTTTCACGCAAGGACTAAACATATTGACATACATTATCATTATGTAAGAAAGAAAATTGTGAGCAAGGAAATTCAGTTAACGTATGTGTCCACTCATCAACAATGTGTAGATATTCTAACCAAAGCATTGGATGGTACAAAGCTTTTCAAATTCATATCCATGATTGTTTTGCAGGTAATCTTGGAAGATTGAAGACCTCAAGCATACTTCCCTTGAGGTGGAGCTTTGGAGCAAGTCTATGACAAGCTTAAGTATTGGCTTGACTCTCACAAGGTCATAGGAGAAGCTTTAAAGAGAAGACAATTTATGGAAATTGAAGAGTTCACTTATGAACAATCCCTTGTAATTTTTTGGAGTCTTTACTTGATGTAAAAGTAAAGGAATCTAAGTGGTTGAGTCCACTTGATGAAAAAAGGAAAGAAAATCCACGAATTTTTTATTAGGTGAGTAGGAGAATCAATCATTGAAAGATTGGAAAGTGATTATAGGAAGATTCAAATTCAAATCTTGGCTCCAAAGATCACTATAAATACATGGCCTTCTAGTCGCATTTTTGAAGACCTCCATGAGTTGAGCTTTATGCCATATAAAGGTGTGGTTTCAAGGCACACATATCTATCAATAATTCCATTGTATTTTACAATTAATATACCCTCATTTTCATGATCATTTGAGTTCATATTTTCATGCTCTTGTGAAGTGTACTGTTCACTGCCATATCTCTCAGTTTTCTCAGTCACATTGCAGAGATGATTTCTCTAAGCTTGGTGCATCATTTTTAGTGCTTGAACTTGGTAAATTTATCTCTCTAAGTCTACTATATATGCATAAATGTGCATTGAAATTGGATGTTTCAATGGTCATCTATTGCATTTGAAGTCGACTCTACATTTAATTTTTTACTTCTCTGTCAACACTCTCAGAATAGTCATTTTCTCAGATCTATTTCTCAGAGCATACTTCATTATTTTCCATGATTCGAAGCTTGTTAGAATTTTCATACTCTCTAGTATAGGCATACAAAATTTCATAAGCATTGGTTTCTTGAATCGTGAGATATTTCGATTTTTTTGCTCATGGGTCTGAGTACTTCTACAACCCGTTAAAATCAGGATGGTCCTATGACTTGCTAATATCTTTTCTCATTGTGTAGTCCATCATTTTTTATGAAATAACTCTTGATTTTTAGCTTATTAAGCTAGTAAGATTTCCCCAAAAGGAATCAATTAATTTACTGTTATGGTCAGAGAATTGTTCAAAACATTGCACAGGTGTATGAACATAAATAGCAAGTTTTTGGCTCTTGAATCTACTTCAACTTATCTATTTTGATTCATCTTTTTGGGAGTGATCTTCTGAGGTACATAGGGTGTCTAATACATCCTTTGGCAAGCTAAAGGGGCCCACCACATATCTCTAAAGTTTGTTTGGCTAGTTTAGTGCAAAGTTTTTGTAGCACCACTTCATCTTCATCAACCACAAATCCATCTCTTCATAGAGCCTTGCTTGGTCCCCACACATCTGTGTGGAAAAGTTCCAAATAATCCTCATGCATATAGCCTTTCTTTGTAAAGGGCAACCTGTGTGATTTACCAAATGGACAAGACCCACATCTATAGGTCATATGTTGCTTGGATACATTAGGTATCCCAAGCACACATTGATCTCTACATATCTACTTCAAGGTTCTCTCACCAATGTGCCCTAATCTTTTCTGCAAAATTTCTAACTCAGACAATGTTTGATCCTTGTAATTATAAAGTGCAATGTTTCTAGTGTCCTCAAGCTCAAATGTAAATAATCTACCTGTTTTCTCCCCCTTGGAAATTCTCTTGAATCCATGTTGGGGGTCCTCCACAAAAGCTCCATATTTTTTGAACCTAACCTGCAAACCCTTTTCTACTATCTGTCCAAAACGCATCAAATTCTTGGTTATAAGAGGTACATAAAGAACCCTGCTCAATAGCTTTCTATTCCCATCAGCAGTTTTGACATTTTCTACCTTGACAACTGATTGCTTGGTATCATCACTTGTCTACACCTGGTGCTTTCCCTTGGGCTCCTCAACATCAGAAAGGAGAGCTACATTGTCTGCCACATGGTTTGAACAATCTGAGTAAATATAGAAGAGGTGCTCATCCTTCATACCTTGTTTTGAAGTCATGTTCATAATGAGAAGAGACTCCTCTTGATCCTCTATATAATTGTTGAAATCTTTTCTTGATTTTTATCCTCCTTGATAATTGTTCTTGTAGTTGTTGTTGTAGCCATGGTTATAGCCTTGATTATGGTTGAATCTTCCTCTTGATTGTGAGTAGCCACCTCTTTGATATCCTCTTCCTCTCTGGTTCTTGAAGTTCCTATAGCACTCATATTTTGTGTGATTAGACAATCCACATATGCTGCATGAGGAAGAGTTGAAAGGTCTCCCCCTTACCTTGCTTACCTCCTCTGCCCCTACCTCTTGAGTTTCTACCTCTCCCTATATAGTTAGCTGAGAAGTAGTACCTTCATCTTCAAGAATTTATCTTTTACAAGTGGTAAATAACAAAGTGTTACAAGCTATGGTTCATATGAATCATCACATGCTTCCACACATAATCCTTCAAGCTAAGCCAAATGTGAAGGCTTGTATATTTGCACCAACATCCTAGACCATGAAGGCACACTACCACCTTATCATCATCATCTACATTCACACCAATAGATGCAAGTAACTCACATATGATTTTGATTTTTAGGGTGTATTCACTTACCAACATGCTCTTTTTCTCCAAAGTATGCAGCTCGTTCTTGAGTTGCAATTTCTACACCTTTGTATTGGTCTCATAAAAAGTGACCAAAATCTTCCAAGCCTCTTTCAGAGTCTTGGCATCATGTATGTGTCCAATCATGATATCCTGTATGTTAACAAATAGCCAATACATTACCTTTCATGCTCCTTGATTCCATTCCTCATATGCTCTTAACTGGTCTAAAGTCTAATTCCTTTCTAGTAACTACGGAGAATTTTTGTTCTCTACTTCGATGTACTTCCAATAGAGCTTTCCCATCATGAAATTTCCATTATGAATCTCCAAGCATGGAAGTTCTTCTTGTCTAGCTTATCGCTCATAAGCTAACTCATTCCATCAGCGTTTGCCATTTTTGCAACAATTCACAACACTGTAAAACACTACAAGAAGCACTTTTGCTTGAACACTATTGCACTATGATGTGATAGTTCAATCTCATAAAAACATAGTTTTTATGTGTGAATAATACATGAAATTGCTTGAAATTTTTTATATGGAATAAATGAGTATTTCTGAACAAGATGCGAGTTATAGCTTTGCAAACTAACCTAGTTTTTCTATGGCCCCCACATTGTACGCTGGAAATGGAGGTTGACATGGCTTCGAAACTTTGATCTGACCTTCTCCATGAGCCTCCTCCGAAACTCTTCACCGTCACCCTTCTCCACAAGCTCTCTATAGCCACACTAGCTCTCATACCATGTCACGAGGAAGGAGATAAGGAAGAGAGCTCACACACACACACTCACAATCAAAGAGGAGCACACACATAGATTGAGCCAAGGAAGAATGATCTTCTTTTTCTTCTTCTATTACATAAAGGGAATGTACAAGAATGACCTAAAAATAAGAATACAACAAGTGCAATATACAAAGACTAGTACATAAGGAAAAACCTAATATCCACAAATGTGTGAGCTAGCAAGAAAAAAATGTGCCATCAATCTCGATAGATAAATCTAATGAAGCTCAGCAAAGTGTCCTTGACATATATCAGTGTGACCACTATACATGTCAGAGAAATGAAAAAGTGATATGTAAATTATCCTGAATCATCTGTTAAGGGCACATTGTATCACATTGTATCTTGCTACCCTTTGGGCTATTCTAGAGTTGAGATTATATTTGTAAGGTTCATTTGGAGGGTGAGATAGAGACTGAGTGGGAAGAGCCTTAAAGGCCACCTTCATTTGTATAAATATGGCAGTTTTCTAATGAAAGATATCTCTCTCTTCTTGTGTTGCCAATTATGGCTTTCGACGTGTGGCTTCTTGGAATTAGTTAGTTCTTTTTAGTTTCTTGTTGTTCTTGAATTCCGTGTGCTTAGGAATGTGTGCAGACTTTTGGTTTCTTGTTTTATTCGTAGCTATGGCGACGCTCCTTCTCTTCTTCTCTCTCTCTCTCTTTCACTGTTGCAGGGAGGCCAAGCCTTCATTGTAACATTTGGCGCCGTCTTCGTGTTCGACCCCCAAGCGGCTCTACCGGCTCATTCCGCAATCGGAGATGGCTTCTACGAAGGTGAGCGCCATAAACGTGGCCATGTCGGTGATCTGCGGTGGAGCAGAAATGGAAATCTTGAATGACCGCAGTCCCTTAGAGAGTGCCTTGATTGAAGCTTGCTAAATAGTAGTGGATAGTCAAAGGAAGATGGAGAAATGGTCCTGTAGCGATGGCCAAAGGGGAGTGATGACCACTACGCCCACTATGGAGGTCCCTTGTACAATTGTCGATGGGAAGTCCTCAGCAGTAGAGTTGCCTTGTGCAGATCATTGGATAGTGGCAGATGATGATGGAGTGAACGCATCGAGGGAATGGCAGACTGGAAGACATGATGGACTAGTAGAGTTGGAGGAAAGACGGAGTAGAACAGAATCTGTCGGACGTGTGGAAGGCAGGCAGGGGGAAATAGCTTCGTTGTGCACTGAGGATGAACACCTTCACCATACAACAGATGACTAGACTGAAGTTGAAGGCACGGACTTGATGATGGCTACACAGGATGCACTAGAAAGTCAAAGCACAGCAGGAAGGGGGAAAGTGGAGGATGGGAGCATGAACGGCGCAGACAAAGCGAGCGGGGGTGATGGGCAGACGGAGGCGGGAGTGATGGAAGATGGAGGGTGAACATGGCAACCAGAGGGAGAAGCGAAGTGGCAGTTCTCGGCGAACCTACAGCCCTCTGGCGTGTTGAATTTGTTGCAGAGCCTCGTCTTGTACCCATTCACAGTCAGGCTTGGGTAATTCAATCCTGTAGAAGATGTAATCCGTGATTTCATGAGTAGGTGTGCAGGCAATTGCACGCCTAATTCTGCAATTCCACCCAGCACAAAGTGTAAAAAATGGCAACCCTCGCGATAGGGACATCCTGATGTACTGAAAATTTTGATGCAGGGCTTCAATTTGCTTGCCATGACGGATCCAATGTCATGATCAAAACGGAGGAATCTTTCAATGGTTAAAAAGAATGATGGCATACCATTAAACAATTCTTAGCACTTTGCCGCTCCAAGCACTGACGAGATCAATCGGAGAAGCTACTACTGGTGAAGTAACATTTTCTGTCTTGTCAGACAGTACCGTACCTTTTTATTTGCAAGCCTTCATTGTAACACATCACATGTTGAGCTTGATATCTCAACATCGCTACCTTGTCTCCCTCCTCTACCTCTTCCTCTAGCATTTCTTCCTCTCCTTGCATAGTTTGCTGGGTGTGTACTTGCTTCATCATCCACTTTCTTTCCTTTCCCTTTGTTGTCTTTGAGTTTATTTTTATGAGTGTACAAAGCAGAGGATTGATTAGCTTTGGAACCTTCTCTATTCTTCATAATCTTGGTCTCTTGAGTAAGTACTTGTCCAATGAGTGTATCGAAGTCTAGTACATGCATATCCATGCATAGATCCATCAATGTGGTAAGGCTTCCCACTGGTCATCTACCTTTATGCCATTGATGACTTTCCTTCCAATCGGTTCTTCATCTATCACTTCTCCAATGCTTCCTAGCTGATCAGCAATATTCTTATTCTTTGTGACAAAATCAGTCACATTTTGCTTGCGAGATTTCTTGAGGCTTGTGAAATCCAAACATAATTGATTATTTTTGGCCTTTGTGCTTGAAGAGAAGAAGGCCTCAAGTGCATTCCACACTTCCTAAGAGGTTTTACAGCTTCTAACGTGAGGCAACACAAAAAAAGAGATAGAGTTGAGGAGATAGGACTCTATAAGTGCATCCTTGGAACACTATGTGTTCAATCTTTCTTGCTCTTCTTCTATAGGTTGACTTTTGTTTCTGAACATTGGCATAACTTCATCTCCAATTACATAACCATATAAACTCCTACCTTGAAGATAAGCTTCCATAATTGATAACCAAGTAGAGTAATTACCTCTATCCAATTTGTCAATTGATGAAGGGAATCCATCTCACATGTCCAACCTTGCTCCAATACCACTCTAAAGAGATAAATTTTATGTGGTGAAAAGGAAGTGATGTTGTTGAAACCTTGCACTACACTAGCCAAGTTGATCCAAGGATATGTAGTGAGCCCTTTTTTCTTGAAAATTCATGTATTGGATCCTCTATGTACCTTGGAAGATCACTCATAAATAGATGATTCAAAACACATAGGTTTGACTAATGGTCAACTTGAGAGGACATTCTATTTTTGAAAGATAAGCTCCTTCTCTGGTTAAAATTAATCGGAGAGCTTTCATACAAAGCTAATTACGAAGGAAAGCAAGCTAGTATAAGCTATTTCAACTAGAATGAGTGACTATATTGAGAGAAATTAATTAAAGGGATAGTTCACAAGTGTGAACTCTTCAATTTCCATACATTGTCTTCTCTTCAAAACTTCTCCTATGACCTTGTGAGACTCAAGCTAATACTTAGGCTTGTCATAAACTTGCTCCAACAGGCTCAAGGTACTGTGTGTCATTCATTGATGATTTCAGTAGATGGACTATCTTGTATTTCATGAAACATAAAGATGAAGTGTTCAGTTGCTTCAAGAAGTATCTTGCACTTGTGGAAAATCAAACAGGAAGAAGTCTAAAGAGGATAAGGTCAGATGGAGGAGGTGAGTACGTCTCCAATGAATTTGATGCAATTTTGCAGGATAGAGGTATCAAAAGGGAGATTACTACCAGGTATAACCTTGAACAAAATGGGGTAGTAGACAGGAGAAATAGGTTGATTGTGGAAGTAGCTAGATCAATGCTTAATGAAAAGAAATTGCCTAACTATTTGTGGGCAAAGAGTGTGTCTTCTGCCACTTATCTTATTAATAGGTTACCATCCAAATCCCTTGATGGGATGACCCCATATGAAGCATGGCATGGTAGGAGACCATCACTTCATCATTACATAATATTTAGATGTGTTGCTTATGTGCATGTTCCATCTCAAATCAGAGGTAAGTTAGACCCTTCGGCAGAGAAATGCAACTTCAAAGGGTATGATTTAAATCAGAAGGGATACAAGTTTATAATCCATCCAACAAAGGATTTATGGTCATTAGAGATGTTGTGTTTGATGAGAATGATTCTTGGCTTGAAAGTGAATGCAAGAAGGTCAAATTGCCATATGACTTGGAAGAGGAGTTTCCAAGCCTTACCAAGGAGGAGCCAAACACAATTGAAGAAATCAAATCAGATGATGAGGACACCATCAACTTGGAAGAGTTCAGAGCATGGAAATCAAAGGACAAGGCCAAGATGAAGAGGTTGGAAGGCAATACCTAAATCATCCAACCAAGCAGTGAGGAGATCACAAAGAGAGAGCAAGAAACCAATCAGATATGGGTATGATACTTCATTAGTTACTAAGCATTCCATTTATCTTGCTAAGGATACATCACTTGAAGAACCTTCCTCACATGAAGAAGCAAGTACCAAAGCAGAATGGAAGGAAGCTATGAATGAAGAAATAGAAGCCCTCCAAGAGAATGATACTTGGGAGCTAGTACCCAAGAAAGCATCAATGAAGGTAATTGGTTCTAGATGGATTTACAAAATCAAAAGGAATTCAGATTGATCCATAAACAGGTATAAAGCTAGATTTGTGGCTAAGGGTTTTGCACAAACCCAAGGAGTTGATTATGAAGAGACTTTTTCACATGTCCCTAAAATGCCAACCATTAGAGTATTGGTAAGTGTAGTTGCATTTGGAAATTGGAATATGTATGAAATAGATGTGAGAAATGGTTTTCTCAATGGCTGGATTTCAGAGGAGGTTTACATGGCTCAACCTCCTAGCTATGAAGACCCAAGCAAGGTAAATTATGTGTGCAAATTGAACAAAGGTCTTTATGGTTTGAAGCAAGCACCTAGGGCATGGAATCATAGGTTAACAACCTATCTTCAAGACCAACTATTCATGATGAGCAAGGTAGATTCTTCTTTGTTCGTCAAGAGGAGTAATTCAAAAATGCTATACTCATGTGTATATGTTGATGATATCATTCTTAAAGATAATGATGCCAATGACAACAAACAAATCAAGAAACAAATGATGTAGGAGTTCAAAATCAGTGACCTAGGGTTTTTGAAGTACTTTCTTGGACTTGAGTTAGTTTACACAAATTTTGGAGTTTACAACACTCAAAATAAATATGTGCAGGACATGTTAAAGAAGTTCCACTTGGAGAATACAAAGGTATCTAGCACCCCATGGAGGTAAATCATAAATGGAGTGATCATGAAGGTGATTTGCTTGAAGACATTATAGGATATGAAAGCATAGTTGGGAGTCTAAACTATGCAACATTAACAAGAATTGAGATATCCTATGGAGTAAGTGTTCTAAGTCAATTCATGCATAAACCTAGAGAAACTCACTTGGAAGCTGCTAAAAGGATTTTGAAGTATCTCAAAGGTACTCAAAATCAAGGTCTTTACTTCCCATACACATCAAATTTGGACATTAAGCTATAATCAGATGTAGATTGGGCAAGTTTTAAGGATGATAGAAGGAGTACTTCTAGATATCTTTCTTTTGCAGGTGATAACCCCATCTCATGGTCTCCTGAGAAGCAACCAATTGTTGCTCTATCTTTAACAGAGGTTGAATATAGGGGATTAGCAAATGCTACACAAGAAGCAATTTGGATTAGATTGCTATACTCAGATTTGGGACTTCATACTCATTCACCTATGATCTTCGGTGACAATACAAGTTCTTTGCATCGTGCAGCCAACCCTATTTATCATGCAAGAACCAAGCATATAGAAGTTGATGGTAATTAGCAAATGCTACACAAGAAGCAATTTGGATTAGATTGCTATACTCAAATTTGGGATTTCATACTGATTCAACTATGATCTTTGGTGACAATACAAGTTCTTTGCATCATGCATCCAACCCTATTTATCATGCAAGAACTATGTTAGAGCAGTTGATGGTACTACACTTTGCAGGCTCAAAACTATGATTGGATTGCAGGACATTCAAGAAGATTCATGACTGTTGATGTATGAAATACCACAAGAAATGAATTAATATGACACTAGAACACCTCTATGGTCACCATTAACTCATTGCCACTCCAAACTTTGAGAAATGATAGCCTAAAGTGAGAACTTTGCTTCTACAGAAATTCCTAGTCACCGAAATGACATACCTTCAGTATTTTGCTAAGTTCTCCTAGCTAAAGTATTATTTCTCCATGAAACTTTATAGGCTGAAACTAGAAGAGTAAAGAGTAGAGCTTTCCAACAAGCTATCATATGCATCAAACGGATCTCTAGAACTCAAGTTATGGCCTTCACAAGATGACCCTGTATGACCTTCCCAAACTCGAAATTTTGCCTGTTTTAGTATTCCTGGGTGTCTAAAAAAAAAAAATTCGATGCCTAGCATTGAATTTCAGTCAAGGTCGATGCTGGGCATCGACTTTGAGCTTTTTTAGGCCCTTTTTTCTGCACCAGAAATACTCTCTTTTACACACACATGAAGAAGACCACTTGTATGCTAGAAGTCGATGCCGGGCATCCACTTTATGCTGAAACTCAATGCCAGGCATCGAGTTGCTCCACAAACTTCATGTTTTTAAAAGATTCAACAACAGTTAACACACAGAGAATGGAAATAATGACTTATCAGCCAAGATTCGATGCCAGGCATCAAATTGCTCAGAAAACTTGAACTTTTGAATTCATTACATAGTAGGCAAGCATGGAGATGATGGAGAGAGACTCATACACAGAACTTTACTCAGTTCTTTCTCATAGCTATGAGAACTCATAAGTTTTACAGATGCTTTCTCACTCAGAGAAGCCCGACTATACTCAGTCGTATAAAATGAACTCCTTCTTCTACTTCTTCTCTCTCACTCTCTCTCCGCGTCAGTTGATACAAACTAACTTATATAGATTTTTGTATTCTCGTGATTTTAAAAAACTTCTAGAACTAAAGTGAACTAACTTTACAAATATGATACACTTGTGAATTTGTCCCTTCACATAGGCATGGTGTTTTCTTCCTAAGATTTAACCTTCAAATATATGTCCAATTAGTGAGTGTTTCTCCAACAATGACGTGCAAGCCAACCTTGACCTTGGTAAGAAACTCTGTGATGGTTTGTTTAGGTGTCTTCTTCATTTGCTTGAACTCGTTCCAAAGATGATTCTTTCTTTCTTTGGTACTAGCAGAAAAGAAAGTCTCGAGGGCATCCTAAGTCTCTTGAGACGTCTTGCATCCTCTAATATGTGGTAATAGAAAGTCAAAGATAGAGTTTAGTATGTACAACCTTGCTTGAGCATCCCTTGCGCACCACAGTGTGAGCTTATCTGTCTCCTATTGTGTAGGTCCTCCTTTGGATCTTGAAATAGGCATAGCTTCATCACCTGCTACAATTCCATAAAGATTTCTACCTTGCAAATAAGCCTCCATCCTGATTTGCCAAGCCGCGTAGTTGTGTAGATCAAGCTTCTCGATCATTGAGGGAAAGCCGTCACCCATCTTGATCTAGCTTTGATACCACTAAAAGATCTTGGAAAGCTTGTAGAAGGTAGAAAAGTGCGTTTTGAAGCGACGAAGTTTGGTCAAGACAACTGGCACAAGACGAGCCCTTGAGCTTATGGAGACTCAAATAGACCTTATAGGCATGGGATAAGTGCAAAGAAACACACTATGTACTTTGGAGTTCGTTGGTCCACTAGTTCAACAAACTTACTATCTATGGAAGAGACAATGAACTTCAAATGCCCATAGCGACCAGCGTGATTACAATTAGAAAAAATCCTTTTATGAGAGTGATACACATAGGGTTCAGTGTATAGAATGCACAAAAGTATAAGGAATAAGCAAAATATGCTATAGGAATGAATGCGACATTCATAGGTGGTACTTCCTATTTTTTAGGAATATGCAGAGATTGACCCCGAGATAGAAAACCTCAGATTTCTCCCACTCTGCTAAACCAAATGCTATGCAAATTTATAGGCATAACGTAGAAACTAATAGCTTTCCAGTGAGCCATCTTGCACCCAATTTGCAGCTCTGGAGAGAGAGCTGTAGCCTCTGCAAGATTATTGTTGGCAAAGAAGATGATGCAGAGAATTCAAGGAGCAAGACAATGATGGTCACAAGAGTATGTATATTGCTTCCATGTAATGTACAAGTGATTTCAAGTCTTTATATAGACTCTAAGAGTGTTCCACAACTTCTACAAGTGAAATTTGAATTCAAATGAAGGTGGGAATGGTTGTTGGAGGGAATCAATTCACTTTCGTACAATCTAGGAAAAGTGAAGATCTATACAATGGTAAATGAACCATCAAAAATCTCTCAAAAAAATACAATAAATGAGCATAAGAAAAAGAACTCTCCTACGGATATTCTCTCGACACGATAGCCATTGATGTAGATCAAATCCACCTCAAGCATAGTGTAAGCTTGATGTTCCAACACACAAGAAGTTTAAGTGATGAGAAAAGTGGTTTGGATGAAGAAAGAGAGCTACTTTTCAATGGAAGATTAAGGCAAGAGTCGCCTCTAAGTGTTAAAAGTAAAGGTAAACGCAAACTTATTGAAGTTAATGATGAAGGAGAAGAAATAAGTGGTTTATATAAGTATCGAGAATCATCAAAGGTTCCTAATAAGAAAGGAAGAGCATCTACATTAGAGATAAGAAGAACTTCAAGAGTGAGTAAGCAACCTCAAAGGTATACTTATGAATCTTTTATGAATACTCATTATGCTTTTATGACAAAAGCTGAGCAGGAAAATGAACCCACATGTTATGATGAGGCAAAAAGAGATGAAAAGTGGGAGAAAGCAATAAGAGAAGGAATGGAAGCACTACAGGATAACAAGACTTGGAATTTGGTTCCAAAGACACCAAAACAAAAGGTAATTGGTTGAAAGTGTGTTTTAAAGATTAAAAGAAATAGTGATGGTAGTGTGTCAAGATATAAGGCTAGACTTGTAGCAAAAGGATATAATCAAACTCAAGGATTGGACTCTGAGGAAACATTTAGTCCAGTAGCAAACATGGAAACGATGAGAACCTTGTTGGCTTTAGCTGCAAGTAAAAGATGGAATATAAATCAACTCGATATAAAGAATGCCTTTCTTAATGGTGAGTTAACTGAAGAAGTGTATATGTCACAACCAGATGGTTATGTGGATGCAAAATGTCCTAATCATGTATGCAGGTTAAAGAAGGCATTGTATGGACTTAAACAGACACCAAGGGCATGGAATGCAAGATTGGTAAAGTATCTTGCATTTCAAGGATACACAGGTAGTCATGTTGATCCATCACTTTATGTAAAACATGTAGATGACATGTGTGTCTATGTATGCATTTATGTGGATGACTTGCTGATTATAGGGAATGATGCAAAACCAATTGAAGAGGATTGAAATTGTGTATGGCGATGACGGGTGAGTGGTTAATACAGAGAAAGTATATATGTGATATGCTAAAAAGTTTTGGTATGCAGGAATGTAAATTTGTTTCTACTCCAATGGAATGTAATTTAAAGTTGAGTGCAAAGGAAGGTGATGAGTTGCACGATATGAATGCGTATAGATCCATGGTAGGATCTTTGATTTATGCAACACAAACTAGACCTGATATATGCTATACAGTGGGAGTATTGTCACAATTTATGCATGAACCTAGAGTACCTCATATGCATGCAGCAAAAAGACTGCTTAGGTATTTGAAAGGTACCATGAAGGAAGGATTATTTTATAGTCATGATGGTGATCTAGCTCTTAAAGCCTTTAGTGATGCAGATTGGCCTGGATGCAAAGATGACAGAAGATCCACAAGTGGATATGTGGTAATAGCAGGAAACAAGACATTTACATGGAGTTCAAAGAGACAGCCTATATTTGCTTTATCTTCTGTAGAGGTTGAGTATGGATGTTTAGCATTGGCTACTACTGAGGTTATGTGGTTTAAAAAGTTGTTTCATGAATTGAATGTGCAAGTTGATGTACCACTCATATATGGGGATAACTTGAGCAGCATTCATATGACCTCAAATCCTATTTTTTATGCTAGAACAAAGCATATAGAGGCACGCTATCATTATGTTTGAGAGAAGGCCATAAACAATGAAGTACAAGTTTCTTTTGTGGGAACAAAGATTCAAGTTGCAGATATCCTCACCAAATCCTTGGATGGACCAAAGCTTCAAAGATTCAACTATATTCTTGGCATCAAGGAAATACCCTTTGAAACTTGAGGGGGAGAATGCTGCGAACATTTGTTTTATGTATGGTATAAGTTTCAAATTATGTAAATACCTTTGGGAAGTCTTCAAATACTTCAAGAAGGCTCATATTATTCATTAAAGATAGCCAAAATACCACGTGTTCTAGAACATGGTGAGTCAAATTAGTGAGTCACAAGGGAGTTGCAGTGGTGTCCTAGTGGAAGGTCGATGTGGCTAGTTCTTAAAGTACATCAATACTTTGCTTTTTTGAGCACTTGAGTCATGTAATACCTCCACCCAAGTGTCTACCACGAATTTAGATGTATTAGGAAGGTTTTAGATTATTTCCCCATGCTATAAAAAGAGGGGGGAAATCATGATCTTGTGGGAAGTCCAAGAGAGTCATATGTGTATCTCTACGCTGTTGTAGTTTTGTATGCAGAGATTGCAGAGCTTGTATCTCCCTCATTATATATCCAAATTACATGTTTGATAGCTCATATCAAATCTCTTAGTGTCTACATTCGTACTATCAATTTTCATAATCAGTGGATTTGTGAGTTGAGAGCAATACTCTATGCCAGTAGTGTATGTTCTCGAGTTCACCCTTGCTGAAGTTCTCCATTAATCCTCAAACTTGCAGAGGTCATATCGCCTTGTGTAATTATCCAAATTGAGTGTTCTTTATCTCATTTGAAATCTCTGTATCTCTAGTATATGAGGCTAAAACCGTTTTAAAAATATCGGAGTGAGTAGAGAATAGTAAGCTCTACAAGCATGACTAGTTTTCTTTGATGAAGTTTAGGAGAAGGTCAACTTGTTCCTAGGGGGTTCCACCTACTTCTAGCTATATTTTGGAGGTCAATAAACTCCAACATTGGTATCAGAGCAAGGAATTGAATATTGGAGAAGGTTATAATACCTTGATGAAGAATTTGAAGCTATTGTATCAGAGGTTCATCATCGACACTACACAAAGGTAGAAGGAGATAGCAAGGAAGCATCTCAAGCAACATCCAAGCAAACAAAGGTTCATAAACTTTATTTCAAAGGTAAATATTATACTTCTTCTTATCACACATATCCAAAAGGAGGGTTAAAGGAGGAAGTTTAGTATTTACACAATGGGTGATCAACATGCACAAATAGAGAAGCTTGATAAGAACAACTATCAAGCATGTCCATTTAGAATCACAGCATACTTGCAAGGTAGAGGCTTGTATGGTTAGATTGATGGAACATATATCAAATCTATATTACCAGACCATCCAAATCAACAACAATTAAGGGAGTTTAGACTTTGGAATGAAAGAGACAAAAGGGTTATATTCATTTTTATCACAAAATATTCAAGATTCAATGGTAGGACACATACAAGATCTAGACACAAGTAGAGATGTTTGGTTTGCATTCAAAAGGTTGTATGCTAGGTACAAGAGCAAGGAAGATTCAACTAAAAAATGAGTCCAATAACATAAAGAAATATACAAGGACATCGGTCAATGATTACTTGTTGAAGGTTAAAGAGGTTGCAGATCAACTAGGATCAATTCAAGCTCATGTGGAGGACGACGACTTGGTTGCACATACTCTCAATGGACTCAAGGATGATGAGAGATGGAAACCATTCATTACTTCAGTTTATTTAGAGGAGAAATACCAGACTTTGATCAGTTTGTTGCTCTCATGGTCACGGAGGAGATGAATCTAAATGGCTCTACTTCAAATAAAAAAAGACCTCAAGGACAAGCTCTTTATGTAGGATCATAAAGAGGTGGAAACAGAGGTAGAAGAGGTTCAAATAGAGGTCGAGCTCTTTATGCAGGATCATCAAGAGGTGGAAAAAGAGGTAGAAGAGGTTCAAATAGAGGTCGAGGAAGAAGGAGCGATGATCAAGGGACTTCAAGTGGCTCCTTCAACACAAGAGGAAGAGGAACTAAGCGCTAGAGCTACGATAGGCTACTACAACTATAGTCAAAGATAAAGGAGTGAAGATAACAACAATTGCTATATATGCGGAAGAAGTGGACACTATGCCAAAGATTGCTATCAAAATGAAAATAATCAAGGTGGTAATTGAAGAGGAGGCTATTCAAGGAAATTATGCAGTTGAAGGTAAAAGTGATGATTATGATTTTCTTCTTATGATGAATGTAGGAACTAAGATGAATTGCAATAGTGATGTATGGTATGTAGATAGTGGTTGCTCTAACCATATGTCACATGATGCTTTATGGTTTTTAAATATGCATAATCCTTCATGTAAAGGTCATGTTGAAACGGGATGTAAAGGTCATGCAAGACAAATTGCTTGAAGGATGTACTTTATGTGCCAACGATCACTAAGAATTTGATGCCAGTTGGTCAAATGGTAGAAAAGGGTTTGCAAATAAGATTTAATATGCAAGTTGCTTCATTTAGGATCCAAAGCAAAGGAGGTTAATTGCTAGAGGTCAAAAACAAGGTAGATCTTTTACATTCAAGGTAAACCCAAATCATACAAGCTATTTCTCTTATGGTATGCATAGAATAGCAGAGCTTGATCCATGGCACAAAAGGATTGGACACATGAATGTACACAGGTTAAAGGAGATATCAAAGAAGAGGATTGTTGAAGGATTAACTGATCTTACTAAGGAAAATATGGTGCATCTTTGTGAAGCATGTCAAATGATTAAGCAGAGTAGACAACCTTTCAAGCATTCAAGCTATGTAAGTAGTGGATTGCTAGGTCTTATACACACAGACATATGGGGTCCTACTAAAGAGGCATCCTTGGCTAGTAATAATTACTATGTATCATTCATTGATGATCATAGTAGAATGACATTTGTGTATTTCATTAAACATAAGAGTGAAGTCTTTGATTGTTTCAAAAATTTTAAATCATTTGTCGAGAATCAAACAAGAAGATATGTTAAGAAGCTAAGATCGGATGGAGGAGGAGAGTACTTCTCTCAAGCTTTTACTGATTTTTTGTGTGATGAAGGTATCAAAAGAGAAGTTACATGCAATATACTCCACAACAAAATGGAGTCACAGAAAGAAGAAACAAAATCATAGAAGCATATACACGCTCACAGATTTTGAAGATAATCCATTTAGCAGATTCGGAGAAAAGCTCGTCGAAGTACCCATTGGTCAAACTCTGCAGAGGTCCTAAAAATCGGGGGTAATGATTTGATTGCTAAATTGATTGCCCTATGTATAGTGCATCATTTTAATTAATTCCACTTGGAATCATTAGCTCATTAAGCTAATTTGATATCTCCAAAAGGAGTTTTTCTAATTCCTATTATACTGGAAGCATTGAACATAACAAGTAGCACGTGTGTGAACAAAAATAGAAGGTTTTCATTGATCCTTCAACTTGGAAGTAGTCTGTTTTGGTTCAATCATTTCTCACATCATTTCCAAAGTACATAGGCACTTTTTTAGTTTCATTAGAAAGGTAAGAGGGCCTACAATGCAACTCTGAACAAAAAGGGGTTGGTACAAAGCAGCGATTTGCAATACCTACTCATTTCTTGGAGTGTCCATCTATCTTTCCCAACAAATTAGACACTCACAAAAGTGGAAGTTTGGCACACGAGGTTATCACATATTGTAACAAGATCACTAAAAGAAATATGTAGAGACCAAAGTGTACATGGACTTCCTAATTTGTCAAAGTAGCATATGATTTATAGGTGTAGTGCATGCCCATTTGGAGAGTCTCACAAGTTACCATTCATGAAGAAAGGATACATGCATGGAGACCTCTTGGAAATGGTTCATACAGATGTATGGGGACCTAGCAAGGATGCTTCAATCTCTGGATCAAGGTACTATGTCTCTTTCATAGATGATTGCAATAGATGGACTCTTCTATATTTCATGAAACACAAGGATGAAGTTTTTTCATGCTTCAAAAAAAGCTTGGCTCTTGTGGAGAACCAAACAAGTAAGACACTTACGAGGCTAAGATCAAATGGAGGGGGAGAGTATTTCTCCCATGATTTTGATTCCTTCCTTCAAGAAAGGGGAATGAAGAGAAAGGTTACTACAAGGTACACTCCAGAGAAAAATGGAGTGGTAGAGAGAAGAAATAGAACAATCATTGAAGCTACAAGGTCTATGTCTAATGAAAAACATTTACCTGATTACTTGTGGGATGACGCTGTATCTACAACCACTTATTTGATTAACAGGATACCTTCAAGGTCTCTTGATGGTATGACACTATATGAGGTTTGGAATGGGAGAAGACCTAGCTTGGATCATTGCAAAATGTTTGGATGTATTGCCTATGCTCATGTTCCTTCATAGACTAGAGGAAAGATGGACCCTAAGGCAGAGAGATGTGTATTCATTGGATATGATAACAATAAAAAAGTCTATAGGCTATACAACCCAAGCAAAAATAGTTTTTTGGTGAGTAGAGATGTTGTGTTTGATGAGAATAGTTCTTGCTATGAAGACTTACGCAAGAAAGTCAACTTACCTTATGATATTGAAGAAAACGTTCCAAATCTTATCAAAGACAACCCTCCTAAAGTTGAAGAGTAGGATATCTCAGAAGATGATGAAGTTTCTCATATAGAAAGATTCAAAGTATGGAAGTCTAAAGTTAAAGCTAAAGTGTAGGAGCTTGTTCATGAAGCATAATCATCACATCATGATCTAAGAAGATCCATGATGGAGAAAGGAAAACTAGAGAACTATGTATTTGACATTTGTCTTGTTCCTAAGAACTCAAGCTATTTAGCACAGGACTTTAACCAAGAAGAAATCTCAATATTTGAGGATGCCAAGGATAAGCCAGAATTGAAGCTAGTAATGGAAGAGGGAATTGAAGCACTTGAGCAAAAGAAAACTTGGGAGTTGGTTCCCAAGTCTTCATCAATTAAAGTAGTAGGTTCAAAATGGATTTATAAATTAAAGAAGAATTCTGATGGCTATATTAATAGGTACAAGGCAAGGCTAGTGGCAAAGGGCTTTGCACAAAGTCAAGGAATTAGTTATGAGGAGACCTTCTCTCCTATGGCAAAGATGCCCACAATCAGAGCCCTTCTAAGTGTTGTTTCTTCCAAGAATTTGAAGATTCCTCAATTGGATGTCAAAAATCCATTCCTTAATGGCTAGATAACAGAGGAAGTGTATATGGCACAACCACCTGGTTTTGAAGATAAAACATCTCAATCTTGTGTGCAAACTCAATAAATCTTTATATGGACTCAAACAAGCTCCAAGAGCTTGGAATCACAGACTTGCTACTTTCTTGCAGGATAAAATATTTCAACCTAGCAAGGCAGATCCCTCACTATTTATCAAAAGAAGTGATTTTGAAGTTACTTATTTATGTGTGTCTGTGGATGAAATTATTCTCATAGAAAATGATGCGGATGGAATAAAGAAGATCAAGGACTAGATGAAATAGGAATTCAAGATAAGTGATCTTGGGTCACTCGCATACTTCCTAGGATTGGAAATAGTATATACATTTCATGGTTTATTTCTTACTAGAAAAACATTAAAGATATGTGGGCTAAATTCAAAATCAAAGATGCTAAGTAATCCAGTGGAAGTCAATCATAAATTGAGCTCACATGAAGGAGAACTCATAGAGGATATCATAGGTTATCAAAGCCTTATGGGAAGTTTTAACTATGCCACCATGACTAGGGTGGATATATGTTATGGTGTGAGTGTTCTAAGTGAATTTATGCACACACCCAGAAAACCTCATATGGATGCTACAGAAAGGATACTTAAAAACCTCAAAGGGACCGTGAATGAAGAATTATACTATCCATGTATTTGATCTAGGAGTAAATTTTTTCTCTAATGTAGATTGGGCTGACTCCAAGGAGGACAGGAGAAGCAGTTCAGGATACCTTACCTTTGGAGGGTCTAAACTTATCTCATGGTCATATAAGAAGCAACCCATAATTGCTCTCTCTTCCATAAAAGTTGAATGTAGAGGTCTTGCCATAGCTACTCAAGAAGCGATGTGGATGAAGACTCTATTCACAGATCTTGGTTTGGAGTTTGAAACTCGTATACTTGGTGATAATATGAGCTCCCTATACTTTGCTTCCAATCTAGTTTTTCATTCCAGCACTAAGCATATTGAAGTACACTATCTGTATGTAAGGGGGAAAGTTTTGAGCAAAGAAATTCAGCTATCATATGTATCCACATGTCAACAATGTGCAGACATGTTGACAAAAGCATTGGATGGTACTAAACTCAATAGATTCAAATCAATGATTGGTTTGCAGGTAATCTTGGAAGATTGAAGAACTCAAGCACACTAGGATTGAGGGGGAGCTATTGGAGCAAATTATTGGCAACCCAGCTGATGGTTTGAGTACCCCAAAATCATGAAGTCTTGAAGAAAATACTTGAAGTGATGAAGAGTTCTCTTGTGAACTCACTCTTGTAGTTTCTTGAGTATTCGCCTAGTGTAAAAGTAAAAGAATCAAAAGTGGTTGAAGCCACTTGATGTTAGGCAAACAACTCCACAAATTCTTAAACGAATCTATATCTAGAATTCAAGAAAAGAGTTTTGTGTGAGCATGAAATGAAATTTAAACTATGGCTCCAAAACACACTATATATGTGTGAACCATCTAGTCGCAAAAAAAAAGTCTCCATACCAGAGCTTCGTGTAAGTTTTGAGTACGATCTCAGAGCTCCTACATGTATCAATAAGTTCATTCTCTTCCATGTAGTATACACTTGAGTTCATACATATTTGTTGCCATAACATCAAGTCTATGTGAGTACTGTTCACTGTCAATGATCTCTATTTTAGTCTAATTGCAAAGATGATTTCTTTGAGCTTGGTTAATATTTTTGAATGATTTAACTTGGTAATTTAGCTCTCTAAGTCTTATTTGGGATTACAAAGTTTCATTGCATTTCGATTTTTTACCGATGCAAAACATTCATGAGAGTATGACTATATATTTACATCTACTACCTCCTAAAAAGGCAGGATCACATAGATGATTTGCTAAATTTCTTTCTCTCAATATAGTCACTCATTTTTATTGAAATTAATTCTAATAGGTTGCTTTGCTTCCTAATTAGCTTTCTCTAAAAGCTCTCTAGTCAATTTTAACCAGAGAAGGAGCACTGAGTAAAATACTAGAGCTTCTCTTTAAAAAATAGAAAGTCCTCTTAGGTTCACCATTAGTCAAACATATCTATTTTGAATCATCTGTTTGTGAGTGATCTTCCAAGGTACATAGGGCATCTAATACATCCATTTGCAAGAAAAAAGGGCTCAATACATATCCTTGGCATAAAATTGGCTGGTATAATGCAAGGTTTCAACAGCACCACTTCATCTTCACCAATACAATTTATCTCTTCACATTTTTTACATCAAGTTGGAGGAGTCTCCAATTTGTTGTAGTAGCTACACTTATCAATGTTCTGATTATAGTCATCTTTGCAACTGGTTACAATGTTTTGTTATAGTCTATACCAGAGTTTGTGAGCATCCTTTGGCAACTAATCTTGCCTTCTACCTTCAAACTGATCCATCTAAGTTTCTTTTAACTTTATACATCTATTTGCAACCAATTAACTTTTAATTGGATGACATTGGAACCAAGCTCCAAGTTTCCATCTCCTTCAATGCATCTATTTCAGCTTTCCTGGCCTTTTTCCCAATTAGGGTTTCCCTTTGCCTCTTCATAAGTTGAGGTTTCCTCTCAAATTGAGTCTTTTTCCAAGTAGATTGAATGCTTTGTAGCAAATGTGCAATCGTATTTCTTCTCTCTTGTTGATCTTCTAAGAGCCTGCTTAGTGCATTCGCCACACTCTTACATCTATGCTTTGCCTCTTGAATTCCATGGTTTGTAATCTTTTTCCCTTTCAACTTGGTCATCATTTGTATCCCCTCTTGGATCATGGACCTATGTATCATGATTGCTTTGTGTTTGATGAGAATCAGAGTCAAGATCATATGGTGGATTTACCTTTTATTTTTCTTCATCATACCAAGACTTATGTTCTTCAAACAGAACATCTCTACTTGTAGTGAATTTCTTGGTTGAAGGATTATAAAATCTGTAACCCATCTGATTTGATTCATAGCATATAAACACTGCATTTGTTACCCTTTCATCTTGCTTACCTCTTATTTGTGATGGTACATGGACATAAGCTAAACAACCAAACACCTTGCGATGTCCAAGATTAGGTTTTTGTCCATACCATGGTTCATAAGGAGTCATACCTTGAAGAGATTTGGATGGTTGTGTATTGACAAGGTACATAACAATTGAAATAGCCTCTGCCCATAGATCATGTGGCAACCTCTTCTCTTCAAGCATTGTTCTGGCGAATGCAACCAATGTCTTGTTTCTCCTCTCTACAATTCCATTCTATTAAAGAGAGTACCTAGTATTCACTTCCATTTTGATACCTTTATCCTTCAAATGTGGAGAGGAGAGAAGAGAAGTGAAGAGAAAGTCCCACGAGCTTGAAAGCACCTCGAGCTTGAGGTTGACAGTGAAGTCTACGCTGATGTTAAGTAGGTGAAAATTATGTAACTTTCTCTCACACACATGGCTAGAATGCCTTGTCTAAGATCTATAATTCGTTCTTTCCTTTCCTTTAACCTGCATTGTAGTTATGGCTATCGATATGGCGATTCATACTTCTATCCATGTGAGCACCAGTATACCATTTGTAATTCATCGATATCTGCATCACAATTTTGCTTTCGCTTTTTTATAAAAGAGCATCAATGTTCTACAGGCAAGTTTGGAAAAAAGAGCATCAATGTTCTACAGGCAAGTTTGGAGTGTGTCTTAGCATCTTCTATATAGGAAAAACATTGAATGCAATTTCTAGATGATTATTATTGCGGTTCCAATTCACAGCAAATTGGATGCCATGGCGGAATTGCTTGATCTGTTGTACTGGTTGTCCCATTTGAACCAACTTCAAAATGTAAGAGGGCTTGGGGTGGACATGTACAACTGAGTCAAAGGGAAGTGTCACTTCTGAGGCAAAAGCCTTGGAGACTTGAGTCGAGGCGGCTCAATGGGTTGTGTCAAACTTAAATTGACAGCTCATATGAACCAAGAAAGTTAGTTTTCTCATAAGGAGGATAAATAGTTTTATGGCTGTTGAAGTGCTTCGAGGAATAGGTGGATCAAGGAATATGCCCTTTCTAAAGAGTAACTCTCTCAACAAAACGCGAGATTTGATGAACAGAAAGATCACATATTTATGCAAAAAACTATGTAATTAACCAACATGCCAATCGTAAGATCTTCTATTTAATTTGCACAACCAAGCTTTAAATTAAACAAAAGAGGAAAACACAAGAGAGCACATAAAAAGAAGACCGATTATTTTATCATCCCGTTCATGAGGAATCCACTAGCTTTTAAGCTTGCTCTCCTTGAGATTAAACACCTTATGGTGTTTGAAGGGGGAGCTATTATAATTTTTTATCTTTATTCCTATCCAAGCTATGGATTTTTCTCACCATTCCTAGGGTGTTTCCCCAAAGTTGCTACCACATCTTTCCTTCTAGATTCTCCAAAGTCCTTTGCTTCTAATTACACTCTAGAGAGTGACCAAGAAAGCACTTGCTCACCCAAGAGAGCTTGCTTCTAGTTTATCCTAGGATCATGTCGGAGCACTTTGCTACCTTCTTTTCACACTATCGTACTCTTTGAGCAAGTGAAGAAGAGGTGATTGATTCTCTCTCTCCCCCTATACATCTTTTTATATCATAAGGAATTCCCATACATTTTGATGGCCCTAGCAGTGATCCATACACGGGATAATTCACAATAAGAGGGAAACTTTCTTGCTTTCCACTAAATGATGCAATGCCTTTTTAAACATGAGATCCCATCTAATAAAGGGCCAATTAATGCACCATTTCTTGTTGAGATCATGGTGTAACACTAGATTTTTCTTGAGTCTTTGAATGTATTTTATCACATTTCCATTGCTCCACTTCATCCTTCTCGAATGAAGACCCTTCTATTTGATAAAAAGGAGCATTTTTGACTTGTGAAAAGAAATGTCTTTGCATCTTAGTAGGCACAAATCATCATAGGCTATCGTGTAGTTGGAAGCAAAGTCTTCAAACCCAAACCACTTTCTCCACTCTTGGTTTTGAATGTGTTTCCACAAAAGAGAACCTTTGGACCAAAGTGTTTTGGCTTTTTGGATATCATCATCTTGGATGTCGATAATCTCAATGATGTGAAGTAGATATAGATAGATATAGATAGATAGATATAGATAGAAACATAGATAGATAGATAGATAGATAGGTACGTAGATAGATAAGTAGATAGGTATAGAGATAGACATATACATAGAAAGATAATTACATAGATAGATAGATAGATAGATAGATAGATAGATAGATAGATAGATAGATAGATAGATAGATAGATATTTGACACAAAGCCATTCCACCATCAACGTGCATAAACTAAATGCCCAAATAGTGATGCAAATGCCCCAAATCAGACATCTCAAATGAGGCATGCAAATCAATCTTAAAATCTGCAATATGCCTCTCATGAGGACCAATGAGCAGCATGTCAGCAACATAAACAACAATGATCAGAAGTACATCATTAGCACGCTTAACATATAAAGTGCTTTCAGTTGGACTATTCTCAAAACCATGTGCAATCAGATAGGCATGTATCGTTTCATACCAATCACGTGGTGCTTGCTTTAAACCATATAATGCCTTCTTTAACCTGCACACCTAGTTTTCATGCCATTTCTGCACAAAGCCACAGGGCTGAAAAACATACACTTCTTCATGCAAGTCACCATTCAGAAATGCACTTTTAATGTCCAACTGATGTACATTCCAACCATGATGGGCTGCAAGTACACAGATGCTCCGAACAGTAGTCATACAACATGTAGGTGCAAAGGTCTCATCAAAATCAATGCCTCTTTCTTGTGCATAACCCTTTGAACAAGCCTAGCCTTATACCTCTCAACCATTCCATCAGGCTTACACTTGAGCTTGTAAACCCACTTAGTTCCAATTGCCTTCTTGCTAGGAGGCAAGTTACATAAAGACTACCTATCGTTCTTCATTATAACATCATATTTAGATTGCATAGCAGCCATCCAATTTTCTGAATTTTTTCCTTCATCAAATGAATGAGGCTCATTCTCATCATAGAGACTAGATGCAACCATAGCATAGCAATCTAATGCAAAAGAGGCACTATGAGAGCATGATCGAGTACGATATGACAGAGGTGCATCTAATTTGCTGTCACGCAAGGTCTGCACTATCCATTTTTGCATAGTTTCTGCCTCCTCAATGTCAGCTCTCTCATCAACAAGTGCATCATGTAAATCTGCATTTGAAATGGGATGATCCGCATCATCACATGAAACCTGCAAAGGCTGAGAAGTTGCCTCATTAGGCCCAGCACTAGACGGTCCACCTATAAAAAGAGGCAGCAAAGTATCATACATGTCTTTGGAGCTAACAGATGTCTCCTTAGTACATGAAAGCAATGGTTGAATAGCATCTTCCACAAAAACAACATCATGGCTAGCTAGAATGCATTTAATCTGTGGATGATACAGACAATAGCCTTTACTTTCAGAGCTGTACCCAACAAAAATACATTTTACTGCTTTATCATCCAATTTTTTGCGATGTTGTGCAGGCACTAATGCATATGCCAAACACATAGATGAGCAACAGATGGCTTGCGATCATGCCAAGCCTCATGTGGAGTGATAGACTGCAGCACTTTAGTGGGACACCTGTTATGTACATATGCTGCACACATGACAACCTCAAGCCAGAAACTATGTGGTAAGGCCTGAATCTTCACCATACACCTCGCCATCTCCATGAGTGACTTGTTCTTTCATTCAACAACTCCATTCTGTTGAGGCGTATACGGCATTGTACATTAGTGTTTTATCCCACGTTTAGCCAGAAATGCATTAAAACCAGAAGACATATATCCCCCCCCCCCGATCAGAACGGAGGGTGCCCATTTTACATGCTGATAGATTTTCAGCCAAAACAAAAAACTGTTTGAAGCACATGAACACTTTGGACTTTGCCTTCAATGGATATACCCATGCATGCCTGGAAAAATCATCGATGAAAGTCATGAAGTAAAGATAATTTCGAAAAGAAGGTGTCTGCATAGGACCACAAACATCACTATGTACAAGATGCAATTTCTGAGTAGCACGAACTGAACCATCTTTTGGAAAGGACGAACGCTGCATTTTGCCCAAAATACAGCATTCACAAACATGTTTTCTAGGTTCCTCAAGTTTGGGCAAAGAGGACACCATTTCAGATTTTTGCAGGCATAACAAACTAGCAAAATTCAGATGACCAAAGCATGCATGCCAAAGCTTTGCATCTGACATAGCCCGAGAATCATGTACTACACATGCCGAATCATTTATAGATCTTTCATAGTCTATGAGCTTATACAGCCCACGACATAAAATGAAAGAAGCAATAATCATGTTGCCATTTGATAAATCATGATCTGTACACCTGTCATCAACAAATTTCACAACCAAGACAATCTAGGCTAATGTAGAAACTGATAACAAATTTTTCTTGATCCCTAGCACAAACAAAGTATCTGACAAAGTGAAAGAACTACCATCAGCAGTAGTCAAAATGATCTTACCAACTCCCATAATAGGATAAGAGGAGTTGTTGGCACATGTAACATTATTCCATATAGGGGCAGACTCGAGTGAAGAGAAAAAACTACGCTGCGAGGTAATATGTTTGGTTGCCCCACTCTCAAAGTACCAAACATCTCAGTCTACTGCAGACATGCACTGCAAACAATAGTAAACGCCCATTCTTCTTCCTGCACAACACTAGCAGACTCTGTTTTTGGAGTAGAGGCCTCTGCAACAACCATTCCTGCCTCTTTTTTCTTTGCCTCTTTTGCAGCCAGTTTAGGACAGTTCTTAATGATATGATCATTTCCTTTACAGTACTTGCAAAACAATTTCTGCTTATTTGATTTCTTTTCATCTTTGTCTTCCCTTTTCGATTGTGCAGAATTAGCAGATTTCTGCTTACTAATTGAAGAGCTCCATTTTCCTTTGCCCTTCTGACTAGCCAGGAAAGCCTGATCTGCAACTCGCATAATGGACCTGTTCTGCTTGGAGTGATCTTCTTGCAACAAAACAGAGACTAACTCCTCAAATGACAAGGCATTTGGATTGCCCTTCATCATCAATTGAAGTGTAGAAGCAAAACTCTGATATGAATCAGGAAGACCATTCAAAACGTTCTGCACAAGTGAGCTATTTGGTATAACCTCATCAACAGAAATCAAATGTTCCTTCAAGCCTTTGATCTTTGTTAGGAAAGTGTCCATAGAATCACCTTCATTCATGTGCTCACTCTCCAACTGTTTTCGGAGGTAAGCAACACGAGCCTCATTCCTAGCTTGGTACAATGTGGTAAGTGTATCCCAAGCATCCTTAGCTATTTTGCAAGAGCGAATGTGAGGAATAATGGCACGTTTGACAGACAAAGCTATCAATGCATGTGCCTGGGCATCTCTGCCATCCCAGCGAACGTGCTCTACAGTAGGTGCAGCAGAAACCGCAGCACGAATAGGAATGTGCAGAATATCATCATCTTCGACACCTTCTACATCAGCTTCAGTACTTGCAGTTGTAACAATTGCAGCTATGATAGGACGTTTTTCGACACCTTGCACAATGTTCCACAGTCCTTTTGCAACCAATACATGTCGCATCATATAAGCCCACAACGGGTAGTTGGTACCATCCAACTTATCCTCACTAGCCAACATACGAAATATAGTACTGCTTTCAGCCATGGTCGATGACTAAAATACCTTGATGCAAAAAATTGATTGTATCTCAAAAAGTTGAACGGAAGTGCCTAGACGAGTTTTGCTAAACCTGTACCAGACTTTGAAACGCTTATACTGGCGAACCAAAAGTGGTATATACCTTTGGCACAAAAAGACGAAATAGCTTGCAGAAGCGCTATGATAGTGCATTCGGAGGCCGAAACGAGCTCACCAAATTTCGTGCAAATCTTACACTGCAACCGGCAAGGTGCCAATGATGCCCTAGATGAAGCGGCAACCTACTCTGATACCAATTGTTGGAGTTAGACATCTGTGGAAGCACATGAACAGCACAAGGAAGAAGACGAAGCTTGGAGCACAACACACAATATTGAATGTATTACTAGACAATGTACAAAGATAAGTAGCCCATTAGGGCAATAGACATATATACAAGGCGGGGGAGAAAAAACCTCCTAAAGAGGGACAAAAGTGCCCTAGCGATCCTAGAGTGTTCACACACATCACTACCTAAATATATCAACACTATGATGATGATCTATCGGATCTTGTCCACATATCTGCGTGCGCATGTACAGTTCTCCGATGAATCCTCTAACAATAACTCATATGACATGTAACGTTGTCCACAATATCTAACCAATAATTCAAAGTCACTTTTGACATATTCTATGACTTTTCACTTGTTTGGTTTTAATCAAACACTTCCATAAACCCATTCTATGTTCATGTAACAAATTTTGATGCCCACTTGCTTTTGCCTATGAATAATCTACGCTGCCAATATCTGAAGATTCATACTCAATGATGTATTAGGCAACAAAAAAGATAATGCAATAACGAATAATTCAATAACATCTGGTACATGTTTTTCTCCTGGAAGAGTTTCAATGATGCCAGCTTTACACTTAACTTTGACTACTGCAAATTCAAAGTCATATGCTGATACATATCATATACATTAAAAGTCCTCTACATTGATTAGTGCAACTCTGAGGATTTCTCTTTCATCGCTCATAAATACTTTTCTATTAGCTTATTCGATTGCGCTAGAAGAGTATTATGATTGTAATTTCTTTGGCAAGTATATCTTTAAAATGTTGATAATTTCGGAAACGATTCTCCGAGACCCAAGTATATGAATAACGATTAATGATACGAGTATGTGCAAAGATGTTTCGTGACTTGCTTTGATCAAGACCTTGACATATTGAGCATAAGAGTGCATATATCCTTGTGCCAATATCTTAACAGTGTATGACTTTACCACTTGATTTGACTATTATTGAACTACGATAAGGTATCTGAATAACAAGCCATAGCATGGAGGCACACCTCATGAGCAAAGATTTGATGACATTGATTATAGGAGAAGAAGAAAAGCTAGAGTTTAAGGATCCAAGCATTCCAACAAGAGAAGAACTTGCAGATTTTAAGAAGTGGATGAAGAAAGATGCTCAAGCTAGGAGCATCATTTACATGGCTATAAATGATTATCTTCTACCACACATTAAAGGATTAGAAAGTGCAACAGAAGTATGGAATGCCTTGGAAGAACACTTTCAAAAGACAACCAAATCAAGGAATGCTTCACTATGGGTTGAGTTTACAACTTTCAAGAAGAAATGTTCTTAGTCCATATTGAAAGTTGCTTTCCTCAAGCATCTTGTTTTTGCCAAGGCAAAATCATAAACAAGAATATCTACAGCATCCATTTTAAGAGTGGATGTACTTCAAATAATGTTTTTCTTTTTTGAGCCTCTTTGTTGATGTCACATACCATTTCCGAGTTATACTCACTAGTGAATGCTTTACTACTTTTTGTATAATACCAATGGACTATCAAAGCCTCTGTTCTTCTTTGATCAATATCATTAATGACCTCTAAAACTTTTGCTATCCAAAATGCTCTGGTAGCCTCATCACCACCACCAAGGATTGCAATAAGTGTTCCAACATTTATTTCTTTCAAATTTCCTTGCCATTGTGCTTCAGCCTTTTTGTCATCCTTGGGCCTACATAAATATTTCTTTCTGGTGGATGCATAAAGCTTTGAAGTATATCTGCATTACATGCTTGGTCCACATTCATTGATCTTTGTGTGCTAAAATCCCATATAAATGGAATATCAATTGGCCAATGGCCTGCAATGGTATTCTTTATCATCTCTTCTTGATGGTTAAAAAATGCATCCGACCAAGGTACATCTCGATCTCTAGCATATTTGTTTTGCATGCTCAATTTGTCTTTCCTTCTTAGTAAGTACATCCATCCACCTTTTATTTTTCTCAACCACATTTCCACATCTTTCCATCTTGCTTTTATCTTCATATGGTGTTTGTTCTGCACCATCCACAGACAAACTAGGTACATGCAATAAAAATCTGCATCCATCTTTAGGCTCCCACCCTAGAGAACATGAATATTGCTTTGAAAATAAAAGAGTAATGCCATGAAGCATCCTCATCAAGAATACATGGTTGAACCTAATGTTGTGCAATGGAGTCCAAAGCTCAATACTGTTATCAATACCTATTAAGCAAAACTTCTTAAAGTCACAAATCTGTGTAAGGTGTTGAACTTCAGGCTTTTGAGTATATGCTTCAAAAATCAACACATATAATATTGGAAGAATAAAAGCATTATGGCATGCCAAACTCTTAGAGAACGTACTAAACATTTGATCATTGTGATCATGAGTGTTCCCAACCAAAAGGAAATTCACCTTAACCTTCTGAAGCACTTGTCTATCAACAAGCATGCATAAATATCCAAATATTATAGAATTTTTATTTTCTCCTGTAGTATTATCAAGCTACAAATACAAATTTGTTGCCAAAAGACCCTCCCATGATTGCAAAACTTTATGAATCATAGTAATCATAAGGTTTGGATCATTAATTAGGTTGGGATATGTCAAGAAAACCTTCCAATTTACGGATCCATTGTATACTAGAGCACCAACCAAATTCATTTGCACAAGGACTCCAATATCATTAGGAATGCGAGCAAAATGGGGTACGCATGTTTTCTTTTGATCCATACCATCAATCAACAAATGCATATAATGCTCTAGATTTCTTAGTGCTTTACTTTGGTGATGAGTCGCTTTCTTTCCTTCTAAAGTTTGACTCTCACTATGGTTCTTTAGAAGATTTTTAAACTTATCTTTTTCTTGTGGTGTTGTGGCTCCCTTTGCCATGGTTTTCAAAGTGGCATAAACTGAGAATTCACTCATTCTAATGTTACGATGAATACTCACATTGTTAAACTCTTCTTTCCAGAATCGAGAAAATTGTTGATACAGGACATACTTCTCATTTTTGCTTTCCATCTCTTCTATATAGACTTGAAATTCTTATCGACGAGTAAAGTTATCTGACAAGTGTAACCTTCGAGTTGTAGGCATAACTTTGCAACACAAACCAAAGTAGTTCATCATAAAACTCATTGCATGATGAAGAATAGATCCTTTGGTCCTAGCTCCTTGATATGTATAAAAAAATGAGATCTCTAGTGATAAGCCCTTGCTCAGTCTTATGTATTCTGCAATTCCCCATGTCCATCACAATTCTAAACATAACCCTACAACATCGGATTCCTTGACCAAAGTAATATTCAAAAGCAACATTTGTTCCTAACATGTTATCTTCAATCATTTGCATGTGAGAAATAAGGTATATACCTTGCCTTTCACTATCTAAATGAAAGAATTTCTCTCTTAGCTGTTTTTTTTTCATTCCTAATTTGTACAAACATTTCAAACCACATCAATGCTTCACAGTTTCCAAGGCAATTTGTCTATCTGAAGTGAGGAATTGAAATCTTCTTTGACTTACTTCACGAGGCTTTTTCTTAAAATGTCATAGGATTTGTAAACTCTCTCTCTCTCTCTCTCTCTCTCTCTCTCTCTCTCTACTGACATTCTTTGTTCCACATGCACTTGAATTTGAAGGGAGATCAATAGGTGGATCGGGTTCAATAGATGGATCAGATTGAGAATCTAACTTATATGAGTCAACTGAGAACACAAAATCATTGATACATTCTAAGCCATGGACATCGTTCATGAAAGGATCCACTCAAAACAATGAATTTGAAAGTCTATCGAGATCACTAGAGATAGGTGCTATGCAAGCATATACTGAAAAGAGGGAGCTCATCTTCATTGACAGTGGAAGTGTAAGAGCATTCCCTTTATAATATATAAATATTTGAAGTGTTACCTCAAGGGATTATATCTCCCAAATCATGTATCTAGATAGTTATGAAGATGGATTGTGCCCATTATTATGGGTTATACAATTTGACTTTATGTCACAATCAAGAATCATTAAGAGGTACAATTTGATTGCTCGTTAAAGATTGGAGAAGAGCTACATGAAAGACAATCCATCAATGTACAATCCGTCCATCTTTGAAAACAATGTACAATCCATCAATGTAAAATTGAAAACAAGATGGTCAACCTTGAAAACACATTCTGTTTTAGATGCCTCTTTTTGTGTGTGATCAAGTATGCATAGCATTTGACAAGTGTGTTAGACCCCAAATAGATGGTAAAAGATTCAAAGGAAAACTATGACTCAATCTTCTTTGAATCTTTTTTCTACTTTCCATTGATGGTTTATTTCCTACCTTTCCTTCAATCATTTATTATAAGTTGGTTGTTGACTTGATTATAATGCCTTAAGTTGTTAATAACATGTGATACAATCTACTTGCATGTGACCAATCATAAAGGGGGCACATCAATACATATCGAATCAACTAAAAATGTAGGTACGTTTTTACTTGAACATCTATTTTGTAGGTTTAGCTATTAAGAAAAGCTAGATGCTCAAGATGTGAGAGAGTTCTTCAACAATCATAATTTTTTATTAGCATTAACCACTGTATATAATCACGAAGCAAAATGGGAAAATTGAAAGAGGATGTTCAGTGATTGCTAAAAATTAAACAAAGGCTCAACTTTCTACCTTTTGCTTTCTAAGCTAATTTTGTAGCTTGCACATGTACTATGGGGTTTTGCAAGCTCAGTTAGTGTATTGTCAAAATTTGATCTTTCCAATTGAAATGCATGTAATTTCTTGTTTTCTAACTCCATGGTAGGCTAACTCCACTCATGAATAAATGTTCTCTTTAAGATTACAACAACTTGTCATGATCACTTGCACATTAGAATTGAGAAATTGAAATCCTCTCATTTGAAGAAAAATATATATTTTTACAAATACCCATCGACTAAGGGTAAGGAAAATTGAAGTGGTTGATTGGATGCTTGTGTATAAGATTCTTTTGATATGAAATATGAAGCCAGGAAAAATCTAATGAAGTGATGGTTTGTTTCATATATAGTGCATAAAGTGAATGATAATAATACCACGTTTTGAAAAAATAGATAACACATTGTTTAAAATTCTTGTTGCACAAAAATGTGTGAAGTTCTTCAATAAAAGACTCGAAGAAGAAATTTATATTATTGATAATAATAATGTTTTGGAGAAAACTAGAACATGAAGATAATGAGAGTAATGTCATTAAGATCCATGAATGAGAAAAGAAGATGGACTCATAGTTTTCCTTTGAATATTTTTTCTAATTTCCAACACTCAATTTCCAACACTCTTTTTGGATAACCAAGTTTGATATTGCTAAAATTGGTTGCCTCCTGCTTCAACCCTATCCAGTTGTGCCATCAAGCTACACCTAGTTTGAATCAGTTACATGGAGTTAGTTCCTGGTTCAACTCAGCCAAATGTCTATAAATAGATGACAAGGGTTGAGTCTCATTTTCTAGATGCACAAGTCTAGATAGAGCATAGAGAGAAAAAGAACACAAAGAGAAAAAGAGCAGAGAAAGAAGAGGAAAAGCAAAAAGTCAGTAATGGAGAAGAGGGTGCTAGCAAAATGTCTCATAGGTAACCCAAGTTTACGTAGCAAATAAAGATTCCAAAAAGATTACTTTTTAAACCCCTAAAAATTTATATATTTTGTTTCCAAGAATTCAAATTAATGTCCAAGTTTAGGGTGATGGCATCACTTGATGCTAGGCAATAAGATTGTGGGAAAAGTGGATGCCAAGCATCTACATTTTGGGCCAACTCGATGTGAGGCATCAACTTTTTGGGCCAAGTCGATGCTAGGCATCGACTTGAGTTCCAGCTCGATGTCAAGCATTAGGTTTGCGGGCCAAGTCAATGCGAGGCATCAACCTTGTGGTCCAACTTGATGCTAAGCATTAGGTTTGCAGTCCAAGTTGATGCCAGGCATTAGGTTTGCGGGCCAAGTCAATTCAAGATATTGAGTTGGACCAGAAGTTTGATGCCTCGCATTGACTTGGACCGCAAACCTGATGCTTGGCATTGAGTTGGACTAGAAGGTTGATTCTCTCATCAACTTTGCCTACAAACGTGATGTCTCTCATTGAGTTGACCTTGTGTAAGATTAGTGTCATGCCCTTAGTTACGATAAATTGTATCTCTTTAGGGACATTGAGAAGTATGAAGAGAATTTTGTTAAGAAGCTAAAGGTGATGCTTAGTTCAGCAGAGGGTGCTGTGGATAAAAGCCTTAGACATGCTATAAAGCCAAAGAAGAGCATCGTATCTTTGTCCTTTGAGCATGCAAGTAATCCAATGGCCCTATCATCAGGTGGCCATAGCAGGGTCAAGCCCATTGAGGAAGAGGCACATAGGAAAGATAAATCCAAAGAGATTGAAGTTAGTAGGAAACATAGGCCACTTCAAGACATGACAAACGTGGAGTGGTGCCTTTAATATATAGAAGAGAAAAATGCCACCCTACTTGTATCTATAGGGGCCTATGGGAGGGGAAAAATTGCCACCACCCCGGTTTTTCAATATGGCCAAGCCTTCAAGGTGGACTATGAAGACGAGGACTCAGATAACCTTCTTTTCCTAGTGGAGACTTCAAAAGGATTAAGGAATGCAATTTGCAAAATGGAACTTCTATGTCCAAAATGTTGTATGCTAGAGAGACTTGCTCAGATTTGCAAGGATTCAGACAATTTGATCTTGGATCTCTTGCTATGGATACAAGGGAATATCATGCCAAGCCAGCAATGAAAGGGGACACCCGTAAAGTCAAAGGCTAAGCAGCCCATACAGAAGAAGCCCCAAAAGAAGACTACAAAGCCCACTGATGTGGAATCAATACAAAGCTGAGACTCTAAGGATGACATAGTTGCCCTTGGTGGAGCCTAGCTTGCATCTGGGATTTTGCAGACTGAATAGAATAGGATTAGAGAGGATATTGTCAAGAAGAAGCTCATGAAGAAGGGGCAACTTTTCCACCTGCTCATTATCATCCTGCACAAAACCCCTATTGACCCACTTATAAGAAGGAGGAGATAAGGAAGCCCCATAATCTCCTTTTGCATAATCTAAAAAAGAAGATCAAGATAAACCCACATGCAACTGTTGTGCCATTCTTGGTAGTGGTTGATCCAAACTAGTGAAGTTAGATGGAGGAATTCAATGATGCATTGTGTGAGGACTACACATATTATTTTATTGGAGGATCACACTCTATAGAGGCCCGAAGACAATTTGCAAAAGAGGATCCAAATAGATACTTATTTAGGTATGCACTATGTAAGACCTATGTTGGTTTGACTACAAAGGAGGAAAAGCTCCTAGCTTTAGACCACAACAATGACAACGATTACAGGCACAAGATGTTGTCCATTGAGCATATCGATTTCTTCCACCATGAGTATGTTGATGCCCTAAGAGGAGATGGTGGAACGATTCATCCAAATTTGAGAAAGCAGTGCCTGATAGAGGTTAGGATTGTAGAGAATGACAATGTGAAGTCAGATGCATTCCCTAAGTTTGACCCATGGTTCCAACTCGCCTTTAGGACAACAGAAATTAGGGAGCTCCCGGATAAAATATTCACAATGTGGGAGAATAAGGAGGTGAAAGGCCAAAAACAAAAGAAGGCAAAGCTAGATCCTTAGGTGGATGTAAAGGGAAAGGGAAAGAAAACTGTTGCAAAGCAAAGGAGTAAAAGAGAAGAGCCCCAAAATTTTCAAATTAATGGGCATATTTTTCTTCTTCAAAGTCCTAGAGAATTCCCTCAAGCCATGTAAATGCACTAGAGGAGTCCTCTAGTTGCATAATCCTAATTTGTTGTAAAATATCCCTTGTAAATTAGTAGGAAATTCACTTTTTTGGAATAAAGTGCCGGTCTCTTGTGTGAAAGGACCAAACCTAGGGCACATGTATATAAGTCACTTGGTGACTCTTTATAGAGACTTTTTGCCATTGTGAAGAAGGAGCTCTCAAAATTTTGAAATTGCCTCTTTCTTGCAGATTTCTATCTTCTCTTTGATCTTGTATGTGTGTGTAATTCTTGGAATGAGTGTGTAAGACTGTTGTCTACCCCTCCCCACTGTTTTTGAGCTACTGTAGTGTGTGTGTGAGCTTGTAGGAGTTGTGGCGTGAGTGTGGGTGCTTCCCGCCATTCACTATTTTGGTCATAACTTGAAGCAGAGTTGTCAGAATCGAGTGGCTTTTCCAATAGATGCGTCTTCTCAAGAGCTTCGAAAGGAGTACCCTATTGACTATATTCGGAGTTCGGAGCTGGGAGAAATCTTTGATTTTCTAAAAACTGATGTAAGAGGTATCGCGGCAGACACTTTCAGCTTCTCAGTGAGCTTGAGAGGTGGATTAGTCTTTTCTCATTCATAGCAGCTGAACCACTTCATGTTCCATCATGTGTGCACATGTCCTCATACACCTGGGTAGGTCATTCGATCGGATTGACATTTAAATGTGTGTTAATTTCCCACTATATGCACTTGTGTTGCAATAGAGGTACAATCTCATTGGCACGAGTCCTTGAGTCTTTTTGACTCAAGTACACACGTTTTTGGCGCCGTTGCCGGGGAACACTCAGCCAAGGTGCCTTCGTGATGGTTACAGATCGAGTGTGATGGAATCGTACTTGTAGAAGTGAACTCGTTCCATGGCAAGTAGTCAATCACTTCAGCACTTGTTACTTCACATCCCCAAGGTGTGTGTAATGAGTTTTTAGGTTTAGGGTTAGTAGGAAGGGAGAGAAGGAGGAGTTAGGGTTAGGTGAGAAGGAGAGGAGAAGTGAAGAGAGGTGAAGTAGGAGTAGGCCAAGACCACTAACAAAGCCCAAAAAATTTGCCCAAAATTAGTAGTGTTCAGTTTCTATCACAAAAAGTATAAAAACCAAAAAATTTGACTCATTTGACAGTTCACAGTGTTCTGGTATCGCCTGCGAGCAGCGACCGGTATCGCATGTGAAGTATCGTGCAAACCAAGACTTTATTACTAGAACTTGAGCTCAAGGTGCAAGCTAGACAATACTAAGGTAAGATTCCACAAAGTATTTTGAACAAAAACACACTAAAAGTGCACAAACACATGATTAAATGCATGCGCAGTATCGCGGGGAAGAAGACAGTTGATTTTTGAGCTTCAGTGAGAGGGACAGTGGGTTAGGAGTGAAGAGGTGTGTGAGAAGAGCAAGGGGGTGCTAAATTTTTTGACTTGTGAGACATTTTGGCTTGAGTATCGCGATGGGTTGAGTTTTGGTATCGCGATACCAGAATTCCCTTGTATCGTGATAGTCGCCAAGGTATCGTATCGTTGGGTACCAGTCTTGGTATCACGATACCAATCTGGTATCGTGTCGCCAAGTTGGTATCACGATCTCACTTTACCCAGTAGTATCGTATCATTACCTACTGTGGTATCGTATCGTCCACTTGCCTGATTCGTATCGTGATACCATCTTCAGTATCGTATCGTCTTGGTTCTCAAGTATCGTATCGCGAGTACCTTGGTATCGTATCGTCCCTGATCGTGGTATCGTATTGTTAATCCCAGAAGTATTGTATCGCCCACTTCCTAGTGTAGTATCACGATACCATAACTAGTATCGTATCGTACAAGTTGGTGGTATCGTATCGCCACTTGTCTTGGTATCGTATCATCTCATTTGTCAGGAGTCGTATCGCGATACCAAGTTGATATCGTATCAGCGTATGCTCTAGTATCGTATCACTTGAGCAACCTAGTATCGTGTCGTAGGGCTTCCAATATCATATTGTGTAAAAGAGGTGGTATCGTATCGTGACCAAAATCAGTATCGTATCGTCTCGGTGCTCAGATATCGTATCGCGAGGATTGTTGGTATCATATCGTGGCAATAGTTCAGTATCGTATCGCCTGCTACAGCAAGTATCGTATCGTGTAGATTCAAAGTATCGTATCCTGGCCAGCTCGGTATCGCCCAATGCAATATTGCTTGGAAGTGGTATCGGCCAGAGTGGTTGAAGCATTTTGTCAGGTAACTTGAGGCATTGGAAGAGTCACTCAAGGAGAGTCTCTGAGACTCAGAGAGTCTTAGGAGGGTGAATGAACTTGAGGTCAGGGAGAGTGCTAAGTAGCCGAAGAAGTGTCATATCTTCTGTGGGAAGTGCTAGCCAGGTTAGTCACCACTCCGCCTATTCAGATACCTCTAGTGACTCAGAGGAGGAAATACCCATGGCTTCGGAAGACATGCAAGGTCCAACTCCAAGTAGAAATTTTATGACTACTGTAGAGGGAGATTACCATACTTCCTTGCAGTATGTGTCTACCAATGCCCAGGAGATCCCCATCTACCTGGATGGCTTAAACAGATCTATGGCTAGGATGGTAACTTCCATGAATGCCACGATCGTGCCCCGACCTGCTATCAAGTACGAAGGAGGAGCATACGTGGACAAAATTGGTCACATCTACATCGTGATTGAATTTCCTGAGATGATCAATGAAAGGTGAGAATTGGTGGAATCAAAAAACTCCGGAAGAACAAACCCTGAAGAGCTAGTGACTACCCCTAGAGGGAGATCCCAAGTAACTCGAGTCTTGAGAGGAGACTTGATACCTCAAGACGACTACTTATTGGAAGTCTATATGATCCATGGGTCAGACTTAAACAGACTTACTGACTCCAGGGAGAGAAGAAAGCCCCATGACATTTTATGAGCTGAAGGATCCAGAAGATGAAACTAGACTCACATACTTGGACAAAAATCAGAGGAGATATTGGCCAGTGAATGCCTTAGAAAGGGCTCGGCTGAGATACATGGATGTGCCTGTATTCCCTCAGAGAGATCAGGCAACTACCTCGTAGAACCCTTTTGGAAATTAGCAAGAGACAGAACACACCACGTCAGGACAGACCAGCCAACGAAGTGTGCCAAACTGTACTCATGTGCAATTTGCAACTTCAGGAGTGCAAACACACAATCAGGCCCACGCAGAGGTAGGTAATCAGTACGAACCACCCATAAGACCACGACCACCAATAGGAGGGCAGCCGGGAATGCCCCCAGTTAGACCAGTAGTCCCTGTCTTCCCTGTAATGCCGAGACCATCTGAACCAATGAGAAGACTGAGACCTATCCAAGTGGCCAAGTGTGTAAGAAATCATTATGATGGATTGGGAGAACCCTATGATCACATTGCTGAATTTAAACAAGTTCTAAGGGCAAAACAAGTAGACGACTTCTTTGTGCAGTATGAGTCTTTTGGACTCACCCTCACAGGAACGGCTCTAACTTGGTTCCAGCCATTAGACCCTAATCAATTTGGAAACATGGAGCAATTCTTTCGAGAATTCATTCGGGAATTCATGAAGAGAGGGATCAAACACAAGTCCGCGTCTTTAATCCATAGTTTTAAACAGAACCCTAATGAAACAGTGAAAACAGCAGCCCGAAGATTTAATCAGTATGTGGATAGATGCTCAGTGGCTGAGAGACCCACTCAGCAAAAAATGATTTCATTATTTTTGGATGGACTCACGAATGGAACCCTAAGAACTTTAGTGTACGTGAAAAGACTACAAACTCTGAGCGAATGTCTTCAGGAATGCATTGACTTGGAAGATAACCTAGCTGAGGACCTCAAGAGCACGCCCAACCCCACTAAATCAAAAGACTCGCGAAGTACCATTACTTCCAACTCTAGTAATATGGAGGAATTGGAGGAATTATTAGCAAAAAAACTAGGAGTCCAGGGACAAAGAACTTACCAACACCCAGCCTAAAGAGTGTCTATGCTACGAAGATGTAGTCTATGTGGAGGAGATCACCCCACACACATGTGTGTGCGAGGAGGGACCGGTGCACATCAAACATACCCATACAACAAACAACACCAACCAGGAAATGCTTTGTACTGCCACATAGAACAAAAGTACACTAATCACACCACTGAAAATTGTCCATTCAATAGACAGGCACGACCATTCCAACCACCACAGTATCAACCATATGCATATCCACCTAGAGAGCAAGGCAGAGAGATGCCCAGATACAATCCCTATCCAACACCAGTAGGAGTATCAAGACCATATAAACAGGCACCGTATCCACCACCACAACCTGTGCTAGGGCCACAATTGTCTCAACCTCAATAGGTAGTACTTGTGAAGTATGCCCAGCCCAAAGAGAATTTGGAGAGAGCCATAGTGCCAGCATCATCTACAATCAATGAGGAATCACTGAACCCTGGATATGAGCTGCCACCAGGAGATTACTACCCATATGAAGCCAATATGTTAGATTACGAACCAACCTATGATCCGGCTTATTATGGATATGGAAACTATGACCCAAGGTATGGCACTGAGGTCACAACTCTAATGTATACCGCTCCTAAAGCACAACCACCCATGAGACCAACCATCAGACCACCTGTACCAAGAGGACCTTGCTATAGATGCGGAGGAGACCATTTTATTAGAGAGTGCCCTCGACCTTACAATCCACCAACACCTAGGACTTGGGAAGGATATTGCAGTGATTGCGGAAAGGAGCATCTTTTCAGGGATTGCCCTAAGAATCCAACCAAAGTCCAGGACACTGCACCTATCAACGTAATTGAAGTGATAGAAGGATTTGGAAGTGATAAGGAATATATTGTGCCATTGAAAGCCATTACTAGAGCTCAGATAAGGCAACAAAAAGGGAAACAACCAAAACAGGAACAAGAGAGCGATAAAACCGTAAGTCCTAAAGTTCAGGTAGTGGAAGATTCTGAGGATCCACGCGAGAGTACCCAGAACACCAAAGCGCAAAAATGGAAGGAAAGAAGAGAAAAACTAAAAAATAAATGGGCAAAAGAGGAGAGTCAAAAAAGTAAGAAAGAAACCCGAAACAAAAGAGAACATAAAGAACAAAGGATTCGGGAGGAGATTCCAATGCCACCACTTAATCAAGGGAAAGAGAAACCAGGATCAATTCTAGCTGACCCAAAGCCAGACGACTTAGACATGTGGCTGAAAGCTTACCAAGCTAGAATTAAGACTGAGCCGAATATAGAGCAACACGAAAGACTCTACCCACAGGGGGAGCTGGAAAAGGAAAGACTAGCGATCTGTAAGAAACGTATAGAGGTAGCACAAGCAACCCTAGAAAAGACTATCCCAGCTCTGCCAAAGACAAGGGTAACAAATGATCAATACAAAGAATGTGTCCAATCCAAAGGTAAAGAACTCAAAGGGAAGGAAAACATAGATGAGCAAATGGAGACTCAAGATGAACCTGTGTCAATAATACCGGACTTAGAGGCAGAATGGCCGAAGGAATTATGGAATAGACTTCGAGAAGAACAATGGAAGAAAAATGGAGTATCAAAACCTCCTTTCGAGGAAATAGATGTAGAAGTTTATCAACCTTATACAAACTTGGAGGAAGTCTATGAGGAAGTATCAAGACTCGATAGGAGGAGGGAGGAAACCCTGAGCATTTCCACCTTACCGAATTACATGGGAGAATAGGAAAAGGAGTCTATAATAATACGAGCACCCACAGTACATGGAAAAGGAAAAGGAAACTCAAAAAAAAGTTCACACAATCTAACGGAACTCAAGAAAACGAAAGTACAATGCAAGTTGACTGTGGAAGAATTACTTCAACTTAAGCCACAGTTATGGAGACAATTAGCGAGCCAATTAGAATTAGGGCAAGAAAAGGAAGGAAAGGAAAGAGAGAACACATCTAAAATACAAATCCCAGTGGATAAAGTGGGAGAGTTTAGTGAAGGTGACGAAGGCAATACCTGTCTGCCTGTCACTTACAATGGGTACATGACCAAGGCAATATTAGACACGGGAGCCGGGGTAGGAATCGCTACCAAGGAAATTTGGGAGAAATGGGGAAAGCCTGCTTTACGACCCACACGCATGAAGCTCCAATTAGCAGATGGGCATGTGGGGAAACCCTTAGCAATATTGGAAAGAATCAAATTAACCACCTGTGGAGTAGAATTTGAACACACATTAGCCATTTGTAAGTTCGAGAAAGCAGCTAACAACTACGAAATGATATTGGGGCGACCCTTTATGAGACAAATGAATGAGTGCATAGTTTTGACAATGAATGAGTGCATAGATGAGGAAGGTTATGATGTAAATCTTTATATGGTTGTCCTTCAAGAAGTAGATGAAGGGGAAATCGTGGAAAAAGAATGGAAAGAGGAATATGAGAGTATAGAAATGGAGCCAGAATTCGATTCCGAAGAAAGCTACCTAGACACCATTCGAAACAGAGAAAAACAAGAACCTACCAAGATCTTAGCAATCGAAGCTACTCCCATGATACCAAAGCAAGCAGAAGACACGAGTAAAATAGGACCTGATCCAGATTCGTTTGAAGTTCTTGAACATTTTAAAAGATATGAAGTAGAAGAGAGAAAGGTAGCCATTCAGGTGCCTAAACGACAGGCTAGAGATGGAGAAGCATACGTCAACAAAGAACAAACTAAAAAAATTGTAGTAACAGTGGAAGACGGAGAAGAGCGATGCACCTACATAGGCAAAGATGTATCAGAGGAGGAGGAAGAAGAACTCATATAGCTGATCCAAGAATATCGAGACGTGTTCGCATGGACATATAAGGATCTTAAGGGTGTAGAACCCAATATTTGTTCTCATCGAATACCAATGATTGCAGATGCAAAACCATCTAAACAACGCCCTTATACGTATAATGAGGTGTATGCAGCAAAAATTAAGGAAGAAATTGGCAAGCTACTAGCTGCAGGATTCGTATATGAGATAGAGCACACTGAGTGGGTATCGCCTTTAGTTGTCGTGCCTAAGAAAAATGTAAAATTAAGGGTGTGCATTAACTTGAAAAAGTTCAATGCAGCCACCATACGCGATAGCTATCCATTACCCATCACAGACCATCTATTGGAAAGGGTAGTAGGAAAGGAAGTCTATAGCTTCTTAGATGGGTTCTCCGGATACAACCAAGTAGCCATTGCTACTGAGGATCAACATAAGACCGCATTCGCGATCGAATGGGGAGTCTATGCTTTCAGAGTGATGCCTTTTGGACTCATTAAGGCACTCGCTACATTCGAACGATTGATGTGTCATGTTTTCAAGGAATTCCTGAAAAAGAGCATGGAAGTGTATGTAGATGATCTATGTACATACTCGAATCAAAGACGAGATCACATTCCCGAATTGAGAAAAATATTTAACAAATGTCGTCAGTATCGAGTCTGCCTAAACCCACAAAAGTGTGTCTTCATGGTGAGACAAGGGAAGATCTTAGGACACATAGTCTCAAGAAATGGAATATCCATGGATGAGGACAAGATCAAGGTCATCTTAGAGCTTCCTAGACCAAAGAATGTGAAAGAGGTACAAGCCTTTATGGGACATTGCGGATATTACCATCGGTTCATTCACATGTATGCCATAATAGCGAAACCCCTGTATGGTCTCTTAACTCAATTCACTTGGAGTGAGGAGTGCGAGAAAGCATTCAATGAGTAAAAAAGAGGCTTAGCACAGCCCCAATTCTGAAAACGCCCAATTGGAGCAAGCCTTTTCATATTCATGTTGATGCTTCTAATTATGCAATCGGATGTATCTTAGCCCAACCGGCTGATGAGGGAAAGCTAGATCATCCAATTGCCTATGCCAGTAGACAACTAAATCAAGCTGAAAGGAATTATACAACAACCGAGCGAGAAGGATTAGGAATGGTCTATGCAGTTAAGAAATTCAGACACTATCTGTTAGCCAATAAATTTAAGTTCTTCATAGACCATCAAGCCCTACTGTACGTAGTCAATAAACCTTGTAACACAGGAAGATTATTAAGATGGTTCTTACTATTAATGGAGTTCGACTTCGAAGTGGTAGTAAAAAAGGGAAACATGCATGTAAGAGCAGACCACCTTTCTAGGTTAACCCATGGAGAACCGCCAAGTGGAGTACGCGATGATCTGCCAGATACTTACTTGTTCAATCTGGAAGTATGTCCAAAGTGGGCAGAGAAATTAATTCCTATACTCACCCATGGCCCACAACACTCAATCAATAAGAATAGCAAGAAGGAAATCCTTCAATCAAGAAACTTGCACATTATTGCTAGGAGTGTGTATTATAAGGAACCCAATGGAGTGTTGCTAAGATGTGTCGAGGAGGATGAACAAAAGAAACTAATTGAGCAAGCACATGTGAACAAATGGAGAACACACCAAGGAACTTATGGAACCATTCGGGAGTTAAAAAGATTAGGAGTGTACTGGCCTGACATGCCCAAGGATGTCCATGACTACGTGAGTAATTGTGCAGAATGCCAGGAGACAATCCCGGAGGATCATATGTCCATACCATTTTCAACCATAGCACCCAATTGGAGTAAAACATTGGTTAAATTTCTAAAGAACAGAGAATATGAGGAAGGAATAAGTTTAACTAGAAGAGGATCCCTAGAAGAAATGAGCAAGGATTACGTACTTATGGGAAAAAAATTGTTTAAGAGAGGAAAGGATAACCAATTACGATTATGCGTGCATGAAGGAGAGTATCTACCCATATTAGAGATGGCACACCAACCATTTCAGAAACCAAGCTAGAAGAAGTAGCAAGTTCAAACCCTCGAATCTCCAAAGAAGAAGGAAAATCACTCGCTTCAGTTGAAGAGCAGCACAACACTAAGGAAGCCTACTCCCAAGTTGCATCTCACCCAGACAAAGGACAAGCAATATGGAATCCGACACTCAGATACTTACGGCAAAGAACGGCCAAATACCAATGGGTACGTAAAGATCAGAAGAAGGAAGAGCAGACGTCAACTTCAACTCTTAAGGAGAAAATAGAAATGAAGAAGTCAGCTTCGTAGAAGTCCAACCCAAAAAGACTCTTGCAAGAATGGCTTCCCAAGCCTTTGATTGAAGCTTAGAGAGCACGACATCAGATATGGATCCCCAAGCAGGCCAGGCAGACTGCCAAGCAAGAGATATGCAAGTGGAAGGATACACTACATCATAACAGTCGAACGACAAAGCATAGACAGACTCATACGAAAACCAGGAAAAGCAACAATTCTAGTGCTCAGCTACCAAAAGATACAAACAAACAACAAAAAGAGCGAAAAAGCAGAGAGAAGAATCGAAACATCATAACAATAAAATGGATTTGGAAACCCAAGCGACTGCAAAGAGTGGACCATCGAGATGACAAAGATTACAATTGCACTCATGAAGTGTTAATTGCACCTAAATTATGCATAATAGGGCCACATTACAAGGCCACGCATTCGGCACCTGATGTACCTGATAAAATTAGCGGTGCACATTCTCCAAGACATATTAGATCTTAGCTTCAACTCTCTTAGGAATGGACATACTATGTACATAAATAAATGCTTCGGCTATACTAACGCTTGTTTTCTTTCAGGATAAGAAATAAAAAGATGTGGTAAGAGATCTCACTCATAGAACCATGGGAGATGGAGTGATGGAACGACAATAATCACTACAATGCACTACACAGCTGCATACTTTCCTTTGAAGCTAATGCACTTTTGCTTACAAGTGCAGATGGCTTCTGAAGATTCTGAAGCAATAGTACAAGAGAAAGTGTTGGAATTTTCACTCCAGAGTATCACAAAGGCAAAGGGACACTAGTTTCGAGAAGATCAACCAGCTGGGGAGTACCTCTTCCTGGCAACAATCAAAATTATGGATACAGATCATCAATTTCTAATCATGTCCCAGGATTCTCGAGTACTACATGAACTCCCGTCTATCGTAGACACTATGAAGAAAGCGAGCATACATAAGTATTTTGAGCTGCCAATCTATAAGCTCAAATTTCAAAGATGCACACAGGTCATGAATACCTTAGAGCCAGCGCTGCATGATCCCTTGGTGCCAGAGGCTCGAGTGATGGATAAAGTAGGAGAATGGGTTGTCATTCAATTCACACATGACTTGATTAAGGAAGCCTTTGGCTGGGTAAAGGATGGGACTACCATGGTAAAAGAAGAAAGCCGAGGTGCAAAGACCAGAACATTTACATACATCAACCGGGTACATCAACCTTCCCTAATATGCATCGGTACACGGCCCCTCAAAAGATTATTGTTCAATTACTCTCACATTCCATCAAGCAGATTGGAAATCAAATTAATCTGACTCCCTACATACAAGAAAGGTTATTCGAGGCAAAAAAGCAATGGAATAATAAGAAGTTCCTCAACGGTAGTGTGGCTCTAACTATCTTGATCTATCATGCTTTAGGCATTCGAGAGAACCTGCAAGAAATGCCATCATCAACGGCGCTGGTGAAGTATGCCAAAGTTGCCACTGTTCCTAAAAAGAAAAGAGGAGTCAAGATTGTAGAAGAAGCTGAAACTAGCTCTCAACCCAGAATGAGAGGCACAAAGAGACTAAGGGAAGTCAAGCAAATGGAAGAGGAAACTCCAGCCACGAAAAGGTCACATGTACTGCCGAAAACAACTATTGAAGAGCAAAGGCTGATTACAGAGGAAGACTTAACTAGGGCCCTGGAAGAGACGCACCAGTATACAGAAGGCCAAGTCAATTTACCGGTGCAAGGCCACCATTATCAACAGACCCAACAAGAAATGGAAGCAAAAAGAAAGCTCACCAAAGTCCATCGGTACAGGGAAATAGGGCTCGACAATTCAAGCTCATCCTCGGACGCACAAGAAGAGCCAGACAACTCACTATTAAATGTGGATATTCAAAGTGAGTCAAAGAATGATGGACAATGGGCAGAGTTGAATGAAGTTAACTACAATGAAGAAGCAGAAGGCCTAAAAATGGATGACCACATTAGGCATCCTAATAAGAACACCACAAGTCAGGAAGTAGACCAGGAAGGTACGCATGTGATAAAACTTAATGAGACTTCCACTATTCGTATCAAGGAGGCTACACCACCTCACGGAATGTCCGTAAAGATACCAAAGGAGGAGCCTCAGGAAGAGAAAGTAGAAGACGAAGAACCCTTCACACCAATAAGGGTTGTGGCAGAACCCTCCCCCATGGATGTCACATTTCAAGGGAGTGCCACAAAAGCTCTTGATTTGAAGGAACAAGAAGAAGTACACAACATACAATCACAAATTAGACAACCACACAACGAAACCATCCACGTGGAGCAGGGAAAAGATGTGCAATCCGGCGCAGCTCCAAGCATACCTAGGACGTGGTTAAATGTTGACATAGCTCAGCTCAAGCCAATAGTACAAGATATGATCAGAACCGCACTAGACACACAACAACTGATGCTTGAGGCTGATGAAGACTATGATCAAGCAATGCAGGACAAGCATGAGCTTCAAGAAAAGAGTAAGAATCTTTCGGCCGCATTGAACTTAGAAAGAGAACACACCGGATGCAAAGAGAAAGAAGCCCAAGAAGCCAAAAAGCAGTGCAATGAGTTAATGACCAAAAATAAGAGATTAAAAGCACAACTGCAAGAAGTACAGACAAAATACGAAGCTAGCGAGACTGAGAAGGCGCGAATTGTTGCCCGGAGCAAAATACTGGAATCACAGATCAAAGTATACATGGAGGAAGCAAAGAACTTAAGGAATCGAAATAAAGAACTCATGACCACCCTTCTTAGTGACCAGCCAATAGAAGTTCAAGAAAGACCAGAAAAAGATATCAAATAATTGGAGACAAAGATAGCTAAGTATGAAGATCAGCTCAGAAAGGAGCAACTCACCATTGCCGAATGGGAAAAGCGGTACATGGACGACACAGCTGCCCTACAAACTAAATGGAAGAAAGCTAAAAAATCGTTATCTCATGCAATGTAAAGAAGACACCGATCATTTAGATATCATTGCTCAAGAACTTCTCAAGCACAAGGACACCATTGCATAGGCTATTGAGGAAATAAAGAAGAAAGACGCATTGATTAAACAGCTTCAAGAGCAGTTAGAGCAGAAAACAATGGAGGGGACACCAGTAGTTCCAAAATCCGCAGAGGCTACTGTGGAGACTGAGGTACGTCCTCTCTCTCCCCCCTCACATCATTCACCGATAAAGGAGGAACAGGAGGTTCACATTGAACATAACACTCGGGAAATTGCAGAATTAAGCCGACCGGAAAGGGCACTACTAATGTCCCAGCTTATGGCTGAATTTGAAGATCAAATCATCCAAGTAATGAAGGAAGCTAAGATAGAAAGCAAAAACTTGGAGCAGATTTTGAAGCCTTTTAGTGTACCATATGGCCTGCTGAAAGAACAAACGAGACAATATATAAAGACTACGACAAATAAAGATCCGGACTACAATCTCCACTTCAGACATGATACATTCAAGTATACCCAAGAAGAGTTTGAGAAGGCGGATCGTATATGGAGAAGAAAGCTTTTGGAAAAGAATCCTACACTACGGGTACAGTGGGAAGCATCACCTTATGTGCTTCAGGTAAACCCATCTTTCTGCCCAGTACCCTGTCGAAGAGCTTGGACGCAATTTTGGGAGGGTCAGCGCCAGGGAAATATCAATAATCAGTGGCTCAACTATCCGGTGTTACCTAGCCCTCCACACAATTACTTACCGACTGAGGAATATATGGTAAAAACTATGGAATTTTGGATTGCAAGATATGCTATAGTTCCGGATTTAGCAGTTAAAATGACCAATAAAATATTCCATATGCTACAAACAATAATCAAGGTTTTCTAGCATGCAAAATATACTTTTTTGAATTTCATCGGCATTACGCAAGGATCCGAAGCACTAATTTTTTATCTATCTACTATTCCAAGCCGCTTAACACTTATGCAATATTATTCTCGAATTATGTTTTTGCCATCAACGTATATGCAAACTTTCGAAGAAGCATTTTTCACCCGCTTCTTCGAAATAGATTTAGAAATTTTTGTAAAAATGACTTCGAACCTTAATGCACGTCTGGTCGCTTATGAGACGAGCTTTTTTGCGGATGATCAGCAAGCACGAGAGGATGGGGTAAAGTCAATACAATGGAAGGAATTTATGATATGTCATGCTAATCTACTAAACCAAAGAGGGGACGACAGAGTTCAGGAGGAGGGACGTGTGGAAGGGGAATCAAGCAAGAAAAGAAGAAGAAGAAGATCAAAGACAAAAACAACTCAATAAAGAATGAAGATCATAATAGAGAAGAACCACCCTCTGCCCAAAGCCTCGCGGGGGCACGCATCAGGCAACAACGCGAATCATTCAGGTCCTGAGAAGTGGAATTAAAGATCAATCAGAACCAGGACATTTCATGGGAAGGACGAACTAGGGCCAGGAACTATACATGAAGAAGTGCAAGACAATAATTGGCAGGTAGTAATCCTTCCGATAACAGCGTGCGGTGAAAAGAAAGTAAACAGGCTCAAAGCAATACAACAGGATCACATGTGTGCAACCAGGACAAATCAGAGTACCACAAGCAAGACATAGGTCACTGGTGGCATGCGTGGCAGCCCAACTGAATACAGTAACCCAGATATGTGATATACGGAATACCAAGGGGAAAAACAGAAGCAAAGGACATAGATCGGATAAAATAACAAATTCTCTGACGGTCCTTATTGCTTCTCCGACCACTGGGTGCGTGTATTCAGACCTCTTAAAGCAAGCCAAAGACAGAAGCAAAGGACAAACCTCGGATAAGATAACCAATTGTCCGACGGTCCTTATTGCTTCTTCGACCACTGGATGCATGCACTCAAAAGACGTAAACAAGCAGCCAATGAGAAGATAAAGCCTATCAAGGGACGACAGAGACAAAGAGGGGGAGAGTGTTGCAGAGCAAAGGAGTAAAAGAGAAGAGCCCGAAAATTTTCAAATTAATGGGCATATTTTTCTTCTTCAAATTCCTAGAGAATTCCCTCAAGCCATGTAAATGCACTAGAGGAGTCCTCTAGTTGCATAATCCCAATTTGTTGTAAAATATTCCTTGTAAATTAGTAGGAAATTCACTTTTTTGGAATAAAGTGCCGGTCTCTTATGTGAAAGGACCAAACTTAGGGCACATGTATATAAGTCACTTGGTGACTCTTTGTAGAGACCTTTTGCCATTGTGAAGAAGGAGCTCTCAAAATTTCGAAATTGCCTCTTTCTTGCAGATTTCTATCTTCTCTTTGATCTTGTATGTGTGTGTAATGCTTGGAATGAGTATGTAAGACTGTTGTCTACCCCTCCCCACTGTTTTTGAGCTACTGTAGTGTGTGTGTGAGCTTGTAGGAGTTGTGGCGTGAGTGTGGGTGCTTTCTGCCATTCACTATTTTGGTCATAACTTGAATCAGAGTTGTCAGAATCGAGAACCACTTCCAATAGATGCGTCTTGTCGAGAACTTCAAAACAAGTATCCTATTGACTATATTCGAAGTTCGGAGCTGGCAGAAATCCTTGATTTTCTGAAAATTGTTGTAAGAGGTATCACGGCAGACACTTTCAGTTTCTCAGTGAGCTTGAGAGGTGGATTAGTCTTTTCTCATTCATAGCAGCTGAACCACTTCATGTTCCATCATGTGTGCACATGTCCTCATACACCTGGTTAGGTCGTTTGATCGGATTGACATTTAAATGTGTGTTAATTTCCCACTATATGCACTTGTGTTGCAATAGAGGTAGAGTCTCGTTGGCACGAGTCCTTGAGTCTTCTTGACTCAAGTACACACCGATCTCTCAATTGAAGAGGATATTGAGGATGTGAAACTAACACCTTGGAGAGCTTTGCAAGGCATTAAGGATGAAACTTTCATAATTTTGACATTATCAAGAGTCATTTGGAAAGACTTGAGCGTTGAGGAGATGGTCATAGAGCTAAATAAGTAAGTAGAATCTTGTCAATGATTTGTTCCACTTGCTCCTTCAACAATTTATCATGTAGCTCCAAACTTCAGAATGGAGTTACAAGGTTTATATGTAGATTCATGAGATGATAATGAGGGGGCCTTGGTGCTTCACATGGAGTGAAGTCCAAGTAGAGTACCCGACCACCTCCTCATACAAAGCGTTATCATAATACTTTATATTGTTCTATGATTGAGTGAGTTCTCTTTCTCATTAGAATTTAGTATGATTGTGTTTGTCTAATAGTTGGTGCTATTCAATGCAAGGCATCAATGCCTTGCATTGAGTTTCACTACAATTCTGATGCTAGGCATCCGGATGGAGCAGGGAGTCGCTGCCAAGTATCGCTTCTCATAAGTAGTTGACACTAAGCATTGACTCAAAGTAGGTGAAATTGCTTTGGGGCTTTATCCATTTATTCATTTCAGTTTCCTAGAAAAAAAATTATCAATTTATTCGATGCCAAGCATCGGCATCATTCATGTATGTTGCACTTTGTATCAATCTTTGAGTTGACACTCCTCCTTTGTTTGTAGAAATGTCCAAATAAGAAGAGTGGTGAGACCAATGAAGACTTTCTTGCTGCCTTCGTCACTCATATCCAAAGGGCAAGGCATGAGAAGTCTAGAATAAAGGCAAAGGAGATGGAGTTTGAGGATGATTCCTCTGGACTAAAGTGCTTTTCAAACCCCATAGACCCTCTAACAACATTGTATTACTATTTATATTGCGTTGATGTAAATAACATATGTAGAGTAGTACCTAGGAAACACTATTCCCTTCTAATAGTGTTGGTGCAATTACTCCAAGCTGAAGTGCTTGATCACTTATCCTAAAAGGTCATGTATTAGCACATGAATGACCTCTTGTAAAAGAGTAATTTTTACTCCTTGTAAAAGTGCATATATGGAAGCACTTGCAATCACGAGTTCTTAAGAGAATCTTTCCATGAATTATTTGGTGAGGATTTATGGCAAGTAAATTCCTAAAACTTTGGAACACATTTAGGTAAAGATTCAAATTCAAACTTGAATCTTTGCTCCAACAAAAGGCTAAACTATCTAGGAGCATGAATGTGTAGCCAGATAGAGCCCAATTTGGAGAGACATTCAAAGGGATTTCAAGTGGATATTGAGCTTACACTATAGCTCCATCATTGCCCTCATATTGTGCAATCATTCATTGTCAATGTCAATGTAAGCTATGTGCATTAATACATATTCTAAGCAAGGTATAAGGAGGAGTTCAAGATCAATGATCTTGGATTGCTTACATATTTTCTTGGTTTAGAGATTGTTTATAGAAATTCTAGTGTTTTCATGACTAAGAGAAAGTACATCCATGATATACTAGTCGAGTTCAAAATAGAAAATGCTAAAATTGCAGGTACACCCATGGAATTGAACCACAAACTTAGTGCTCATGAAGGAGAGCTACTTGAATACATTATAGGTTATCATAGTCTTGGTGGGACTCTCAATTACGCAACCCTAACATGAGTAGATATATGCTATGGGGGAGAACATTGAGTCAATTCATGCATACACCAAGAAAACCTCACATGGAAGCTGCCAAAAGGATCTTAAAGTACTTGAAGGGTACCATAAATGAAGGGCTATTTTATCCATTTACATATAACTTGGATATCAAGCTATACTCTGATGTAGATTGGGTTGGCCCAAAAGATGATAGGAGGAGCACCTCTGGTTACCTATCCTTTGTAGGATCTAGGTCAATTTCATGGTCATCAAAGAAACAACCAACTATGGCATTGTCATCAACTCAAGCTGAATATAGGGGCCTAGCAAATGCAGCATAAGAGCCAATGTGGTTAAAGCTACTCTACTCAGACTTGGGGCTACATACATACACTCCATTGATCTTGGGAGATAATATTAGCTCACTAGATTTGACTGCTAATCTTGTATATCATGCAAGGACTAAGCACATTGAAGTTAATTATCATTATGTGAGAGAGAAGCTACTTAGCAAGGACATACAATTGTCCTACCTATCAACAAACTTGCAATGTGCATATATGCTAACTAAATCTTTGGATGGAACTAAGTTGAACAGGTTCAAAATGATGATTGGATTGTAGGAGATCAAAGAGAATTGAAGACCAAGCATGCTAGGCTTGAGGGGGACTTGTTGGTGCAATCACTTCAAGCCTTGATTCTTGATCACTTATCCTAAAAGTTCACATATTAGCACATGAATGACATCTTCTAAAAGATTAATTCTTACTCCTTGTAAAAGTGTATATATGGAAGCACATGCAATCACAAGTTCTTAGGAGAATCTTTCCACGAATTATTTGGTGATGATTTATGGAAAATAAAGTCTAAAAATTTGGAACACTTTTAGGTAAAGATTCAAATTCAAATTTGAATCTTGGCTCCAACAAAAGACTATAAGAGGCTATCTAGTCACGTGAATGTGTAGCCAGATAGAGCCCAATTGGGAGAGACATTCAGAGGGATCTCAAGTGGATACTGAGCTCACACTATAGCTCTATCATTGCCCTCACATTGTGCAATCATTCATTGCCAATGTCAATGTAACTTATGTGCATTACTACATATAGTTTTCTGCATCTATTCTACTCTATCATGTATCATTCAGAATAGTGAACTTCACTTATCCATTTCTTAGTGTGTACTTGATCATTTGTAGTGCTTTAAGTTGGTAAAGATTCATTTCTACAAAGTTTCATTCTTATTGCCTCAGCCAATCGTGAGAAATGTGCAAAACAATGCTCTCTAATATGGAAATTGTTATCTCCCTAAAATGTCAGGATGCATTGAACTTTTGCTAAGCATCATTCTCTGAGCATAGTTGATCATTTTAAGTTAAATAACTTGAAAATGTTAGCTACCGGATTTAATTAGATATGACCAAAAGGATATTGTTCAATTGTTAGTAGAGAAAGAGAGTCATTCATTTCTCTAAGTAGGTGTAGTGACCAAAATAGCAAGTTTTTGGTTCATATTCAAACCCGAACTTATCTTTTTTGATCCAATGATTTGAGGATCATCTTCCAAATTACTTGGCTGATTATTTGTGCTTCCTGGAAAGCTCAAGAGATATATTTTGCACTCCTTAACTCAGTTTTGCCTGGCATGAAGTAGGATTTGCAACACTATCTCATCTCTGGAAGGTGTCCACCATCTCCTCCAAAAAATAGTAGATATCCCATAGGGCTTTAAAATGAGTGGTTCCATAAAAGATGATGATCCACTCAAGCACGCACAAATTGAGAGATGGTGATAGATTTTGGTGAGTTGACGATGCCACAACTCTAGAGGATTGTCATTTTCCGTAGTAGGGACCAATCCTTCTCTGTCTCAACAACATTAAAGTCAAGTTGTCAGGTTGAGTGTCTTGCATGGTACTATCTTTACGTTTTGTCTCTATGTTGAAATTTCATTTCACATTGTACTTATAAGTTTGAATTCATTGTGTAAAGACAAATGTGAATCACACCCCAAGACATAGGTTTGTTATTGGTATCGAGTGCCCTACAATCAGATACTAGGATAAAGTTAGTAAAAGAAGGGTTAGGGAATATTTTAGTGATAATGGAATTTCAAATGTACTAATGCTCCCTATAGTTAAAAAGAAACTGTCATGTGGCAAGGGACAAGACATTGATTAATCCTCATCAATAGCCGAAGAAACTTATAATGAGGTTAATCCAATTGTTCTCTAATGATGATGATTGCATCTTTGACTTATTCTCTCGCACACGTACTTCTAATTGCAATGTTGCTCATTGACACTCTTTTGCCATCACCTCTAATTGATTTGTTTTTTTTCAGGGATGACACTCGCTTGTGTGCTCAAAATGTTCAGGTAGTGCATAGCTCTAGAGAAGGATGAAGCCCAAGTCAGCTTCATTAGGATGTGGATTCATGGCTTCAATGAGTTCTCCGATGAGGAGTAGGAGGTTAGAAAGAAGCATATTGTTGACACACAAAGATTCCAACCTGCCTCAAGGGAGCCCATGCCACCATTGGGAGATGAGCCAGAAGACATGGCTGACCTTGAGGAGCAGGTTCAAGAGCAAGAAAAGCCTTCAAAGAGTTCTTAAGTCCTTGACAATGATGTTATGCATGAGGTCGAGAAATTATATGATTGGCTTCTATTGTAGAACGACTGTTGAATTTTCTAAACAAACACTTTTGTAATGATTTAATTATTAGAATATAATTCTCAAAGTTTCTTGTTATTTGTGCTTAACTTTATCCACATTCTACTCGATTGTGTTCGATTGGTGTGAGGTTTCGTTTACATTTATGGCTAGTTAAGGTCATATTCTTGAAGTGGTAATTGCACCAGCTTCGTGAGCTAGAATAGAGGTATGCAAAAAATCTTCTCGTAATGTATGTACTAGTATCAAATGATGTGGTATTATAAATGTTGAGCCCCAAAAAAGAATTTTTTATTTTCCATGTCAAGTTACTCAAATTTTAAATAGCAATGAGAACATATATCTCTCCATCTACAGTGCCAATCACTACATCAAGAGGTTGTATTTCTCTACTTTTGGCATTATTTCCACTACTTTCTAAAAATGGAAGCTCTGACAAGAGGTAGTGGATCATTTGATAGCATTTTCTTCCATTAAACATTATTTTCCTACCTACTTTGTGAATTTGATGCATCAAATTGGCAGTTTTTCATGGTACTAATTGAACAAGCAACATTGTTTTCCATTGTGGGATACAAAAATGGCCATTTTTTGCAACATTTTGTGGATTTCTTCGCAAACAAAAAAGAGAACATGTCTTCACTCTACTTGGTTGCTTCTTAGATGACCATGATATAAGTTTTGATCCTGCAAAAGGTAGGTACCTTGAGGGGCTCCTCCTATCATCCTTGGAGCCAGCCCAATTCGCATCAAAATACATTTTTATGTCGAAGTCAAAAGTGAAGGGATAAAACAACCCTTCATTTATGGCACCCTTTAGATACTTTAGCACCTTCTCGGCAGCTTCCATGTGGGGCTTCCTTGGTGCATGCATAAGTTGAGTCAATGTACATACTCCATAAGCAATGTCTAGTCTTGTTAGGGTAGCATAGTTGAGGCTCCCTACAAGTTTTTGATAACCTGTAACATCCTCAAGGAGTTCTCCTTCATGAGAACCAAGCTTATGGTTGAGTTCCATGGGTGTACCTACAAATTAGGTATTCTCTATCGTGAATTTCACCAACATATCATGAATATATTTTCTCTTAGTAATTAATATAGCAGAATATGTATATACAAGTTCTAAAACACAAAAGTATGTTAACAAGCCAAGGTCACTCATTCTAAATTCTTCCATTAGTTGAGCTTTAACTTGTTTGATGTCATCGGCATCATTCCTTGTAATGATAATGTCAACCACATTGACACATAAGTAGATACCTTCTGAGTTGGTCTTCTTTATAAATAAAGAAGAATCTGCCTTGCTAGCCACAAAACTTTGATCTTGCAAATGAGTAACAAGCCTATGGTTCTAAGCTCTAGGAGCTTGTTTAAGGCCATAAAGTGCCCTCCTTAGCTTGCATACATAACCTGATTTATCTTTATCTTCAAAACCTAGTGGTTGTGCCATATACACTTCTTCTTATATCCATCCATTTAAGAATGCATTGTTGACATCTAACTGATATAGATTCCAATTTTTGGAAGCAGCAACACTTACCTAAAACATAATTATTGGCATCTTGGCCATAGGTGAAAAGGTTTCTTCATAGTCCACTCCATGGGTTTGAGCAAAACCCTTTGCCACTAACCTTTCCTTGTACCTATATATAGAACCATCTCAATTCTTTTTTATTTTATATATCCACCTGGATCCTATTACTTTCATGCTTGGCTTATTGGGAACCAAGTCCCAAGTATGGTTTTCCTGACGTGCTTCTACTTCTTCCTGCATGGCTTCTCTCCATTCTTTCCTCTTACTAGCCTCTTCAAATGAAGAAGGTCCTTCTGTCATAGAGTCTTTAGTGATACACAGAGAATGCTTGGTGGCTAATGATGTATCATAGCCATACCTTATCGACTTTTTACTCTCCCTTTGAGATCTCCTAAGTGCTTGATTGGAGGACTCTAGAGTCTCTTCCAATTTCTTCATCTTGGCCTTGCCTTTTGACTTTCAAGCCTTGAAATCCATTTGCTCTTCATCCTCTGAGTTTATATCTTCTGGTAATTGTTGATCTTCTTGAGTGAGAGTTGGAAAATCACTTTCCAAATCATATGGTCACTTGACTTTCCTGCAATCATCTTGAAACCATGAATTATTTTCATCAAAAACTACATCCCTAACAATTATGAATCCTTTGTTAGTGGGATTTTATAACCTATAAACCTTTTGGTTTTGTTAATACCCAATGAATATCCACTTTTCAGCTTTAGGGTCAAGCTTCCCTCTAATCGATTCCTCTAATATATGTGGGAAGGTGTGCATAAGGAATGCACCCAAAAATTTTGCAATGGTCCAATGAGGGTCTCCTACCATTCCATGCTTCATAGGGTGTCATTCCATCTGAGGATTTGGATAGGAGCATGTTGACTAAGTAAGTGGTTGTGGAGACAGCCTTTGTCCATAGGTAATTAGGTATCTTTTTCTCATTGAACATTGAGCTTGAAGCTTCAACTATGAACTTGTTCCTTCTCTCTGCCACTTCATTTAATTCAGGAGTATATCTTGTTGTTACTTCCGTCTTTATGCCTCTATCCTATAGAAATGAATCAAATTCATGTGAAAACTACTCACCACCTCAATCAGATCTTATCCTTTTCAAGCTTCTACTTGTTTGGTTCTCAACTAATGCCAAATACTTTTTAAAACATGTAAATACTTGATCCTTATGCTTTATGAAGTAAAGGATTATCCATCAATGTAGTCATCTATAACTGAAACATAGTACCTTGAACCTAAGATTGATGGATCTTTGCTAGGACCCCACACATGAGTGTGTACAAGATCCAAGTACTCTTTATACATGTACCCCTTTTTGTTGAATGGTTTCCTGTGAGCTTTACCAAATTGGCATTCTCCACATTTGTATATCATGTGTTGCTTCGACACATTGGGGATGCCATCTACACTTTGATACTTGCATATTTGTTTTAGTGTTCCTTCTCCTATGTGTCCTAGCCTTTTGTGCCATATCTCTAGCTCAGATAGAGTTTGACCTTTATAATTGAAGAGTGCTATATTCCTAGTGCCTTCAATCTCAAATGTAAATAATCTACTAGATTTCTCACCTTTAGCAACCCTTTTGAAGCTTTTTTGAGGGTCTTCCACATATGCTCCATGCCTATCGAATCTGACTTGTAAGCCTTTCTCAACAATCTATGAACCACTAATTAGGTTTTTGGTTTTAGTTGGCACATAGAAATCCTTACTTAAGAGGTTCATGTTACCATCTGAGGTCTTGACATTTCCAATTTTCTTCATTGAGTGTTTGGTGTCATCACCTCTCTATACTTCAGGCTTCCCTTTGGGTTGTTTAGGATAAGATAATAATGCTACATTTCCAACCACATGATTGGAACAACCTGAAGCGATATAGAAAAGATGCTCATCATCTTTACCTTGCTTGGATGTCATGTTCATGATGAGTAGAGATTCCTCTTGGTCTTCTGTGTAATTGTTATAATCTCTTCTTCCTCTAAAACCTCCTTGATAATCGTTGTTGATGTAGCTTTGATTGTAATTATCATTGTAGTTGCTTCCTGCGTTGTTGTACCTACCTTTGGATTGTCCATAGCTACCTCTATGGAAACCTCTTGCCCTTTGATTCCTTGTTTTCTTGAAGCATTCTTCTGTCGTGTGGTTAGTAAGACCACCAATGTTGCAAGGTGGATTGTTGTATGATCTCCCCCTGCCTTGCTTTCCTCCTCCGCCCCTTCCTCTAACACCGCTTCGTCTACCTATGTAGTTAGCTTGAGAGGTACTAGCCTCTTCTTCATTCTTCTTTCTTTTACCTTTATCCTTACTTTTATTCTTATCTGTATAAAGAGCAGAAGATTGGTTACCTCTAGAGTTTCCACCATTCTTGTCGAGCTTTGTTTCGTGGGTGAAGAGTTGCCCCATCAAGGTGTTGAGGTCAGGTATTTGCATATCCATGTAAAGGTCCATTGTTGTGGTGAAGGACTCCCAATTATCATCAACTTTGATGCCATTAATGATCTGCCTTACTATGTGTTCTTCTTCTATCTCCTCTCCAATGCTTGCAAGCTTCTCAGCCACATCCTTCATCTTGGTTACATAATCAGCCACACCTTGGTTGGGTTGCTTCTTTATAGTTATAAACTCCATCCATAGTTGATTCTTCCTAGTTTTTGTATTTGATCAGAAATATGATGAGAGTAGTTCCCAAGTCCCTTGGGAGGTCTTGCAATATTTAATGTGAGGCAATAAGAAATCAGATATTGAGTTTAGTAGATAAGACATGGCAAGAGCATCCTTTGCACACCATGTCGTCAGCCTTTATTGCTCTTCCTTTGTGGGTTGATGCTTGCTCGTGAGTATTGGCATCTCTTCATCTCCTAAGATGTATCCATATACATTTCTCCCTTGAAGGTAGGCTTGCATCCTTAGTGACCATGCTGAGTAGTTACTTCTATCCAATTTGTCAATGAAGGATGGAAATCCATTACCCATCTTGCTTGTTCTTGCTCTGATACCACTACTGGAGGAGTTGGTGGATAGTCCTGAGAGATGAAGTGGTGTTGCTTAGACCTGCTTAACAGCTGCAAAGAATAGTTGATGGAGAGTGTAATGGGCCTATTTAGCTAGCTAATGATATCAAACAATCATGTATGATGTTTGGCATATGATCCACTAATCTATGGAGCAAAACAAATAGGTGGGAAGTTGATCCAAGACTAGAACTTGCTATTCTTGTCTCTACACGTTCAATATTTTGAACAATTCTCTGAGCATAGTAGCAATTAGCTTAATTCCTTTTGATGATCTCTAAATAGCTAAGATAGCAATCAATCATGAGAGATTTCATAAGAAATGATGAACTACACATTGAGAATGGTGTTTACCAAATCACACCACATGCCCGACATTTTCGGGGTGCATCAATCAACAAACTAGAGAGCAATGACATGCTAATATCTCATGATTCAAATGAGCAATGATAATGAGATTTTGTATCAATAGAGTAGATAGTATAGTAAAGGTACCATGCTTTAAATCACTATAAATGATCAATCATACACTGAGAACAAGCTCTAAGAAGATTATTGGTCTAATGTAGTTATAATAGAGAAGTGAAGTGGAGATATGATAGAATGTATGTATTAAAATATGTACAAATACAATTTCATTGGCAATGATCCATATCACAATGTGAAAAGTATGAATGCGCTAGCACTTAGGAGATCTCAAAGGGAGAGTAAAAAGCCCATAAGGTATGGCTATGATACATCATTAGCCACCAAGCATTCTATTTACATCACTAAAGACTTTATGATAGAAGAAGCTTCTTCATTTGAAGAGGTTAGTAAGAGGAAAGAATGGAGAGAAGCCATGCAGAAAGAAGTAGAAGTACTTCTGGAAAACCATACTTGGTACTTGGTTCCCAAGAAACCAAGCATGAAAGTAATAGGATCCAGGTGGATATATAAAATAAAAAAGAATTCAGATGGTTCTATAAATAGGTACAAGGCAACGTTAGTGGCAAAGGGGTTTGCTCAAACCCATGGATTCGACTATGAAGAAACCTTTTCACATGTGGCAAAGATGCCAACAATTAGGGTTTTGGTAAGCGTTGCTGCTTCCAAAAATTGGAATCTATATCACTTAGATGTCAAGAATGCATTCTTAAATGGATGGATATCAGAAGAAGTTTAAATAGCACAAAAACCAGATTTGAATATAAAGATAAATTAGGTTATGTATGCAAGCTAAGGAAGGCACTTTATGGCCTAAAGCAAGCTCCTAGAGCTTGGAACCGTAGGCTTGTTACTTATTTGCAGGATCAAAGTTTTGTGGCAAACAAGGCAGATTCTTCTTTATTTATAAAGAAGACCAACTCTGCAGGTACACATAACAACAAAACAGTGTTGTTGAATGCAAAAATAGACATATTACAGAAATAGAAAGAGCGTTGATGGCTGAAAAGAATATGCCTCATTGTTATTGGGCAGAAGTTGTGCATACAGTTGTATACATCATGAACAGAAATCCAACTGTTGTTGTTATACATCAAGTTACATCTGAAGAGAAATTTACAGGTAAAAAGCCAAACTTATCACATATGCAAGTTTTTGGCTATATTGCATATGTACATGTTCCAGATGAGTTGAGGATGAAGCTTGATCCAAAAGCAGAAAAATGTGTCTTCATTGGATACTCTCTTGAGCAAAAGGGGTACAAATGTTATAACCCACTCACACAATAGGTGAAGGTGAGCAGAGATGTGGTATTTGATGAAATGTCAAGCTTCTATGCAAATGCCAAAGAAGGACTAAATCTTGAACCAAATGAAAAAGAAAATGCTGAAAAATCAAGTGTAGAATCTCAAGTTTTGAGTGGACTGGATGCATCACCAAGCAATAGTTCCAACTCAAATCCACGGAGTGGAAGATTGCATGGAAATTTCAGTCCAGCAAATTCATCAAATACATCTAAGAAAGGTAAATAAAAGCTTTCTGTTGGTAGTAAAACTTGTGCAGGTTTTGAAGACATTGATGGAGATTCAAGCGGTTCAGAAAAGAGTCTTGATGAGGAACTTGGATTGCCCTCTGTGAAGACTCCAAGAGTAAGAAGTGCACATGCAGATTATACAAGGAGAAGTGACCTAGGACCAAGAAGATCTGAGAGGATGTAGAATTCAGTGCAATGATTGACGTATGATAGTTATATGGCTCATCATTGTGCCTACATGACCAAGGTAATACAAGATGCTGAACCTTCTTGTTTTGAAGATGAAATTGGAAATGCAAACTGGGAAAAACCTATGGATGAGGAGATGGCTGCACTTTATGGGAATGATACATGGAAGCTGGTTCCATTGCCACAAGGAAAGAAACCCATAGGCTGCAAATGGTTTTACAAGGTAAATAACAATGTTAATGGTAGAATAACTAGGTATAAAGCACGATTGGTAGCTAAAGGATATGCACAAACATATGGCATTGATTATGAGGAGACATTCAGCCTTGTAGCTACAATGCTGCATTATTCCTTGGGCAATGAGTTTATTCATACAGAAATAGGTATATGGATGTCACAAAGGCAATATGCCTTGAATATGTTGCAAAAGTATGGTATGGCTGATTGTAAGCCAATTTCTATGCCAATATATCAGAATTTGAAGTTAGATACTACGCCAGGTGAAGCATTGGAAAATGCTACTATGTACAAGAAAATTGTGGGAAGCTTGATATATCTCACAATTGTAAGGCCTAATCTTAGCTACACTGTTGGACTTGAAAGTCAGTTTATGCAGGTTCCTAGGAAGCCACATTTGGATGCTTTGAGGCGCACTCTACGTTATGTGAGTGCTACTTTGGATTATGCATTGTTTTGTGAGGCTAGTGTAGATTTGCAGGTTTATGGATACACCGATGCAGATTGGGCTGGTTGCATTCCAGATAGAAGGTCTACTAGTGGTTTTTGATTCTCACTTGGCAGTGCAGCTATTACATGAAGCAGCAAGAAGCAACCAACTATTGCTTTGTCAAGTACAGACGTTGAGTATAGAGGTGCTGCAATGGTAGCATGTGAGGCATCATGGCTAGAAATGCTACTTGTAGATTTAGGTTTGGAAGTGCGATATCATATCACTATTTATTGTGATAATCTTAGCAGCATACAGTTAACATGGAATCCTATTTTCCATGCTAGAACAAATCATATCGAGGTACATTATCACTTCATCAGAGAGAAGATATTAGCAGGTGATATTGATCTTGTTTATGTGAGAACAAATGAGCAGGTTGCTGATATTTTCACTAAAGCACTTGGAGTAGAGAAGCTGAAGAAGTTTCGGAAGATGCTTGGATTAGAGGACATGACTTTGAGCTTGAGGGGGAGTGTTGACATATCAAGCTCAACATGTGATGATCCCGGATGACACGTATTAGTTTTTTGTTTCTTTGACATGCATAGTGGTCACTTTGGTATATGTCACGGATACTTCATTGAGCTTTATTAGACTTATCTACCGAGAGTGATGGCACATTTGTTACTTGCTAGCTCACTCATTCACACACATTAAAATTTTTCCTTATGTACAGATCTTTATATATTGCACTTGTTGTATTCTTGTTTTTAGGTCATTTTTGTACATTCCTTTTTATGTAATAGAAGAAGAAGAGGAAGATCATGCCTCAATCTGTGTGTGTGCTTCTCCTTAAGAGTGAGTGTGTGGGTGTGTGATCTCTCTTCCTTATCTCCTTCATCGAGACAAATACTACATCCCTACTAGATATAAATCCTTTATTAGTGGGATTGTATAGCCTATAACCCTTCTCGTTTTGGTCATACCCAATGAATATACACTTTTCAAATTTAGGGTCAAGCTTCCTTCTAATCTCTGAGGGAATTTCTGCATAAGCAATGCACCCAAATATTTTGCAATGGTCCACATGAGGGCCTCTTGCAATTCCATACTTCATAGGATGGTATTCCATCCAAGGATTTGGATGGGATCCTGTTGACCAAGTAAGTGGTTGTTGTTGCAGAACTCTAAATCTCCAAAGGTCTGATCTATACTAACTTAAGAGCACCTCTATATCCGTAATGGACCAAACTTTACACAAATGTTACCTTCATTTACGAAATCTTCAATTATCACTTCTCTGAGTGAGAATCTTTCTTCTTCAATAAGTTTGCTTCAAAGATTGACTTCATTACCTGCACATATCTTCATATTTCTTCAAACTAATGATGCACATAACTCCATGCTACCTTTGCGCAATCATGTCAATCATTAGTCCTTCAAAAGAATCACTAAAACTTTAATTTGATCCTTAAGATCAAAAGTATGTCAGAAACTATCTTCGTGAACAAGCGACTTTGACATAGCTAATTTCTAAGGTTGATTTCTCATAGCGCAGATCCTGTTTTCCTAAATGCTTTTAGACATAGCTTCCTTACCTTCTAACTTAGACTTTGAGTGCTCAGTAATCAGAAACTTTACACTGTACACTGAGATATAAGCAAAACATTGACACAAAAAAATGTGCGACTCTCAGAGGTCTACCTGCAGACTTTACATACACACGTTCTTATTGATCATACTCACAACATGAAAGGAATTAGACCATGACACTTTGAACATAGCTTCATTAGCTTCTAGATTAGATGTGTACAAAAGATTTCCTGATCCACATGATCAAGCTGAGAGAAATCAGAGAAAGACTCGATGCTAACTCATGAAGATGACTATCTACACATCTATCTCAATGACACTTGGCTTCTAATGACTCTATCATGTATTTCTTTACACCATTGACTTATATACATATGATTCTAGAATTATCCTGCATCCATTTCATTACACCTTACCATCCTAAGGATCATCTACACTCATAGTACAAGAATTCCCAACTGTAATGTACATATGTATACAAGCTTCGCTTCTGAGATCTCTTCACTTTCTCAAATGACTTCTTCTACTTCAATCTGATCATTGACATGCTTCAAGCTCTTAATAATCATAAATTTTTGATTGTTTTGTTCCAACAGCTCCCCCTCAATCATTAATTATGATTATTCCATTCTCCTTTACTCCTGCCATCTCTTTGAACCTCTATAGCTTAGGTCCATCCAAGCTTTTTGTTAACATATCCGCAACTTGCTCTTTTGTTGGAGTATACAATAATTAAATCTCTTTATCAAGTACCTTCTCCCTCAAGAAATGATATTGAATCTCTATGTGCTTAGTCCTGGCATGAAAAACAGGGTTAGCTGCCAAATACAATGAACTCATATTGTCTCCAAAAATAATTGGAGTACTTTGATCAGTTCCAAAACTCTTCAACAAAGTCTTTAACCATATCACTTCTTTTGCAGCCTCTACCATTCCTTTATACTCAGCTTCTGTGGATGAGAAAGCAACTGTATGTTGCTTCTTTGAGCACCAAGAAACTAATTTATCTCCAATATAACAGAGATAACCATGAGTAGATCTTCTATCATCTGAATCACCTGCCCAATCTGCATCACTAAACACTTTGATTCTTGTATCAGAAGTAAATCCATAATACAAACCTTCATTTAGAGTTCCCTTGATATATTTGAGTACCCATTGAGCTCCAATCCAATGAGTCTTCTTTGGACAATGCATAAATTGTGATAACACACCTACTGCATATGATAAGTCTGGCCTTTTCAAAGTAGCATAGATTAAACCACCTACCAAACTCTCATATTTCTTCATATCATTGAATTCTTCACCTCCATATCTGCTCAACTTATGATTTACCTCCAATGGTGTGGTTGAAGGCTTGCAATCCTCCATGTTGACCTTGACCAAAAGATTCTTCAAGTATCTCTCTTGTGTAACAAATACTCCATGTTGAGTATACACAATCTGCATTCCTAAGAAATAAGATAAGTTTCCCAAATCACTTATCTTAAAATCCTTCTCTATTTGTTTCTTAAGCTCCTTGATTCCTTGAGCATCTGTACGTGTGACAATAATATCATCAACATAAATACACATGTATATATATCCATTTTCACTTGCCTTCACTAGCAAGCTACTATCTGCCTTTGATGCTTCATATCCACATTCATTCAAGAACTTAACAAGCCTGTAATTCTGCTCTTGGATCCTGCTTCAAACCATACAAAGCTCTCTTGAGCTTACACACATAATCTGATCTAATTGAATCCATGAAACCTTCTGGTTGTTCCATGTACACTTCATCTGCAATGTATCCATTCAGAAATGCATTCTTTACATGTAATTGTGATAACTTCCATCCTTTACAAGCAGCAAGAGCAATCAATGATCTAATTGTAGAAATCTTAGCAACAAGACTAAAGGTTTCATCATAATCTACCCCATAAGTTTGGGCATAACCTTTGACCACAAGTCTAGCTTTGTATCTAGACACCTTTCCATGTGCAAACCTTTTTGTTTTATACACCCACTTACATCCAATGTCCTTCTGATTCTTTGGTCTTGGCACCAATTTCCATGTTTCATTTTCAAGTAGAGAATCATACTCTTCTTGCATTGCCTTCTCCCAATTTTGTTTAACTTTAGCTTCTTCATATGTGATTGGATCCTCTTCTATATTCACAATGTAAGCATAATCTTTTGTTGTTAGGAAAGATGTATCATAGCTATACCTAATAGGTTCTTTTTCTTTCTCTCAAGGATCTTCTGACCTCTGCACTCCTTGAAGTCTCAGCCACATTTGATTCTGGATCAAATCTTGGCCCATCTTCAACATTGTCCTGCAATTTACTTTTATAATCAGCAACATCAATACCTTCTTCATACACACTTACTTTTGTCTTCCCTTTCCTTTTTATTTCTTCAACATCTGCATATTCATTTGTTGTCCATGTATAGCATGTACTTTTCTCATCAAATGTAACATCTTTTGTAACAAGAAATTGCTTTGTGGATGGACTCCACAATCTTGTACCCATCTGTCTATCATCATACCCAATAAACACATACTTCTCTGCTTTGGGTTCTAGCTTATGTCTTAATTGTGAAGGAACATAAGCATATGCTAAACATCCAAATACCTTACAATGATCAAGAGTAGGTTTCTTAGCCCACCATGTTGGAACAAAACAATCACAAATTGATGATTACAAAGATCTTGATGCAAGTCTATGATCAGATTGAAGTTCAAGAAGTCATTTGAGGAAGTGAAGAGATCTCATAAGTGAAGCGTGTATACATATGTACATTACACTGGAAATTCTTGTAATTTGAGTATAGATAATCCTTAGGATGATAAGGAGTAATGTAGTAGATGTGGGATAAGTCTAGAACCATATGTATATAAGTCAATTATGTAAAGGAATACATGAGAGAGTCATTAGAAGACAAGTGTCATAGAGATAGATGTGAAGAGAGTCATCTTCAGAAAATAGCGACGAGTATTTTGTAGATTTCTCTAAGTCTGATCATGTGGATCAGAAATCCTTTTGTACACATCTAACCTACAAGCTAATGAATCTATGTTCAAAGTTTCATGGTCTAGTTCCTTTCATGCTGTGAGTATGATCAATAGGAACATGTGTATGTAAAGTCTACAGGTAGATCTCTCAGAGTCGCACACTTTTTTGTGTCAATGTTTTGCTAGTGTAAAAGGTAAATTTTTTTATGAGTGATCATTCAAAATTTAAGTTAGAAGGTAAGGAAGCTATGGCTAAAAGCATTTAGCAAAATGAGATCTGTGCTGTGAGAAATCAACCTTAGAAGTTACCTCTGTCAAAGTCGCTTGTTCACAAAGATAGTTTCTGACATACTTTTGATCTTAAGGATCAAATTAAAGTTTTAATGATGCTTTTGAAGAACTAATGGTTGATAAGATTGTGCAAAGGTAGTGTGGAGATATGTGCATCATTAGTTTGAAGAAATCTAAAGATATCTGCACGTAATGAAGTCAATTTCTGAAGCAGACTTTTTGAAGAAGGAATTTCTTCATCAGAGAAGTGATAGTGAAAGTTTTGACAAATAAAGATAACATTTGTGAAAAGTTTGATCCATAACTGATATAGAGGTGTTCGTAAATCAGTATAGATCAAACCTTTGGAGATTAAGAGGTCTCCAATAGTGGTATCAAAGTTGAAGGTGCAATACAAGTGAAGTAAAGGCATTGGAAGTCCCGACTGCTGCAAATATTGAAGTTCCTTCTAATTAAAGGTGGACAAAGCCGAATTCTTAAACATAACCTGCAGAAGTACAAAGTACGAGTTCAAAGGATCAAGAAGGATTAAAGCTTCATATCCAAGGTACATTCTATTATCATAAATCATAGTAATTGCAGACACAAAAGATCAAAGATGGGAGAAAGCTTGCAGATTGATAAGCTAGATAGGGAGAACTATCCAGCTTGGTCCATGAGGATGGAGGCACACCTCATGAGCAAAGATTTGATGGCATTCATTACAGGAGAAGAAGAAAAGCTTGAGTTTGAAGATCCTAGTGTTCCAACGAGGGAGGAACTTGTAGGTTTGAAGAATTGGATGAGAAAGGATGCTCAAGCTAGGAGCATCATTTACATGGATGTAAATGATTATCTTTTTCCTCACATCAGAGGATTAGAAAGTGCAACAGATGTGTGGAATGCTTTGGAAGAGCATTTCCAAAACGCAACCAAGTCAAGGAAGTCCTCATTATGTGCAGAATTCACAACTTTCAAGAAGAAGAGCTCACAATCAATTTCTGATTATGTGGCAAGAATGAAGGATAAGTCCAAGAGGAGATGAGAAGTGGAAGCCTTTCATATTGTCCATAGAATTGTCACTTGATCACTTTACTCCTGATCTTAACCAATTGCTAGGACACATGCTAACTTTTGAGCAGGACATTAAAGGAGACAATGATAGAAGTGCAAGTCAAGCTATGTACTCCAAGGACAAGAAAAAGAATGGCAAAGGGAAGCAATCAACTGATGATGAAGAAACTTCAAGTCAAGCTAACTTCACAAAAGGAAAGATGAATTACAGAGGTAAAGGAAGAGGAGGTAAGAACAAAGATAATACTAAAGCTTGTTGGATTTGTGGCATAACCAATCATTTGGCAAATGATTGTTGGTATAACAATAAAAATGGAGGAAATAATAGCGAGAGCTTCAATCAAAGAGGTAGAGGAGGCAGAAACCAAAGAGGCGACTTTAGAGGAAGAGGTGGTAGGAAAACATATGCTAGACGAGGTGGAAGAAGTTTTCATCCTTAGTCCTATAACAATAATTACTATAATTATGCATCAGATCAAAAGGATGCTATGACTCTTATCTTGAATGCAACTCATGAAGCAATAGGAGAAGACCAAAGGGTGTTCTATATTGACTCAGGATGTAGCAATCATCTGAGTGGCAATATATCATTGATGAATGATATGGAAGCAAAGGTGAATGGACATATAGTTCAAAGAGGTGACAACACTAAGCATAAGGTGGAGAGCATTGGATCAGTGAAGGCAAAGAATGGAAGTACACTCTTGAGCAAGGTACTTTATGTTCCTACTATTCCTAAAAACCTGATAAGTGTAGGGCAAATTGTGGAGAAGGGATATGAAGTCAGATTCACAAATGATGGTGTTTATGTGCAAGATCCAAATCAGGGATATAGAAACATCATTGCAGGTAAAAAGGAAGGAAGGTTGTTTACTCTCAAAGTCCAAGGTAATGTGCGACATTCCTTATTTACTTATGGAAATCAAAAGATGTCTGGATTAGACCCATGGCATAAAAGGCTAGGTCATTTTAATGAGAGATCCATAAAGGAAATGTCAAAGAATGATGCGGTGCTTGGTTTGCCAAATATTGAAGGGCAACACATGGTGTACAAGTTTGAAGCTTGTCAATTAGGTAAAGCAGACAAAAGTTCATACAATAAATCAAGGTACAAGTATTCAAATATTCTTGAATTGATTCATACAGATGTGTGGGGTCCTTCAAGGGACTATAGCATAAATGGATCCAGATATTATGTGTTGTTTGTTGATGATGCAACCAGATGGATTACTTTATATGTAATCAAGGACAAATCAGAAGTGTTCAAGACATTCAAGCATTATCATGCTTATGCAGAAAGGATTACAGGACAAAAGCTCAAGAGGTTGAGATCAGATGGAGGGGGAGAGTAATTTTCTAAAGAATTTGATGATTATTTGTGGAATGTAGGTATAAAAAGAGAAGTAACTTGCAGGTACTCTCCTCAACAAAATGGAGTTGCAGAAAGAAGTAATAGAACTCTTGTAGAGTTTGCAAGAGCAATGATGAAGGAAAAGAATTGTCCAAACTACTTATGGGCAGAAGCTATCAACATTGCAACATATCTTGTGAATAGGTTACCTTGTAAGGCTTTGGATGGAAGAACTCCTTATGAAGCATGGTGGGGTAGAAACCTACTCTTGATCATTGTAAGGTATTTGGATGTTTAGCATATGCTTATGTTCCTTCACAATTAAGACATAAGCTAGAACCCAAAGCAGAGAAGTATGTGTTTATTGGGTATGATGATAGACAGATGGGTTATAGATTGTGGAGTCCATCCACAAAGAAATTTCTTGTTACCAAAGATGTTACATTTGATGAGCAAAGCACATGGTATACAGGGTCAACAAATGATTATGTAGGTGTTGAAGAAATACAAAGGAAAGGGAAGACAAAAGTAAGTGTGTATGAAGAAGATATTGATGATGTTGATTATAAAAGTAAATTGCAGGTCAATGTTGAAGATGGGCCAAGATTTGATCCAGAATCAAATGTGGCTTAGACTTCAAGAATTGCAGAGGTCAGAAGATCCTTGAGAGAAAGGAAAGAGCCTATCAGGTATAGATATGATACATCTTTCCTAACAACAAAAGATTATGCTTACATTGTGAAGACAGAAGAGGATCCAATCACATATGAAGAAGCTAAAGGTAAAAAGAATTGGGAGAAGGCAATGCAAGAAGAGTATGATGCTCTACTTGAAAATGAAACATGGGAGTTGGTGCCAAGACCAAAGAATCAGAAAGTCATTGGATGTAAATGGGTGTATAAAACAAAAAGGTTTGGAGATGGTAAAGTGTCTAAATACAAGGCTAGACTTGTGGTCAAAGGTTATGCCCAAACTTATGGGGCAGATTATGATGAAACCTTTAGTCCTGTTGCTAAGATGTCTACAATTAGATAATTGATTGCTATTGCTGCTTGTAAAGAATGGAAGTTATCACAATTAGATGTGAAGAATGCATTCCTTAATGGATACATTGTAGATGAAGTATACATGGAGCAACCAGAAGGCTTCATGGATTCAATTGGATGAGATTATGTGTGTAAGCTCAAGAGAGCTTTGTATGGTTTGAAGCAGGCTCCAAGAGCATGGAATTACAGGCTTGTTAAGTTCTTGAATGAATGTGGATTTCAAGCATCAAAGGCAAATAGTAGCTTGCTAGTGAAAGCAAGTGAAAATGGATACATATACATGTGTATTTATGTTGATGATATTATTGTCACAGGTACAGATGCTCAAGGAATCAAGGAGCTTAAGAAACAAATAGAAAAGGAGTTTAAGATAAGTTCTTTGGGAAATTTATCTTATTTCTTAGGAATGCAGATTGTATATACTCAACATGGAGTTTATGTTACACAAGAGAGGTACTTGAAGAATCTTCTGGTCAAGTTTAACATAGAGGGTTTCAAGCCTTCAATCACACCATTGGAGGTTAACCATAAGTTGAGCAGGTATGGAGGTGAAGAATTCAATGATATGAAGAAATATCAGAGTTTGGTAGGTAGTCTAATCTATGCTACCTTGACAAGGCCAGATTTTATCATATGCAGTAGGTGTGTTATCACAATTCATGCATTGTCCAAAGAATAATCATTGGATTGTAGCTCAAAGGGTACTCAGATATATCAAAGGAACCCTAAGTGAAGGTTTGTATTATGGATTTACTTCTGATACAAGAATCAAAGTGTTTAGTGATGCAGATTGGGCACGTGATTCAGATGATAGAAGGTCTACTCATCGGTATCTCTGTTATATTGGAGATACATTAGTCTCTTGGTGCTCAAAGAAGCAACATACAGTTGCTTTGTCATCTACAGAAGCTGAGTATAAAGGAATGGTAGAGGCTTCAAAAGAAGTGATATGGTTAAAGACCTTATTGAAAAGTTTTGGAACTGATCAGAGTACTCCAATTAATTTTGGAGACAATATGAGTTCATTGTATTTGGCAGCTAACCCTGTTTTCATGCCAGGACTAAGCATATAGAGATTGAGTATCATTTCTTGAGGGAAAAGGTACTTGATAAAGAGATTGAAGTGATGTATACTCCAACAAAAGAACAAGTTGGAGATATGTTGACAAAAATCTTGGATGGATCTAAGCTACAAAGGTTCAAAGAGATGGCACGAGTAAAGAAGAATGGAATAATCACAATTAGTGCTTGAGGGGAGCTGTTGGAACAAAACAATCACAAATTGATGATTAAAAAGAGCTTGAAGCAAGTCTATGATCAGATTGAAGTTCAAGAATTCATTTGAGGAAGTGAAGAGATCTCAGAAGTGAAGCCTGTATACATATGTACATTACAGTTGGAAATTCTTGTAATTTGAGTATAGATAATCCTTAGGATGATAAGGAGTAATGTAATACACACGGGATAAGTCTAGAACCATATGTATATAAGTCAATGATGTAAATAAATACATGAGAGAGTCATTAGAAGACAAGTGTCATAGAGATAGATGTGAAGAGAGTCATCTTCAAAAAATAGCAACAAGTATTTCGTAGATTTCTCTCAGTCTGATCATGTGGATCAGAAATCCATTTGTACACATCTAATCTAGAAGCTAGTGAAGCTATGTTCAAAGTTTCATGGTCTAATTCCTTTCATGCTATGAGTATGATCAATAGGAACATGTGTATGTAAAGTCTCCAGGTAGATCTCTCAGAGTCACACACTTTTTCGTGTCAATATTTTGCTTAGATCGTAGTGTATAGTGTAAAGCTTTGGATGAATGAGCATTCAAAATTTAAGTTAGAAGTTAAGGAAGCTATATCTAAAAGCATTTAGCAAAACGGGATCTGTGCTAGGAGATATCAATCTTAGAAGTTACCTATGTCAAAGTCCCTTGTTCAGGAAGATAGTTTCTGACATACTTTTGATCTTAAGGATCAAATTAAAGTTTTAATGATTCTTTTGAAGAACTAATGGTTGATATGATTGTGCAAAGGTAGTGTCGAGATATGTGCATCATTAGTTTGAAGAAATCTCAAGATATTTACAAGTATTGAAGTCAATTTCTAAAGCAGACTTTCTGAAGAAGGAATTTCTTCACTGAGAGAAGTGATAGTGAAAGTTTTGACAAATAAAGATAACATTTGTGAAAAGTTCGATCCATAACTGATATAGAGGTGTTCTTAAATCAGTATAGGTCAAACCTTTGGAGATTAAGAGGTCTCCAACACACCATGCTTTATAAGGTGTTCTTCCATCCGTTTTACAAGGTAACCTATTCACAAGGTATGTTGCAGTGTTGATAGCTTTTGCCCATAAGTAGTTTGGACAATTCTTTTCCTTCATCATTGCTCTTGCAAACTCTACAAGAGTTCTATTTCTTCTTTCTGCAACTCCATTTTGTTGAGGGGAGTATCTGCAAGTTACTTCTCTTTTTATACCTGCATTCCACAAATAATCATCAAACTGTTTAGAGAAATACTCTCCCCCTCTATCTGATCTCAACCTTTTGAGCTTTCGTCCTGTAATCCTTTCTGCATAAGCATGATAATGCTTGAATGTCTTGAACACTTCAGACTTGTCCTAGATTACATATAAATTAATCCATCTGGTTGCATCATCAACAAACAACACATAATATCTGGATCCATTTATACTATAGTCCGTTGAAGGACCCCACACATCTGTATGAACCAATTCAATTATATTTGAATACTTGTACCTTGATTTATTCTATGAACTTTTGTGTGCTTTACCTAATTGACAAGCTTCACACTTGTACACCATGTGTTGACCTTCAACATTTGGCAAACCAAGCACCACATCATTCTTTGACATTTCCTTTATGGCTCTCTCATTGAAATGACCTAGCCTTTTATGCCATAGGTCTAACTCAGACATCTTTTGACTTCCATAAGTAAATAAAGCATGTCCCACATTACCTTGGACTTTGAGAGTAAATAGCCTTCCTTCCTTTTTACTTGCAATTATTTTTCTATATCCCTGATTTGGATCTTGCACATAAACACCAT